>CAJQZJ010004767.1:9495128-9534376 GCA_907164525.1 Lophiomys imhausi
GATGATTGATGCTCATCTTCTACTTGGAGTAGAATAGGGGGTGCTGTCAGGAGCTGACATGTCTCAATATCAAAAAATCTTAAGTTAAGAAAACATCTTTGAATGCCATACTCTGCAGATCTCTTGAGGTTTTTGAAGATGCCCTATCTATCTCTTATATTTAGATAAGCAAATATTGCTTGTCTCTTAGCAACTTGATTTCTGAGTAGCTTAGAAAATAACTGTGATAGACTGTCATAGTAACTAACAAAATGACATGTTTTCATGACTATTTGTTTCCATTTCTTAATTATCCTAAACAGTTTATGATGGTTGGTAGCAAGAGGCCAAAACTTTACATTTCATTTTTAAGCATTACTAGGAACAATACCTTTAAGAAGCGTTACCCTTAATTTTGTATCAATATACAAAGATCAATACCAATGTGGCCAAATATAATCTTAATTTTGTATCAATATACAAAGATCAATACCGATGTAGCCCAATACAATCTTAATTTTACATCAATATACAAGGGTCAATACCATTGTGGCCAAATATAATCTTAATTTTGTATCAATATACAAAGATCAATAGCAATGTAGCCCTATACAATCTTAATTTTGCATTAATATACAATGATCAATACCAATTTAGCCAAATATAATATTAATTTTGTATCAATATACAAAGGTATAAGGCCATATTCAATAATCTGTCCTTTTTTCTTGATCTTTCCTATACTATGTCTATGTCCCATTTTTCTCAAGTCTGTTCACTCCTACATAGGAGAGAAAGAAGGATACAGAAAAGAAAAAGAGAGAAGTCCCTGGGTCTAACCTCCAAAACCCATTTAACAAGACCATTTAACAGCTTGTAGTCTTTTCCCCTAAATAGCAAAAATTTCTATAACCCATCAAATAACCAAGGGGGGGGGGAACACCCTCCCCACCTTCTGGGGATGGGACGTTGTTCTCTTAAAATGACTTACTGCTGTTTTGGGACAAAGTAAACCTGTTTGGGGCCCAAATAAGATTGGAAAAATGGTTAAAAATGTTAATAGAATCAGTCCTTTTGTGCTCAGCTATTTAGATGTCCTAAGAAGTTCATAGACAGAAGCTGAACTTCAGAGCTTTACTGAAGTTCTGGCTGGAGCAGTCTGTGGAGCTGAACGATCTTAGCGATTTTGAGTTGTTGTGGTTGTAGACTTTTGAGGAAACTGCTATTGAGGAAGTCTGCAAGGCTGCATCATCTGGGCCACTCGTCTTCTTTGGTGTCTGATCTGTTTTCTGCTGTCCAGTTGTCCCTGGATTCCTTGAATGGATGCTTTAAATCTCCTGGAAAGATAAGAATAGAGCCCTGCCCTAATCCTAACTCTGGGACAATTACCTTTTTTTTTTGAGGGGGGGGTCAGGTAATATTTTTCCTTGAGCAAATTTGATTTTTTGACAATATATAAAGTATTGCCTTTCAATCCGGATTAAAGAAGAAATTATTTTGATATTTTGGAGCTAAACAAACCTTTAGTGTATATATTTTGAGATCTCAAAAGAAAATTTGTTTGAATTGCAGCCTGCCTTTTGCAAGTAGCTTTTAAACGTAAATCCTTCCAAATCCAATGTGCCTGTCTCTGCATTCTAAGTTTTGGGATCAAAGACATGTGGTTCCCAACTGATGGGATTAAAGATGTGCTACTCCACCCCTGGATCAAAGTTTTTCTCTGTTTAGAGCTTGTTTTGTATCAGGCTGACCTTGAGCTCTGAGATCTGCCTGTTTCTGTCTCTAGTGTGTTGGGATTAAGGGTGTATTCTTCTCCAATGATGGGACTAAGGGTGTGCACCATCACCACCCTGTTTCTTGTAACTCTAGAATTTATAAGACAACTAACTCTATCGTGATCCTCCTGTCTCTGCTGGAGGTAAAGGCATGGGCTAACACCACACATTATTTTTCCTTAGCTCTAAGTTTTTTCAACTCTTGGAGGTTTGTAAAACCAGGTTGAAGAGTTGTCACCTTTAATTTATTTACAGTGTTTTAAACCTGTTACCTGCTTTTTAATGCCAAACCATGGAAATATCCTATACCTCTACAAAAAAAAAAAAAAGTTTCAGCTGCTATCAAGTTTGTATAATCTCTGTGGCCACCTGCAGTCTAACATTCTAATCTGAAATTAAGGCCATTTTCCTTTCATTCCAGTAAGGCAATTATACCTTTGGCAAATTATAGTTTGAAAATTTTTATATTGTATTTTTATTATATTTTTAAGCTTATTAACTCTTTTCTTAAAAAAGTATTATTTACTTCTAGAACAGAGTTTCCTCCCTCCTCCCCTCCTGGCCCCTCACTCCCTCTCTCCTTCCCTCCCTCCCTCCCTCCTTCTTCCTCTACTTGGTACTCTCCTTCTCCTCAGATGAGGTGGTCCCTCACATATGATACTCCCTCAGATCTTGTGTCATGTGAGGGCCAAGAGCTTCCACTTGTACTGGAGCTTGATAAGGCACACCATCTAGGGTGTGGTGTTCCACTAACCTGCAGCAGATTCCATGACTCACTGGTGGGTAGAATTTTTCCTAGGATAGATATGCTAGGTTCCTATCTATTTGGGTGTGTGGGTTGTAGGATAGTTATCCTCTGATGTGTGGTTAATATCCATTTATAAGGGAATACATACCATGTTTATCTTTCTGGGACTGCGTCAGCTCACTTAGGATGAGCTTTTCTAGTTCCATCCATTTGGTTTCGAATTGCATGATTTCCTCGTTTCTGATAGCTGTGTAGTATTCCGTTGTGTAAATGTACCACAGTTTTTTAATCCATTCTTCAGTTGAAGGACATCTGGGTTGTTTCCAGTTTCTGGCTATTACAAATAAAGCTGCTATGAACATTGTTGAGGCAATGTCCTTGTGGTTTTGTTTCGAATCTTTTGGATATATGCCCAAGAGGGGTATGGCTGGGTCTTGAGGTAGATTTATTCCCAATTTTCTAAGATATCTCCAGATTGATTTCCAAAGTGGTTGCACAAGTTTGCAGTCCCACCAGCAATGGGGGAGTGTTCCCCTTTCTCCACATCCTCGCCAGCATGTGCTATCATTTGAGTTTTTGATCTTAGCCATTCTGACAGGTGTGAGATGGAATCTCAGAGTTGTTTTAAGTTGCATTTCCCTGATGACCAAAGATGTTGAACATTTCCTCAAATGCCTCTCAGCCTTTAGAGATTCCTCTTCTGTGAATTCTCGGTTTAGCTCTGTACCCCATTTATTGATGGGGTTATTTGATTTTTTTGGTGTTTAATTTCTTCAGTTCTTTATATATTTTGGATATTAGCCCTCTGTCAGATGTTGGGTTGGTGAAGATCCTTTCCCAGTAGGCTGCCGTTTTGTTCTGAGGACAGTGTCCTTTGCCTTACAGAAGCTTTTCAATTTTATAAGGTCCCATTTATTGATTGTTTGTTTTAGTGCCTGAGCTATTGGTGTTCTATTCAGGAAGTTGCTACCAGTGTCAATGATTTCAAGGTTTTTCCCCACTTTCTCTTCTATTAATGTTAGTGTGTCTGGATTTATGTTGAGGTCCTTGATCCACTTAGACTTAAGTTTTGTACAGGGTGATAAGTATGGATCTATTAGCATTCTTCTACATGTTGACATCCAGTTAGCCCAGCACCATTTATTGAACATGCTTTCCTTTTTCCATTGTATGTTTTTGGCTTCTTTATCAAAAATTAAGTGACCATAGATGTGTGGGTTTATTTCTGGGTCTTCAATTCGATTCCATTGGTCAACTGGTCTGTTTCTATACCAGTACCATGCTGTTTTTATTACTATTGCCCTGTAGTACAGCTTGAAATCCGGGATGGTGATACCTCCAGATGTTCTGTTTTTGTACATGATTGATTTAGCTATTCTGGGTCTTTTGTTATTCCATATGAAGTTGAGAATTGTTTTTTCCAGATCTGTAAAAAATTGAGTTGGTATTTGGATAGGAATCGCATTGAATCTGTACATTGCTTTTGGTAAGATTGCCATTTTTATTATGTTGATCCTACCTATCCATGAACAAGGGAGATCTTTCCATCTTCTGATATCTTCTTCAATTTCTTTCTTCAGGGACTTGAAGTTCTTATCATACAGGTCTTTCACTTGCTTGGTTAGAGTTACCCCCAGGTATTTTATATTATTTGTGGCTATTGTGAAGGGTGTTGATTCCCTTATTTCTTTCTCAGCCCATTTATCTTTTGTGTAAAGAAGGGCTACTGATTTTTTTGAATTGATTTTGTATCCGGCCACCTTGCTGAAGGAGTTTATCAGCTGTAGAAGTTCTCTGGTGGAATTTTGGGGGTCACTGATGTATACTATCATATCATCTGCAAATAGGGATATTTGACTTCTTCCTTTCCAATTTGTATTCCCTTGATCTCTTTTAGTTGTCTTATTGCTCTAGCTATAACTTCAAGTACTATGTTGAAGAGATATGGAGAGAGTGGGCAGCCTTGCCTTGTCCCTGATTTTAGAGGAAATGCTTTAAGTTTCTCTCTATTTAGTTTGATGTTGGCTATTGGCTTGCTGTAAATTGCCTTTATTTTGTTTAAATATGGTCCTTGTATGCCTGATCTCTCTAAGACTTTTATCATGAAAGGGTACTGTATTTTGTCAAAAGCTTTTTCAGCATCCAATGAGATGATCATGTGGTTCTTTTCTTTCAGCTTGTTTATGTGGTGGATTACATTGATGGATTTTCTAATGTTGAACCACCCCTGCATCCCTGGGATGAAGCCTACTTGATCATGGTGTATGATACTTTTGATGTGATCTTGGATTCGGTTTACAAGTATTTTATTAAGTATCTTTGCATCCATGTTCATAAGGGAAATTGGTCTGAAATTTTCTTTCTCCGTTGGGTCTTTGTGAGGTTTAGATATCAGGGTAACTGTGGCCTCATAGAATGTGTTTGGCAGTATTCTTTCTGTTTCTATGTTGTGGAAGACTTTGAAGAATATTGGTGTTAGCTCTTCTTTGAATGTCTGGTAGAATTCTGTGCTGAAACCATCTGGGCCTGGGCTTTTTTTGGTTGGAAGACTTCTAATGACTTCTTCTATTTCCTTAAGGGTTATAGGACTGTTTGATTTTTTACCTGTTCTTGATTTAACCTTGGTAGGTGGAATCTATCAAGAAAATCATCCATTTCATTTAGATTTTCCAATTTTGTGGAGTACAAGTTTTTGAAGTAGAACCTAATGATTCTTTGGATTTCCTCAATGTCTGTTGTTATTTCCCCCTTTTCATTTCTGATTTTGTTGATTTGAGTACTTTTCCCTCTGCCTTTTAGTTAGTTTAGCTAAGGCTTGTCTATTTTGTTGATTTTCTCAAAGAACCAGCTCTTGGTTTTGTCGATTCTTTGTATTGTTCTTTTTGTTTCTAAGTTGTTGATTTCAGCCCTGAGTTTGATAATTTCCTCTCATCTGCTCCTCTTGGGAGTGTTTGTTTCTTTTTGTTCTAGCTCTTTCAGGTGTGCTTTTAGGTGGCTAGTATAGGAACTCACCAGTTTCTTTTTGAAGGCACTTAGTGCTATAAACTTTCCTCTTAGCACTGCTTTCAATGTGTCCCATAAGTTTGGATATGTTGTGCCTTCATTTTCATTGAGTTCTAAGAAGACTTTAATTTCTTTTTTTTATTTCTTCCCTGACCCAGATGTCATGAGGAGAGAGTTGTTCAGTTTCCATGTTTTTGCAGGCAGTCTGTTGTTTTTGTTATTGTTGAAGCCTAGCTTTATTCCATGATGGTCTGATAAGTTACAAGGAGTGATTTCAATTTTCCTGTATCTGTTGAGGCTTGCTTTGTGACCAACTATATGGTCGATTTTGGAGAAGGTTCTGTGAGGTGCCGAGAAGAAAGTGTATTCTTTTGTTTTGGGGTGAAATGTTCTGTAGATATCAATTAGGTCCATTTGATTCATGACATCTGTGAGGTTCATTATTTCTCTGTTTGGTTTCTGCATTGTTGATCTGTCCAGTGGTGAGAGTGGTGTGTTGAAGTCTCCCACTATTAATGTGTGAGGTTCAATGTGGGATTTGAGCTTCAGTAATGGTTCTTTAATGAATGTGGGTGGTCTTACATTTGGGGCATAGATGTTTAGTATTGAAATTTCATCTTGGTGGATTTTTCCTTTGATGAGTATGTAGTGTCCTTCCCCATCTCTTTTGATTAATGTTGGTTGAAAGTCCAATTTGTTGCATACTAGAATTGCTACTCCAGCTTTTTTCTTGGGTCCATTTGCTTGGTATATCTTTTTCCAGCCCTTTACTTGGAGATAATGTCTATCTTTTTTGCTAAGGTGTGTTGTAAGCAGCAGAATGTGGGATTCTGTTTTTGCATCCATTCTGTTAGCCTGTGCCTTTTTATTGGGGAATTGAGTCCATTGATGTTGAGAGATATTAATGACCAGTGATTGTTACTTCCTGCCATCTTGATGTTGGTGGAAATAGTGTGTGAGTGAGCTACTTTTCTTTTGGTTTTGCTGAAGGCATGCTATTTGCTTCCTGTGCTTTCTTGTGTGTAGTTAACCTCTTTGGCTTGAAGTTTTCCTTCCAACATCTTCTGTAGAGCTGGATTTGTGTATAGATATTGTTTGAATTTAGCTTTGTCATGGAATATCTTGTTTTCTCCATCTATATTGATTGACAATTTTGCAGGGAATAGTAGTCTGGCCTGGCATTTGTGGTTTTTTAGGGTCTGCAAGACGTCTGTCCAGGCCCTTCTGGCTTTTAGAGTCTCTGAAGAAAAGTCTGGTGTGATTCTGATAGGTTTGCCATTATATGTTATTTGAACCTTTTCCCTAGCAGTTTTTAAAATTCTTTCTTTGTTCTGTACATTTAGTGTTTTGATTATTATGTGGCGGGAAGATTTTCTTTTCTGGTCTAATCTATTTGGAGTTCTGTAAGCTTCTTGTACAGTTATAGGCATCTCTTTTTTTAGATTTTGGAAATTCTCTTCAATGATTTTGTTGAAGATATTTTCTGGTCCATGGAGGTGGGACTCTTCTCTTTCTTCTATTCCTATTATTCTGAGATTCCGTGTTTTCATTTTGTCCTTGATTTCCTGAAGGTTTTGTGTCAGGACTTTTTTAGATTTGACATTTTCTTTGACAGATGTATCAATTTCTTCAATTTTATCCTCTGAGCCTGAAATTCTTTCTTCCATCTCTTGTATTCTGTTGGTGATGCTAGTGTCTGTAGTTCCGATTCTTTTCTTAAGGTTTTCCAGTTCTATGGATGTCTCAGATTGGATTTTCTTCATTGCTTCAACTTCCCTTTTCAGGTCTTCCATTCCTTTAAGCGCTTTACTCATTTCCATCACCTCCTTTGCAGTACTTTGTTGTTGCTCTCTGAGGTATTTGATTTCCTCCCTTAGGCCTTCTGTTATTAAAATAAGCATAGGATTAAGGTCATTTTCCTTTGCTTCAATTGGGTTCAGCTGTCCAGAGTTGTCTGTAGCATTATTGCTAGGATCTGGAGACATCCTATTGTTTTGGTTTTTTTTTACCATGTTCTTGCGCTGACCTTTTGTCATCAGATGGACCCAGGTGTTATCTGTTTGTTTCTTTTGTTACCTGACCTTGGTGCTCAGGAAAACTCCCTGCCCTAGGGGTTGGCTGATCCTGAGATCCTGGTGTTTACCTCCAGATGGCGGGCAGGTTCCTGTAATAGACTGGCTCTCGGAGAGGAGGGTGGCTGCCGCTCTCCTCAACTGCTTGTTACCCAATTGGACCAATATAGAGGGGATTGGAGTGGGGAGAGGGCTAGCCTCTGAGGACCTGGGAGCTGACAGGTCTCCTCAGAAAGGCAGGTAGAGCTGTGGTTGGGTCTGTGTTCTCCTCTCACTGACCCAGTCGTTCTGGCTCCCCAGCTGGGCTGACTGTGCAGGCAGGGAGCTCCACCCACAACAGATGCCGGCCTCAGTGCGCCTGTTGCTGACTGCCTCAGATGCTTGGGTGCTAGGGTGAGTGACCCACCCGCCCCAGTATTTGTGGAGAACACACAGTCGCGGGCTCTGTTTGCAGGCAGTCTTGGCTCCTAATTGCTTTGCTGTGACTGGGTTAGGTCTCTGCCTCCCCGCTACAGTGCATGCTGTGCTGCCATGTTGGAAACTCCAGAAAAAATAATCTCATGTACCTTTGCTCTTGTGGTGCGGCTGTTTTTCCCTCTTGGGTGTACAGGTCCGAGTGCAGGCTGGATATCACGCAGACAGGCGGGGCCGCTGGTCTGTGGCTGGAGCCGTGGGCTGGATCTGCTCCTGGGCTAGATCTCTAGCCAGAGCTCCTCTCCAGACCGGTGACGGACCTGGATGATCTCAGGGTGGTGTTCCCAGGAACTGCGTGGGCTGTACCTGATGACCCATCTCAATGTTTGCCGTGGGAATTCAGACACCATCTGTGTTTCACTGTCGGCTAGGGGACCTCACATTCACTCCACAGTGACTAATCTCATTCACCTACTACTCAGATGCACTGCTCTATGATCGGCGCCATCTTGGATCTTTCTGTTCCCACTTTTATAGTGTAAAAAAGCAGTGGGAATGAGCAGCAGATAAATCAGTCTGGTACATTTGACATGACAGAGATTAATAGGAAGTAATTTTGGGTGGCGCTTAAGACTCACCAGACATAGTGACACCACTGTGCCTGGAATCCCGGCATTTGGGAAGGTGAGGAACAAAGTTTGTGAATTCAAGGCAAACCTGGTTGGTCAGCAAAGAAACTTCAAGGCCAGCTCAGCGAATTTAGCAAGACCCTTCCTCAAGGAGAAATAACAGTTTAACATGCTATGGTTTGGATCCCAGAGGCTCATGTGTCAAAGGGTTGATTTTAGTGGATCTCGTGCTCTCTGGAGGTGGGAAGCTTTAGGAGGTGGGGCCTAATGGAAGGAAGTTAGGTCACTGGGAACATGGGCGATCGTTCCTTCTCTTACTCTCCCTTTGCTCTGCTCCACATTGTGTCCCAAACTTTATCATAGACTTGATGGCCACAAGCCAGCAACAATGCACTGTGGCCTCTGAAATCATGAGCCAAAATAAACCTTTCCTTCTTGTAAGCTGATTATCTCAAGTACTTTGTTATAATAGCAGAAATCTGACACATATGCTCCATAGGGCATACAAAGTTGACTGTCATTTTCCTTAGTATTTGGAAGACATGATTGTGTTGCTTCTGACAAGATAGTGTTTGTGACAAGGGCCTGCTTCTTGAGTGTCATTCATTTATAGGAAGTGTTTTATGGTACTTTAGTTTTTAATTTTCCAACCTTATTAAAATATAATAAAAATGTAGATATCGCCTCACAAAACTCTCAGTTGTTTGTGGTGAGTCTTTACTTACTATCTACTGTTTTTGCAGTTCTCAAGTCTACAGTATGCTGGTATTAACTGACATCACAGTGCCGTGTGACAGGCCTCCAGATGTTTTCGAACTGACACAGAGTTCCGCGCCCTTTGCCTATCACATCCCCAGCACCATGTCCCTCACCCACAGTGATTGCCATTCTATGCTCTGCTGCTGTGAGCCCAACTTTTAGACTCCACATATGAAGGGTGTCAAGCTGTAGTTCTGTTTCTGTGCCAGCTTCATTTAACACCTCTTCAGCTTCCTTGTAAGGGGCTTTCATGACTTCTCTCTATGTCTTTGGCATTTTGAACTTCTACTACTCAGTATGTGGGTGTGTATTTGTTTCAGCTTACTTTGTTTAGATTCTGTTTAATCCTTCACTCTGAGGGTTTACCTCTCTCTTTTTTGTTCAGTTCTGAAAACATCACCTCAAATGTTAGCTCCTCCTGTTTTCTCCTCTTCTCATTCTGTGGCTCATGTTATTTTTTGTTTTGTGTTAGATCCTCTTTGCCTTTTTCTTCTTTGTTTTGTTGTTGTTTTAGTTTTTCAAAGATAGGGACTCATGCCTCAAACTCAATTTGTAGCCAAGGATAACCTTGAATTCATGATCCTCCTGCCTCCCTTCCCAAGTGCTAGATCATAACTTTGGCCAGGTAGATCCTCATTTCTTTGTCATGTTTTTCCATCTCTGTTTTAAAAAATATTTTAATTCACTTTATTTACCTGAACCTGATCCCCTATTTATTTTTAAAATTTTAAATATTTTTTCATATTTCTACTATAGTTACATATTTATTTGAGATGTATGTGTGTGTGTGCGCACACACATGAGAGGGGAGGTGCTGAGGCCAGAGGTATCAGTTTGGAGTTGTAACAAGCCACCCAGTGTGGATGCGGGACTCTGGTCCTCTTCAAGAGCAATAAGTGCTCTCAACTGTCACACCAGCTCTCCTGCCACTAGCCCTAACTACATATTTCCTTTTGGAACTCTGTCTATGCTTTTTTGTTTTGTTTTGACACAACGTTTTGTTCCATGATCCAGGTTGACCTAAAACACATGGTTTTTCCCTAGCTCAGGCTCGTGGGTGCTGTGATTACAGGCACAAGATACCAAGCCAGCTGCACTTACTCTTTTAATAGCCATTTTCTGTCTCAGGATCCCACCAGAACACCACATTTCATTTACATTCTGAGTCTCCTTGAGAACAGTGTCAGGGGCTGGAGATGTGGCTCAGCTGTTAAAGGCTAGGCTCAAAACCAAAAATATAAGAGAACAGTGTCAGCTTCTCCTTGCTCTTGATGACCTCAGCAGCATTAAGGAGCACTGCTTGAGGGGCTGTGAAGAATGTCCCCTGCCTGGGGATTTCTCATGATTCCCTAGGACTATGGGTTCGAGGGAGAAAGACCATGGACACAAAGTGAGTTCTCTTCCCATCCTAAGAAAACTGCATACTGTGGCCATGAACCATCACCACCACTAGCAACTTTGATTGTCTCCCTGAACCTTGGCTCCCAGGGCTTCCCACTGCGACTGTGATGGCTTGACTAAGAAAGGCTCCCATGAGCTCATATATTTGAAAGCTTGATTCCCAGTTGTTGAACTATTGGGAAGGATTGGCGGGTGTGGCCTTGTTGCAGTATGGCACATCTTTGTTAGAGGAGGGTGTGTCACCTGGGGGTTGGCCTTGAAGTTTCAAAATCCTACTCTCTCTCTCTTTCTGTCTGTCTGTCTGACTGTCTGTGTCTCTCCCTGTCCCTGTCCCTGTATCATGTCTGGACTTGCTCTCTCCCTCTCTTCCTGCTACCCAGGGATAAAGATGTAAAGCTCTCAGTTACTGCTCCAGCACCATGCATTTCTGCTTGCCACCATGCTTCCTGCCATGATGATAATGGACCAACCCTTCAAAACTGTGACCAAGTCCCCCAAGTAAATGTTTTCCTTTGTAAAATTGGTCATGGTGTCTCTTCACAGAAATAGAACACCGACTGAGGCAGTTATCTTTCTTTATAGTCCATCCATTTTTATATTGTCTCTTTAAAAAGAATTACTAGGCATACATAGTCCACACTAACATGAGTTAGCCTCCACCGCCTAGAAGATGAAATGGCTACATATATTACTTATAATTCTGCTGCAAGGATGATTCATCTCTTCTACCTGCTGATCAATGATCACTATGGACTATGGTAATGTTTTCTGTTTGGGTTGTAGCAATGCTGTTTTATTTATTTTACTGCTTAAGTGGTTGCAGGCTTTTAAAAAAAGAACTCTTCTCAGGCCCCATGTCTGTTTGGCATGCTTGCATTGGTAAAGGTTTAGATGTGGTGTTTTGGATTTGCTTTAGAATTCTGTTGCTTTCTGAAACTGTGGTATCCTCCTGACTTATTCTGTGTGTGTGTATGTGTGTGTGTGTGTGTGTGTTTCATTTTTCTTTTCTTTTCTTTCTTTCTTTTTTTCTTTTTCTTTTGGTGTTTCAATACAGGATTTCTCTGTATATCTTTGTCTGTCCTGGAACTCACTCTGTAGACCAGGCTGACCTCAAACTCAGAGATCCGCCTGCCTCTGCCTCCTGAGTGCTGGGATGAAAGGTGTGTGCCACCACTGCAAGGCTTCTTCTATATTTCTTGTCTTTGTCCTAGAATTACCTATTTTTCTAAGAGAACTGGCTCCATTGATTGGGAAAATTGTACACACCAATTGTTGGGATCCTAAGTGTGCCCTTTCCTACTGGGATGTCATTGCACCTAAGACTTTCTAGGTTGGCAGAGCACATAGCTATGATTATTTCTACATCTGTGCCTTTACTGAATTGTACATGAGCTCTGCCTGAGGTTCTTAGTTCTGAGCAATTACCAAATGACCATTCTAGCAATGACTTTTGCAAAGCAGAAACACTGACTTTTAATAGTCTGGTTTACCAATATTTTCTTTAATACAGAGTGTTTTTTTAAATTTATTTATTTGTTGCTTCAGGTTACATCTCCATCATATTGTCCTCTTTCCCCCCTTCCCAGCCCCTGCCTCCCACCATCTACCCCCTAACCCTTCCATCCCACTCCTCTGGAGTGTAGTGTCTCTACATAATAGTCCCCTGCCCTGGTTCAGAAGTCATATGAGGGCCAAAAGCCTCCTCATACACTGGGGGCCTACAAGGCAGCACCACCAGTGAAAAGGGTCTCATTGCCAGGGAGAGAAAACTAAAAAAAAACCCCCACAAACAAACAAACAACAACAACAACAAAAAAGTCTATGTCCATGTTCCCTTTGGTGCGTTGGTTGTAGTATAGATATCCTGTACTATACGGCTAAAATCCGACTATAAGTGAATAGATGCCATGTGCATCCTTCTGAGTCTGGGTTAGCTCACTCAGGATGAGCTTCTCTAGTTCCATCCATTTGGCTGCAAATTGCATGATTTCCTTGTTTCTGATAGCTGAGTATTTTAATGCTGTAAGTGCTGTTACTATTTTTATTCCTAAGTAAATAGATTCATAAGGCAAATAATACAGTTTCAAATGTTTAAATTCAGAAGTTAAAATGCTGAGTGTAAGAACCAGCACTCTGACCTTCATCCTCAGCCAAGCCTCTGCCCTGCCCTAGCTGAGACCTGTAGGAGCAACCTCCCACCCTCTGGATCACGATGTAATTGGCTTCTACTCTGACATCCTTCAGCACACTGTTGTCTGTTCCCACTTGGATCCCTAATCAGGGATGAGCCAAAGAGAGGCAAGGGAGAGGGGACTCTTATGGGGTGACTCCATCCTCTTTGATGTGGACAGGTAGCTGTTTTGCAGATGTTTTCAGTGACTCTGTAGAGACTCTTCATGGCCTCTTTAATCACAGGCACAAAAGATACATTTGAGTCCCTGAAACACTCTGCTCTCCTCCTCTGGTTCATTAGGGACCCTTTCCACCAACTTCCTATGCAACACCCCTAGGCTTCCCCCTACCCAGCTCTGGCTCCACCTTCATGTAATCTGTGTTTATTGATGGATATCACATGGACAGTCTTCCCTTAGATGATTCCAACATAGTAGCATCCTCTTTATTCCACCACCAAAGCAGTGGGTCAGAATTTACCCAACCTCTTATGATTCCCCTGTCCAGAGTCAGGCACATATGCACAGTGGTTTGTTGTGGTATCTGGGTTTGTCATCTTGCTTCTGATGTGTGGGAGAAAGGAATTGGTCTTTCAGCACTAAATCTGATCTTGTCCTAGACACTTTCCCTCACACTAAGGGTCTCCCTTTCATTTAGTGTGGCTACTGAATTGTGGTGAATGACTTTTGCCAGTGACCCCCCTGCTTTGGTTTTCTGCTTTATTTTATGGATGTGGTACATCACATTCACTGAACTGTAAGTATGATAAGGACTTAGTATGCTTGAGATAAACCCCATCTGGGTTTTATGTGTGTGTGAGCACATGGCCACAAGGACTGAACCTTGCAGTGGGAGAACATATCTAATTCTTGGTTGGCTGTTCTTTTGTACTCTTTCTCTAAAAAATATAATTAATTATCAAAATATCATTAATAATAATTGTTATCTATAGTCAATAGAAGAGACAGGCTGCAGTGGGGTTATGTTGTCTTAGGAGATTGAGATTTCTCTGCTTAAAATTTCCAGCTTCCCTTTTTTCCTCCTTTGAACCTGGTCCCTTGAGGTTTCTATCATTGTTATATTTTAATGGTAAGCCATGGATTTGGGTAAAATTTATACTCAGATGTTGGAGCTCAGCCCTTCTGCAGTCTTCTATTGTTTGGAATTTCCCTTTCAAATGTCTGTCCTGATTGAATAAATCTCCTTTTTCTGGTAGTACTTACTTTTTAATTGGCCACTGGGGAAAGGTACCCCAGCCTAGCTTGTTAGGACTGCCTGGGCCCAGGCTTCTAACAACACCAGCTTCAGCTTCAGCACTCCGGCTTCAGCCAGTCAAGTTCTGCCAGTAGAGTCCTGTCCCACCACACCAAGCACAACAGTTTTTTGTCATTCAGTCATGTTCTTTAAGTCATTGTTCCTTTAGAGAAGGAACAATGCCACCATTAAGTAAGTCCCACTCTTTTCCATTTGAGATTTTAAAATAACATCTATTTTGTTGCAGAGAGTCATCCTCTGTTAATAAATACGTTTTCCTTTAAGTTTGCATATTTATAATAGTGGCTGGTTATTTTCTGCTGCTAATTGCAATGGCTAGGTTGTCTCAGGGTGGCTTCTGTTGCCTAGCATTCCTCTAGAGCAGTGGTTCTCAACCTTCTTAATTCTGTGACCCTTTAATACAGTTCCTCATGTTGTGGTGACCCCCAACTATAAAACTATTTTTATTACTACTTCATAACTGTAGTGTTGAGACTGTTATAAATTATAATGTAAATATCTGATATGCAGGATTGTCTCAGGTGACCCCTGCAAAAAGATCATTTGACCTCCACAGGGGTCGTGACCCACAGGTTGAGAACCACTCACTGCTTTAGTGGGCTGCACTGTAATCAGATTAGCTCCTTCTGCTACCCCAATTTCCCTGGCCTTTTACTCATCTGACTCGGAACATCTTTTATGCATCCATCTGAATGAATTTTTAAGATTACTTTCAGCTTGGGATGTACATGCTGACAACCACTGTGAAATTGGCCTCATAATATATTTCTAAATTTCTTGCAGGCTGTCTTACTTCCCTGCTTGAATCAAGTGGCACCAGGAGCTTTATCCTTACTTCCTCATGCCAGCTAGAATCTCACCAACTCCTGCAGGGCCACACATCCTTTCACAGAATCTAGCTGGCCTTCCGCACACCCCAACCCTCCTCCGAGGCAGTCAGCACCTAGCCTACTGCCTCACGCGTTCTGTTCTTAAATGCTTCCAGCTTTGGGAAGCCGCTGCACTCTCAAAGGTGACATAACTTCAGCACCTAGCAGTACACTCAGTCCCAGCCTTCCACGAGCAGTTCTGACATTAGTTCTCACTCACTAGTGTTGGTCCTTAGTTTACTAATTGGTCACAACACCAGTAACTTCTTGTTTCATAATTTTAGACATTTCTATGTATTTATAGTAGGAGGTTGAGAAACTTATGCTACCCCACCCGTGCATCTTGAACAAAACACCGAACATATATACATATATATAGTATTAATATTACTATATATAGTAATAATATATTTTACATACATATTTATATATGAATATGTATATAAGTTCTTATATATGTATGTAAGTTCTTATATATGTACATAAGTTCATAAACATAAACAGGGAGGTCAAGCTTAAATCAAAGCAGCTGCTTTGAGAAGGAAGCTGGAAATAAGAAAGAGAGAAACCATGCCATTTGTAAACTGTCAACAGGCCATAGAGGCATATACAGTGGAAATGGGGGCAAGTTTCAAAGAAATGGAGTAAGAAAAAGCCAGTGTGTCCAGGAAAGCATGCCAAGGGTTTGGTCAGTATCCAAAATAAAAGAAAAAGAAAGAAGAAGAAAAGGAAAAGCAATGTTTTCCCGAGTAACTCAGATAAACAGGCAGCCCATAATGGTGAAGTACAATATCCCTTAAAGGTATAGGCAGTCTAGCTCTGCCAAGACAGGGTAAGCAAATCCTTCATAATTCCTGCTTTACAATTAATGTCTGTCAGAGAAATGGAGCCAAAGGCTGAAGATAAATGCTCTAATGTATGGAGAGAAATTGAAACTGTCCAGGCAGCACAGCCAGTTGTCTATCATTTCTTAATTTTCGAAGCTGCTGGCCCTGCATTTTCTATATAATCAGATATATTTATCCTTCTCAGGTCTCTGATGTTGTTGAAGACTAGATGGTTATAGTCTCATAGTTAAATTTTGAGTTGTTCAAGAATTAAGAGGGTGTTCTGGATCTAAGAAAATGTTTTTAAGATGGAGATGCAAGTTAGGAAGAAAGCTGAGTTGGATATAGAACTTTAAACTCATGGAGATGAATGCATAGTAGAATGTTAAAGTCAGTTGCCAAATATGTATGGACTGGACATTGGGAATGTATGCTAAGTCTTATAATTTTCATAATTGTGGCCTAATTATTTTTGTTGTTTTATATTGTATTTGTTGTATTAAGAGAAAGAGCCATTTGTTGGACTGAAAGGCAGAGATGTTGAGGGGGAAAAGATATACCTTAAACTTAAAAAAAGGAAACAGATGGGGGATATGAGAGGGAAGAGGGTGGAAGAATGGGACTGAAGGGGGGCATAGGGAGGGAATTGTGACTGAGATGTAACTTGAAAAAATGAAAAATAAAATTAAAATTAAAAATATATAAATCAAAACAAAACAAAAACAAAAATTTTTTAAAAAGGTATACTCAGTCCATACTCTCCTAAACATGTTGTTGGGTGAACCACTTTTGTGTGGAGTGGAATCTTGCATGCATGTATGTATGTCTGTGCATTATGTGTGTGCCTGGGGCTCATAGAAGTCAGAGGGGGACATCTGATCCCCTGGGACTGGAGTTTCCAATGATTGTGAGCCACCATTGGGGTGCTGGGAACTGAACCCAGGTCCTCTGCAAGAGCAACATGTGCTCTTAAACTATGGAGCCATTGCTCTAGTTCCTAGAATAATTCTCAAAAAGAGGAGATAATGGCATGGCATGTTTCCAGTAGCTTAGAATGTCTGGTCTCTACCCAGGGCCAGAGGTAGAATTTAGATTCTTCTTTTTGACCAGGAGGAAGTCATATTTTCTTAATGGGTCTCAACAAAGCCCAGACACCTCTGTGTTTTCAGATGGCAATTTAAATCCTAAGAAGGAGCAAAGCTGGCATTCACATTTCTAGCGTGATTGGGAAACAGGAGATACAATTCTAAATTGCCTCCAAGTCTATTGTAACATCCGCCCCCCAAGATGAGACACTACAGTCATTTAAGAATTAGACTTGGGATATAAGCTACAGATATTTCCAACATTTCTGGCAGGAGCCAGCACGGAATCAGGGACATCTCTGGCTTCTGCCCAAGGATGCGAGTCAAGGCTGATATCTCTAAGGTGCCTTGTTCTCTACCTCTTGTCCTCATTATTATGACTATGGATTTTGAGCAGGGTTTCAGCAGTAGCCCAGACTGGACTAGAATTTACTATGTAATCCAGGCTGGCTCCCCACTCATGGTGATCCCCTGCCTCTGTTTCTTGAATGCTGGGATTTTAGGTGTGAGCCATGGCACTTGGATGAAACTGCAATTATAAAGGTAACTGCAAACATTCGGAAATCACAAATGAAGTAGTGCTGCCTAACCATGGGAGTGGTCAAAGTCTTAAGTACAAAGGCAGGGGAGGGCACTGAGTGCAGGGACCCTCCTCTCTGCTGTCAGGATAGCAGGATGGAGCAGATGCTTTGACAGCTTCCTGTGAGAGCAAACATCCTCTTATCACATGGTCCAGCAATTGTACTTGTTGGTATTTACTCAAAGAATTTACAGAATCTTCAGAAACATGCAAATCATTGTTCATGAAAATTTATTTATAATTGGCAACTTCGGGAAGCAAGAGGTCCGTCAACAGGTGAATAGTAGAGAAATGGGGCACATCCACATGGGATGCTAGAATATTATGAAATGCTGAAAAGAAATGAGCTTCCAAGCCAAGGAAGAGGAAGAGGCATGGAATGGGGCTGGAAAGATGCCTCAGTGCTTGAGACTCCTTGCTGCTCTTGCAGAGGACACAGGTTCAGTTTCCAGCACCCATGTGGCAGCTCACAAGCACCTACAGCTGCCCCTCTAGAGGACACTGACGTCCACGGGTGGTGCACACACGTGGCACCCATAAATACACTCAGCCACACACACACACACACACACACACACACACACAAACACACACATGAAATAGAACAATGAATTTTAAAAAGAAAAAAAAGACATGGAGGAAAATTAAATGCACATTGTTGCAGGAAAGGAAGGAACTGGAAAAAGCCAGACAGTGTTATTTCAATTATATGACATTCAGAAGTGATCTAGATATGGAGACTGTAAGAAGATCAGTGGTTTGTAGGCATTGTTAGATAGGAAGGGATGAAAAGAAACAGGGGACAGTGAAACTACTCTGTGTTACGTACATTTCTCCACACCCATAGAATGTACTACACCAAGAATAAAGCCAAATGAAAGCTTAAGGGGGGGGTGATGACCCATCTACCCAGGTTCATCAGCTGGAGCAGAGGAGCTGTGTAGCCTGGATGCTGCTGCTGATGTATGCGTGTGGGGGCACAGCTGGTTCGTGAAGGATCTTCACATTTTCCACCCAATTTTTCTTTAATCTAAAATTGCTCTGGAAAAGAAAATCTAAGAACCTGTTAACCCAAGCTAGCTTGTTAATGGCCCCTCCTTCACTTCCTCATTCTTTTTCAAACCTGTTTCCCAAACTTCCTCCATTTCCCACTTTTGTTGCTTGAATGGTTTTTGTAGTCATTTGGTGACGTTAGAGCAGCCTGCTCGGGCTGACGAAGCCCCAAATGGCTTCAGCGATGGAAGCTTGTTTTCTCCTGGTTCTGGAGGCTGGGATTCCCAGAGGAAGCTGTCAGATCTGGAGTCTGATGAGGCCCCTCTTTCTGACTTTAGGTATTTGCCTCCTCTCATGACCTTTGTTGACAGAGTCTGTGTCTTTTCCTATGAGGACACTGGTTCTTCTATTCACAGTTTACCTCATGATTTCATTCAACATAACTACATCCCCAAAGGCCCCATCACCAAACAATCACCGTGGAAGGGAGGGGTCCAGCAAATGAAGTTGTGAGGTCACAATTCAGCTGATAGTGGATATGCTTATAAACAATTTATTGAATGTTTTCTTTGTGTTCATTACATTTTCATCATTTGCTTTGATGACCTTTTTTTTTTTGGAAATTATGTGCAAATGGCTTCTATGCTGACTTCCATGAGGAAGCCAGTGTGGTTGGTCAGATTAGAAGCTTGAGTTAAAGTGTGGAATGCCAGAAAGGTCTCTAATGTGTAATGTTGACAATCTAGGCAGAATGAGAATTCATGAGAGATTTGATGGGACCACTATGGCATTCCCAATCAGCTTCAGTGCACATTTTAAGGGGAAAATAAAATAATTGAAAAGAAAAGAAAAAAAACTGAGTTGCATAGAGGAAGCATGCCTTTTGAGGGAGTGTGATTTGGAGGGCAACCAGGGGGCAGTGTGGATGCTGTGACTTGCTAGTCGCAGAGGTTTGTCAAAGGCTTGCGAATAGCATTCGAAAATGTCAAGGATCTACTGTCTTGTGTCAGTAAGACAGGGCAATTTCCTTCCTTTAAAGGTAAAATAATGAAAGGTGTATAATGAAAATTCATTTACGAATAATTGGCTTTAGATCCACCCCAGCACTAGAAATAAACATATCTGATGACACATGGAATATGATGCCACCCTCAAACTTTAGCATGTGGGAAAAAATACTCAGGAATACAAAAATCATACACACAGGAGTCAGCCACCAGGGAAGCATGATAGACCATTTTTCATGAATTCTCTCTGAGGAAAAATGATTTTTTTTTAGCAGTGAGTAATTTTTATTTTGTTACCCAAAAATATATTTTATTTATATCAATTGTAGATTTATATTGGAGGTAAGAAATGAATTTCTGTTGCCAAAGGGTCAAGAGAAGAGGGGAGCTGGTTTTGATAAAGAATAGAGATGCAAGTATTTAAAATAACACTTTAATTTCATTTCGTTACATTTTTTTCCACTCAAGTCGACAGCAAGTAATGAATTGAAATTACAGCAAGAGGTGATTTTGTTCTGCAGGAAGGAGGTCTTTTCAATAGTCCCAGAATAAGGTTTGAATACTGGAACTGCTCCCTCAGGGAATCCGTGTGTTTTCTGTCTTTGGAGGCGCTCCTCTGGGAAGGAGGGCTCAGTGGAGGGGTACAGGCGGGTTACTTGTCTCTTCCTGTGTCTCAGAAGTCAGGAGAGGCAGTAGGGTGCAGGAGTGGGTATCCTGGCTCTGTTAGGACCAAACAACAGGAGGCTCAACTGTGTCTCAGCTGTTCCAGCCTGTATGACACCAAGTGGACATCTCTGAGCCTTGGTGTCTTTATCTGTAATCTGGGCTGCTGAGGGACCAAATAAATGGAGTGCTTGCATTATGATGGTAGTTGTTCCATAAAACGTAGCCTTCATGGATAGAAGACCCTTGACTTTGTTCAGAAAAGAAAGTGAATAAACACCGAGGCGTCCAGCTGTGCTCAGTGGTGAACTACAAGGTTCCTCCCGCTATACTGGTTACTTGGCTTCATTACTGTGACTGAACAAGAGACAAGAAGCAGTGTAAGGAAGAAAGGGTTTATTTCGGTGCATGATTTGAGGGGACAGAGTCCATCATGACGAAGAAGCCATGGTGCAGGAGCTGATCACACAGTGGCAGTTGAAGGCTACTGAGTTGAAGGCTGATGGCATTGTATCAGCAGTCAGGAAGAAAAGAGAGGCCCCATCATGGGTGTGGCTATACGCCCCAACCTTTCCATACTTCCTCCAACTTGGCCACACCTCCAGAGGGCCCCACAACCTTCATAAAACAGTATCACCAACTGAGAGACAAACATTTCACACTCAAAATGCAATGATTTTTCACAGGCCTGGGCTGCTTCTTTCTTCTCAGGACTCATTCTCTTTGTGTGGGAATTCTTGGGGCTTTTGCTCCAGCCTGTGACTTGTTGGTTGAGAGACCAGCCAAGCCAATTAGAAGTTAACTCCACACCTGGAGAGCATGTTCCTGATGCCAAGAACCTTAGAACCTGACCTAAGATGTGGTGGGATCGGATGGCCACCATCCTTGGCTTGATGACTCCCGAAGCTAAATTCAAATCCTACCTCTTGGCTGCACGCTGAGGAGTCAAGATCTGTTTTGATAAACTCCCTCCCACATCAGAAGCAAAAAGCATCAATCTAACTCCCATCATGGCCATGGCCTGCCAAGAGTACTCTCCTAAGTAGTGAGTCCTTCTGCAGACTGCAGGAGAGGGGAACGCTTCTGCATAGTGTATTGGGTACTTCAGTATTTTGCAGAATCTCCAGCCTCAGTCTACTACCAATTCCTTGACTCTAATGCAGACAATCAGGAATCCATGTACTGGTTCATGTTCTCCACCAGGACTGGACCATGGCAAGGCCAGTAGAATTCTACCTGGCAGTGGGGAGGTAGAATACTAGAGTGGTAGTGTAAAGGGGCACTTTCACAAGTCTGAGCATGAGTATCTCCCTCAGTTTGTACCCATGGAACCTCATGGTTCACCTGGTAACTGGTGGTGCTCAAACTGGCCTTCCTGTGCAGGTGTTGCAGCCTCCCATTGGCTCTCCAGGCTGTGTTGAGCTAGCTCAAAGCCAGACCTCACAGGCCCTTACTGGGCTTCCTGGACTGTTCCTGTTGGCTACAAGAGCCTCTTACCTTCTCCTAGACTTTGATTCCACTACGCCATATTATTGACTCAAAATCCCCTAAGTGTCCTGGACTTTGTACAGTTACACACTTCTATGTGGGAATTCTACTCACCCATTTTCCCTCCTGGATGAACCATAGATTTCTTCCTTATCTCCTATTTTTTAAGGAGTAGATCTGGATCACATCCCCACATCCTGAGTGCAGGCTAGGAATGGTTTTAGTTACTATTCTTGCTGTGGCCAGATACAAAACGGAAAGCAACTTAAGAGAGGCTTTAGTTTAGCTCATGGTTTGAGGGAGCAGTCCCACACAATGGGGAAACTGTGTAGCTAGAGTGGCCCTTGGTGGGCAGCAGGAGTGTGTGGCTGCTCACACATCTGGGCAGGTCCAGAAGCAGAAGAAGGAATTATAGTTGAGTCATCTGGCTTTCTCCTTTGCTCATTAATTATATATATATTTGGCCTTCTGAATTGGGGTCTCACTATGTAGCCTTGGCTATCCTGGAGCTCACTTCGTAGACCGGGCTGGTTGCAAACTCGCAGAGATCTGACTGGCTCTGCCTCCCAAGTGCTGGGATTAAAGGTGTGGGCCATCACCACCTGGCTGAAATACCTTCTTATCGTGCATCTCCATAGCATGAATGGGGAGGTCAGAGAACAATTTCATGGAGTCCATTCTCTCCACCCATGGTGGGTGCTAAGGCTGGAGTTCAGCTCAGCAGGCTTGAGAGAGCAGAGCTTTCACCCAAGGACCTGTCTCTCATGTCACCCTCTGCTCATTCTTTTTATTGATTCTTTGTGAATTTCACATCACCCACCACAATCCCACTCATCTCCCTGTCCCTCCATATCTTCCCTCTACCCTTGCAATCTTCCCCCACTAAGGAAAACAAAAACTAAACCTAATAATTAAAAAAAATATCTCACTATGGAAGCTGCAGTATGTCACTGTTTGCCACACAGTATACCTTTTTGCCCAAACAGCTTTACTTGCAAATGTTCATTGCAATGAGTCTGCTACACTTTCAATACCAGATCCTCACCAGGACTCCTCTAGGATATCCTGTTGCTGCCCTGTGTCACAGAGATCCTGCAGCTTTGGTTCTGCCGGACCAGCCCCTTCACACAAACCAGCAGTTTATAGATGGGGTAAGTGTTGGGGTGGACCAACTCAAAGCTCTGGCTCTAGACTGGGTTGTAGCTGAGTTGGCCAGTCCACCAGCTCTCCTGCCTGTGGCAGCTGGCAAGGAACAGGACTGGCTCTCCTGTGCTTTTGTCCACACCGTTGGAACCAGTTCTCCTTCTCGAACACCCTTGGGGTGCCTCTCCCTTGTCTATGACACCTGGGCCAGCTCTACTGTTCTGCTTAGGTGAGGCACAGGCCTGCTGTCCTGAGTGCTACAGCCAGTGAGGGGCATGGCCAGCTCTTCTGCACAGCCCTTGGACATCAACATGGCCCCAGATGGCAGCCCAGGCCAGGGACGTCCACTAGCCTTTGGTGGTAATATGAGCCATGGACATGACACAGTCCCCTACTGCTGCAGGACCATAGACCCAGCCATGGCCCTCCATGCTCTCTGCTCATTTTTATTCATTCCAAGATCCCATGACAGGGCATGGTACTACCCACAATTGGGATAGGTCTTCTATTTGGAAACACCCCCACAGACACATCCAAAGATTTGAATCAATAACACTATAGATATATTGTATTCCAATTAAGTTGACATGAAGGTTGGTCATCTTAGGAGCCCTTCTTCAATGGAAGCAGAGATGCCTAGTTTTCTGAGGCACTTTGTAGCATTCTGTCTTACTTGCCTGGCTCTCCTACTTCATGGGTGACTAAGGGAGGAAATTATGCTTTACCTTTAAGGAAGACCTGCTGAGTGTGCAGGACAGAATAACTGGGAAGGAATATTAGCGAAGTGTCTGTGTAACAGAGCACTGACAAACACTTAGGTAGTTTTCCCCTTTAAATTTCTTTCCCCACTATTCTAATAGCTCTTAGGCCATTCAGACTAGTCATGAGTCTTACTGCCGAAGAAAAGAGGGATGTCAACACCACCTCAAAGAAAAATGCCCACAGAGCAGAGATGAAGGACAGCAGGATACAGAATGCTGCTGCAATGCAGGAAGGAGAGAGTCAGCATTGAGGGAGGGAGGGACAAAAGAAGGGAGAAGAGAGAGAGAGAGAGAGAGAGAGAGACCTTCTTAAACTATGCCTTCTGTCCCAAAGCCTAAAGGGGCAAGGGTAGACACTTGGAGGCAGGTTGGAATATTCCAGAATGTCCAAGCTGGGCTCTCCATTCTCAGACATGTGTGGAGTTGACTGCAAGCTCCAGAGAGAAGCACAAGCCCTCCCAAGGGTGTCAGGAAAGCAGAAAGCAGCAAAGACTGAGCGAGGGACTGCTTAACTGTCACTCAGACACCCCTACTATGCGCCAGGTGTTCTGTCTACACTGATTTCTTGTGGTCCCTGATTTCATTATAAACAGCATTGGAGCTCTTTTTCTCTCTCTTCCTCTTTCTCTCTCTCTCTTCCTCTCTCCCTCATTCTCTTCTCTCCCATCTTTGCGTCCTTCTCTCACCCTCTCTGCATGCACATGCTGTTTCTCTTCCCCTCTCCTATCCAGTAAACCTGCCTTTATATAAGCTAAAAAAAAAAAACAAACAAACAACCCAGCACTGGCCCATTTTCTGGAAAGCACACAAAAAGTGCAGGGGACAGTTCCGTCCTGAGACTCGTCCCCAGCCTGAGAAACTCATTCTGAGAAGACATCCACATATCAACAGATCATCCTATCCAACAGATCATTTCTACTTAGGCACAGGAGATGGGCGTGAACAAGTTAATTTCCCATGCAGCAGGCAGCGTCTGTTCTCAGTAGAACACAGTGTGCACACGGGAGAGAGGTCCTTGTATAGAGCAATTACCTGGTTTGTGCAGGAAATAGGGAAGATGGAAGGCAAGAAGCAGAAATCACAATCTGAGTGCAGAGCACCAGGCAGTCAGCCATATAGCTATTAATTCATTCAGCATGGGTACTTGTACTGGCCAATGATGGTGGCAGGAAAAGGCAGGAAAACTGATAATGTGCAATCGTTTTCCTCAAAGAGCTGAGATATACGTACTTGCTATGTGTGTGATGAGCATGGAGAAGAGGGAGTGCTATCCCTGTTCTGGCAGGAGAAGGCCCCCGAGGCCAGTGGACCTAGACAGTGCACCCTTCTGTAAAGCATCCGGTCAGCTTACTGCAACTGAGCTGCCTGGACGGGGATTACCCCTGACATCGGACACTAGATGCCAGTTCCAGTGCCCTTCTCAGGCCACCTGCACTGCCCTGTTGCCTGCCTGGTCACAGTTTCAGGGTTGGACAGCTTGATAAAAACATCACATAGAACTCAAGGGCCTCCACTTACTTAGACATGCACTTGTATGTGCAAGTGTGTGAACACACATGTATCTACATGTATGTGTGCACTTGTGTATGTGTGTGATCTCCTTTGTGTGGAGATATGTGTGTGTGTGTGTGTGTGTGTGTGTGTGTGTGGTGTGTATGTGTGTGGGTGTGTGTATGTCAGAGGCCAACTTCAGCCATACACCTTTTTTTCTTATGTTGTTTTTTGCTTATTTGTTTGAGACAGAGTCTCAATGGTCTGGAACTTTCTGTCTTGGCTAAACTGGCCAGTGCACTGCAGAGACCCACCTCTCTCCCTCCCCAGTGCTGGGATTACACATGTGCCCTACTATTCCCAGCCTTTACACTGTGGATTCTGGGGACTGAAGTCGGGTTCTCATGCTTGCAGCGTAGACATTTTACACACTGAGCTGTCTCCCCAGCCCATTGTGTGGTTTTATTATAATGGACTGGCACAGTGTGAGATTGAAGAAAGGCAGACCCTCAGTGTTCTTTCCCTGGAGGGGTCAGGGTCTAGTCACAGTTGAGAAGCTGCACTGAGCTGCAGTGTGCAAACCAGCCATTAGGATTTCGGTCTGCTTGTTCAGTAGGCATGATGGCTTAAACTACTACTTTACCATTGAGTTCCAGTAGGAGCTTACTCTTTGTTCCCATGTGTGTATGCCCTCACCCAGTGATCCAGATCAATCACATAAGATACTTTTCATCACTCTGCCTTTGGCTTCCCCAGCAAACTCTAATTTGAGCATGCTGAGGTGGTCCCCCAGCTTCTTCTTCTTCTTTAAATGATGTCCTTCCACTTCTACTTGACTTCGTATCTCTGCCAATTGACAAGGGATGGTGGCTGGTGTCCTTGCCATGGTGACCTCTGAGCAAGCAGCCTTTGTGCTTTCATGTACCCCTGGGGTTGGGAGAGCACATGGGAGTCTTCTGTTTCTACCCACAGAATCGGATAGATTCCTGCTGGTCATTTTAGAAGGACAAGGCCTGCTGCTCATTTCAGTCTTCACTTGATCCAATAGAGAGAGGGGACAAGGGGTTTTGAACAAAGCAACCTATCTATCCTTTTTGCTGAAACCTGAGTGCTCAAAATATAAACATGGGTTCAGAAGGAACTAAGACACTCTCCCTTGTCAGGCAGTGATTGAAAATGCTAGGTTGTAACCAGAGTGGTGGCATCTGTAACCACCTTTCTAAGAAACAGCCCCAGAGAAGAATTAACATCTCCAATTGCTCAGAGTGAGGAGGATATGAATGATATGACTCTTCCAGGTGGTAAAGTGTGTTTGTCTCAGATGCTGTTGGCATAGTGAGCAGCTTAGAGTGCAACCTTACTCCCTCTGTCATTTCCCCCAGCATTGTCTCAAGGCTCCTGCTTCCATTATTTTTCCTAGCAGAGCCACAGGTGGTAAAACCAGTTGACAAGCCATAAAAAGGAGCTGACAGTCATCGTGGCCTAAAGCTATGACACCACAATGCCCAAACAGGACATGAGGGAGGGCTCACCCTAAAGGGAGGCCCAGGCACGGGCATTTAGTGCTCAGGAAGAGAGGACTATAAAAACAGGAAGGAAAAAGAGAGGTTGGCATACACCTGAAGGTCTGGATAATAAGCTTCATTGTATTCCTCAGTCACAGAAGAGCAGTGGTTTACTAATTTAATTATCTCTCACCTCCAATCCTTGTGGCTTTGGGGTGTGTATCAGTCACTTTTCTGCTCCTGTAACAAAACACCCAACACAAGCAACTTAGGGAAGAAAGGGTTTATCAGGCTCACAGTTTGAGAGTGCCCAATCCATCATGGAGGGGAGGTATGGTGGCAGGTGTGGGGTGCCTGCTCATGTGGGGATTCCATGCAGGCTTTCTGGATGGCAGGGAAATGATCCAAGAAGAGACAACAATGAAACTCAGTTCAGTCCAACTTAGGTACTGCTGCTTGCCCAAACCTTTGAGAATCTGACACCAATTTGTTTATTTTAGCCATTTTTAAGCACAGCAAACTTTTGGAAAAAATTTTGTGGTAACAATTAACTCGGTCCTGTGAGTACGGCAAAGCTTAAGACTTGTTTACATTGACGCTCTTTACAAAGTATGTATGGCTTCTTTCATAAAGATGGGCCCTGTTGATCAGAAGCAATGCTCAAGATAAAGGTCTGGGGAGAATGGCTGAGATAAACATAATGCTTGTGGAAGCCAGGATTGGCCTGGCCCTAAGACACCATAGAAGATGTCACTTAGACTGTTGTAAAGTACAAGTGACTCATAGGGATGGGTTTTCTGGTCTAGAAGCAACGCTTAAGATTTAGGCGGAAAAGGTTAGGGATATACAAACATAATATTATGGGGGATATGGGCAGAGCCTGGCTCAACAGGTGGCAAAGAGTTACTAGGATGTAAACTACATTTTCCCAACATTCTGGGAGAACAGCCAAATATCTTCTCCCGTTGGAGAGATAAGTAGCATGTTTACCTTTTCCTGGCTTCTTTGGTGCTTATCTGAGCACACAAAAACCTGTTGCCCTCCACATTATCACAGTGTATCACCTTCAGGAAGAAGAGAAAGTTGAGTGCAGCTCCATTTCTCCTTCTTATTGTTTAGTCTGGGATCTCACCTTGTATGGTGACATCAACACTCAGGGTGGCTCTCAGGCGTGCCTAGAGGTGTGTCTCTTGGGAAACTCTAGATAGATAGTGTCAAGTTGATCAAGATTAACCGTCACAGAGGTAAAGATGGACTTAGTTCTCCATCACCACCCAGGGGAGGCAAGAATACAGGGATAAAGTGTTCAGCAGAGCTTATCCACCTGGCTGAGGAATATTCCCAGCATGGAGGAGACTCATCACAAAATGTGGTAGGCTCAGGACTCAGGATCCAGGACATGATGTGGAAAGAAATACCACCATCGGCTACAACCTTTCCTTAGCAGTGCTCTGAGATTCTTAGTGAAGCTCGATGGTGTGGAGCTGCTAGTCTTTTGAGAGCAGATAGGAGAGAGGCACTGTGGAAATTTTCTTTTCCACTTCTTTGTAGTAGTGACCCCATGACCTGTCACCAGGATTTCTGTACTCCACTTGGCTCCCTGTTCCTTATGTCTCTCCATTGAAAGAAATCAGAGAAAATGTAGAAGACAATGCAGTTTCGTTGAAGAGTAGGGTAGACTTTCAAGGGGAGAGTATAGACAGAAGCCAAAAGAACAACTGTCCCATCTGCATTCTAAATAGGTCTTACACTTTTCTCTAGAATTCCTAGAACAAGTAGTTTTTCTTGAAGGACTTTGTCCTTTCCCTGTGGTTGACAGTCTGGACTGAGTCTTAAATAAGGCAGTAATGTATCTTGTTCTTTATAAGGAAGCCTCCTGCAAGCAGGCACATCTAACCTGCATTTCATGGGCTGCATGTTCCTAGAGACAGCTGTGAATGTGGCCCAACACAAACTTTTAAACTTATTTAAAACATCATTATGTCTATTGACTGCTTATTTTGAAACCTGATTGAGTGATTTTAAAATATTTTATTTTTATTTTCAATTATGTGTATTTATATGTGGTTTTGTACATGTGAGTGCAGTACCTGAGGAGTCCAGAAGAGGGAGATTCTGGAAGTTGTCTGAGGTGGTGCTGGGAAACAAACTCGGGTACTCTGCTTGATTGTGAGCCTTGAAGGGTGACAGTGCTGTGTGATGTTGAGACAAGAGGTTGGCCACAACTGTGTGCAGGGCTCCCAGAGACAGCTTTAGAGAACTTCCCATTAGTGACTTTTAGGCCCATTCAGGGTGTCACACCTATTTGTAGGGCCAGAGGTAAGACTCAAGATTCATTCCTCTGGCAATTATGATCTTTCTGCTCCAGTCCTTTGAGCATAAAAGTGCAGTCTGCCCACAGGGTCCTCCAAGCCTGCTAACAGCTAACCAACCACCTGACCAACCCCCATTTTCTTTCTACTTCATCAGATCCAGCTTTTGAGCGCTCAGAACTCTGTTCTGATAATAATTCATGTTGCATGCTCTATGTTACTGAAAGAGCACTGATTAAAATTGTTACACTAAAAACAGATATGTAGGGAAGTAATGTCAGTTTCCCCAAGGTGGGAAATGGGGTTTGAACTTAGTGATTACTTGCTAATGAACACATAGCACTCCACAATTTCCTGTAGCTATTGTGATACTCTGAGGGGTTGGAGAGAAGGAGGTTACACATGACTTATGTCCACAAAGGATTAGCTGAACTAAGCATTTGAGAAGTGAACCTCTTCTGAAACCAGGCTTCCCGAGGCTTTTTGCTATAGCACCAGATTCTAGCCTAGGAAAAGTTACTCCCTCCTCCGGAAGCTTGCCACTGAATGGAAGTAATCACAGCCTGCATGAAACAGTCAGAGGGCCTGAGCCCATCAGCTTCACAATCAGCAGCTGTTCTAGAATCCTCCGATGCAGCCTCCATCTCTGTGGACAGATGCAGAGCTCGGAGAGGCGGCAATGATTTAATCTCCTTTGCTTTTTCTGCTGTCAGTGCCAACTTTTAGTTTCTGTATAAAGTGTTCTTACCCTGAAAATGAATCCTCTCAGGTTTCTCAATCTCACCCTTGGGTGGAGTTTGGTCCTCTGGAAAGTTTGTCCTCCCATATGGCTGAGGAAAGATAAGCAGTTTGGGCTGTGAACTTGGAAAGCTGACCATGAGGACCAGCTGCCCAGACTCTACACTGTGGCCAAAAAGGCCCCAAGCGCCCAGAGGTTTGAGCTAGTAATCTCAGCAGATGGCCAAAGCCTGGTGCTAACTGAGCCAGGGGTTTATATCTGAGGCATTTCATTCTGGGTCTGCATTTAAATATTTTCTGTCTTTGCATAGAAAAAGCATGACACCCCCACTAACCTGACTCAGCCCTGGACTCTTCCACCCACCTTCTCTTCCCTTGCTTCATCTCCCCTAGGACTCCCCGTTTGTCCCAAGAACACACCCCATAAGCCCAAATGGTTTCTCAGGGTGTCTTTACCACATCTATTTCCCCTAAATAGGTTCCTCTTCACACTCCCAGAGTCCCTTGTACTCCTTTTTGTAACAGATATCTTGTCTATAGTTCTTGAATTTTTTTTTTATAAATTGTTTTCTTACTTTGTTACACTACCTTTATTAAATATCAACTTACAGGGACTGGAATCATGTCTCTTTCCTCAACCAGCCTTTTAAGGAGACAAACTGTTGTGAAAAACACAGAGAGATGGACTCAATGTGCCTATATTGGAAGAAGAGTAGCCGGTTCCAGTAACGCCTCTTGACCTCTTGACACCCTTGGAGTCCTGAAGTGAGTTTTAGTTTTAACCAGAGAGCAAGAAGAAGCATGCATAACCATAAAGTCATGGTCAAGGAGTAGCCCCACCCATACTTGTCTCAGCCCCAGTCTTCCCTGCAAGGTGCTCTGCTAAGTTGTCAGAACTGTGTGACATCTCTTCCTAGGAAACAAGTCCCTCCTCTGGCTGGCACCAGGTTCCAGCCTGTTCCTGCTCCCAGCATGATATTCCTAGGGAAATTTCACCTTATTGAGGACCACAGTTTCAGTAGTCTCATAGACAAAGGGATGGGCACAGTGTTTCTTTAGAATAGCTTAATTCCTGACACATGAGTAGCAAAAAGTAGATGAATAACTGTAAGCACCCTAGTTTTGGTTATTATTTGTGTGGGCGGGCCTGGCTGTATGAACACATGTAGGCGGGTATGCACACATGTGAGAATATATGGAGGCCAGAAAAGGGTTTTGGATTCCTGTGAGCTAGGGTTAAAGGGGCTTGGAGGGAGACAGAGTTGTTATGTAGGTGGTGGGATATGAACTCTGGTTCCCATGGCCGTGCAGTGAGGGCTCTTGACAACTGGGTCATCTCTAGTCCCTACCCTAGTTTTCAAATCCATGATTCCAATTGGGACCAAGTGGTAAAAGCCAAATATTATCCTACCCAGTCATATGGGACCAAAAGTACCTCATTTCCAGCATCCACAGCACACATTTCAGGGCAGACCTAAAGCCTTCCTTCCCTGCCTTTGATTCTCTGCCAAAATGTAAGCTGTAATAGCTGCAGCCTTCGTACATAGCATGTGCTGAGTAATCGGCCTTTGCTGGGACTCATTTCAGTGGTATTTATTTACCTGGACACTCTTATTAAGCAAGGTCTTCCAGTGGACAGCCCCACACCATGTCTAGAACTTTCCAGCAGCATATAAACAATTATGCAGGAAACCAAACCAGCTATACAAAATGAACCCAGCCCTCAATTTTAGACAGATAACTAAAGTCACCAGACTTGGAAAACCAGCTGTTCACAGAAAACATCAGAGAACAGAACAGAGCGACCTTGGGGAAGCACACCTTTCAGAGACTAAAGACAAGCTTTTGAAAAAAATTTTAATTAGATCTTCAGTGAGACTTGAGAAGATATTACACCCACAAAACCCAAAACAGCAGGCTATGAAAAACAAAGGAATGGAAAACATCTCTTGGAAATAATTAAAAATGGATTGCTGAAATTAAAAAGATTGGAAGATGAATCCAAGAAACTATCAGAACAGAGTATAAAAAGATTGTCCCTATAGCCGAAGAGAAAAGCCAGTTAAAAATTAACCTGGTGTAGATAAATGGTTAGAAGTGGGTGCCTCTTACCCACAGAGTAGGTGATTCGGGCTGGGGCTCTATGATGTGTGTCAGAAGTCCTTGGGCCCATGTGTGTTAGCTCTTGTCAAAACAATCTGAAACTCAACAGTTCACTTCTCTCTTATAAAGCCTACCACTTATCCCAAAAGTTAAAAGGGGCAGGAGTCTGTCTTTCTAGCCACCATGAGCTCTCCCAGGCTTACTAGCCCCACCTCTTCTCATGTTCTCTCATTGACTTCAGTTTCCCCTCGCACTGTGGGCCAGACTGTCCAGTGCAAACCTTGAGCTGGGGATGGGCAGTAGCTGAGGGGCCAGCTGGAGATGGGGAGGTGGTCAGCTGGAGATGGGGAGGTGGTCAGCTGGAGATGGGGAGGTCAGCTGGAGATGGGGGGTGGTCAGCTAGAGATAGGGGGGTGGTCAGCTGGAGATGGGGGGTCAGCTGGAGATGGGGAGGTGGTCAGCTGGAGATGGGAGGGTGGTCAGTTGGAGGTGGGCATATAGGCTAAGGTTGTGAAGTCAGGTAGAACCTTGGGGTTTGCTGGAGCAAGGAGTTAGACTTGGCTGGTTTCAAACACATCTTGGCCATGTTGTAGTCTGAAAAATGGAGCTAAGGGCCATGCATGCATCAGGGCTTCCATGAGTGTCAAGTGAAAGACCTGACATGCTGCATACTTTAGAGTCTCTTTACAGTGGGTGGTTGATGGATTCTGACCATTTAACAGCACTAGTCCTGTCTTCCTCACCTCGGTTTTAACTCTTACTTTAGTGAGTTTTACACTTATAACTAAAAACACTTGAAAATCATTAAGCTCTTCACTGTATGAGCAAACATTGCTCATGGTCCTTCATTCTGAAGAAAAAGAGGGGGGTGGGGAGTGTTGCTGTATTATATGCTGGCTAGCTTCAAACTTGTAGCAATCCTTCTGCCTCAGACTCCATAGTGTGTGCCACCATGCCTGGCTTCCTGCATGTAATTTTGAAGGTGTATATACTGACTCATTTATGAGCCATGGGTGGCTCTGCTTTTTGTGGTCACTGCTTTGGAGCCTCAGTGAGCTTCGAGAACATTCTTTTTCTTTTTTCTTTTTTGTTTTGTTTTGTTTTTTCAAGACAGGGTTTCTCTGTGTAGCCCTGGCTGTCCAGGACTCACTTTGTAGACCAGGCTGCCCTTGAACTCACAGAGATCCATCTGTTTCTGCCTCCTGAGTGCTGGGATTAAAAACATGTGCAACTATGTCCCGCAATTACAGACACCTGTGAACTGCCATGTGGGTGCTGGGATTTGAACCCAGGTCCTTTGGAAGAACAGCCAGGGCTCTTAACTGCTGAGCCATCTCTCCAGCCCCGAGAACATTCTTTTCCTGTTCTCCAGAATTCAAGCTTTGCTTCTCCAAGCCTCTTTCAGTACACATCTAGCTTGTCCCTTTTTCTGTAGACATCCTATACACAAGTTTGTTCCTGTTATTGCTGCCAGCTGTCCCCCACTCCAGATTCTGAGCTCCACACTGAGTTTTATGGTTCTAGCATTCTCCTGGGGACACATTTATTTCATGAATAAGCAAGCACAAGAAGAATGCATGCTGAGTTTATTGATGAACAGAGTTTGTGTCAGGCAAGAATCAGCATTCTTGAGAAAAGTACCTACTCTGTCCCTTGGACACAAAAAATGTGACAGAGAAGTCACCATCTAGGGCTAGGAGGGGTCGTCTTGTCACTCTGGGCCGTTCCTAGCATACAGATCCGCGCTGTGGATATACTCGTAGGAAATACTTGAAGTCAGTGGTCCTTCCACATCTTAATTCTGTGCTTGTCTCTCCCTCCATGAGCTAGCAAATGGGGCCCCTGCATCTCCCTCCTTTTTCTTTTCCTCCCCCCCTCCCCGTTCTTTCCTCCTTTCTTTCTTCTTTTTTTTTTTTTGAAAATTAAATCATCCGGTACAATGCCTCATTCCTCTCGGTGTAAAAAAAAAAAAAAAAAAAATCAAGGCAGCCTTACATGAAGATCAAAACAATTGTCAAGTTACAGAGCAAGTGGAAAGGCCTTGAGGTTGGACATTTAGCTCAGTAGTAGAGCCTGTGCCCTGCAAGCCTAAGAGTTGAGGTTCAGTCCTCTACACTGGGGGAAAGACAGCATCAGAAAGCAGAAAAGCCAGCTGAGAACTCAGAGGTCAAAAATTCAAGACTAGCAGAATAAGAGGAAGAGGTGGCTGAGATATGGCTCAGTTGTTCAAGCACTTGCCTAGCACAGCACTGAAACCAGGGGCGGTGGCGTTTGTGTACAATCCCAGCAACTGGGAAGTGGAGGCAAGAAAACCAGACATTTAAGGTCATCCTGGAGTCCCAGGCCAACCTGGGATCATGAGAGTCTTTCTCAAGCAAAGGGAGTGGGAGAGAGAGAGAGAGGGAAGGGAGATACACACACACACACACACACACACACAGTGTGTAAGAGAGAAATATTCCAAATGGCCAATAAATATTAACAATTTTCACTCCCTTAGCAGTCAAGGAAATTAAAATCCTAATGAGCACAAATCAGCTCCCTCTTTATGTGTCTCTGGTTGGTAGCCATGGGACCAGAACAGAGTGACACATGGAGAGTATCCCTGCCATTATATTGAAGGTATCATGATAGGACAGGTCACTTGGCTGTCACCATTGTCTGTCACAAGTGAGATGGGTATGGACAGAAGAAGTGCCTGGAGTCCTATGGCAGTGCCCATTCCTAAAGACTGGAGAAATGAGGCACCTTAGAGTGCTGGGTATCAGGTACCATCCACACCAGTGGAAGCAGAGACAAGCAGAGGAGGGGACCCTGGGTGGCATGGGAATCTCAGGCACCAGCCTGCCTTCCAACATGAATAGCCTAGGGAAGGAGATGGTCATGGCCCCGAAGGATCAAGGAATGGGAGTAGGAGAAGGGGGAGGACCCAGGAATGGAGCAACAGGCACAGAGAGAAGGCTGTGAGGGTGTAAGAAAGCTGGGCTGAGGCAGAGCTGGCAAAGTGAAGGGCCACTTCCGTGTTGGGGTTGCCCTGGGTGGGCTCAAACCACTTCTGCAGACACTGCCCACTATTCCTGTGCTCAGGACTGGCCTTGAAGGTGTGGTTCCAAATCTTCTCACACAGGTCAGCGGGGGTGGGGAAGTAATCTGGGAAAGGGCGGCAGGGCACCTGCGCTGGGCAGCGGTTCTTTCCTGTGGGGATTGAGGATGGGCTCTTAACTTCCCATCGCTCCTTCCCTGCTGAGTCCCCGTCATCACGGGGGTGCGGGGGATATAGGAAGGTTTGCACCCTCACCCAAGTTGAGGACCCCCAAGGATCCAGGCAGTCCACTCACCCTGACTCCAGTCCCAGCCCTCGTGCCAATTGGATTTACAAGTGTAAGATGAGTGGCAGTCTCTCCACCATTCTTCACACTCCTCCTGGCACAGCGGCACGCCCCAAACTTGCTCCTCCTGCCTGTTTGGGACCACCTGGTGCAGGAAGAGAGAGGGGCAGATGCCTAATCTTTTCCGAAGTCTGGAAGTATTTCTTCTCGGTGGGTGCATGTGTGCATGGTCTGTAAGTGCAGGCAACTAGGTGTGTGGCTGCATGGAGGTGGGAGGACGAACTCAAGCGTTGTTCTTCAGGCATCATCTACGTTGGTTTAGAGATGGAGTCTCTCACTGGCCTACAGCTCATCCAGCAGGCTAGGCTGTCTGGCTAGCAAGTTCCATTGGACCCACATGTCTCTGCCTCTGCAGTGCTGGGATTCCAGCTGCACACCCCCACACCTGGCTTTTTGATGTGGGTTCTGAGGATTGAACTCAGGTCCTCATGCTTGTGTGACAGGCATTTTACCGACTGAGCCATCTCTCAGCCCTAGGTATCATCACCATCATCATTATTGAATTAAATGAGAACCAAGAGGCAGAGTGGCTATTGGTCCCAGTCTATAGAGTAAGCAAGTACAGGAGATAGAATTCACACTCAGTTTCGCCTCATTCCACCCTGCCTCACTCAACCTACTGCCCTCATCAGACAGTGTCCCCTGTGCTATCCTTCAGGGACAGCGGCAGGTCCCTCTTCATCCCTTTCCCCAGCAGATGTGTCTGGGCCCTGCTCTTATCCCTAGAGGGACCCCACCCCTTGCTCGCCTCCTACAGATGCCAGCCTAGGACTGCATGGAAGGATATTGCATGGGCCTGGCTCCTGGCTCCTCACCCGCTGGATCCAAGGCCCCAGGTTCGGGGAACACTCGTGGAAGCAGATAGCCTGGATGAAGTGTTTGTGACAGACCGGGGTCAGCAGTCCACAGTGCATCATGCTGAAGTTAAGGAACAAGGACTCTTCAAGGTGGGCTTCCCAGCTTGTGGTGGGTGTGCAGCAGGCATTGTCCTTCCAGGGCATACACTGAAGGTGGACGGAGGAGCGACAGGCAGAGGGTAAGTAAGAGGTTGGGTTGAGTGTCTTGGGCAGAAGAGTGTCAGGAGAGGGGACATCTTCAGCACCTCTGTAGAGGAGGGACCTGGTATCTGTCAACAGGCACCTGAAGAACGGGACACACCTGAGCTCCCTCCCCTCTGTCTTCCTGCCACAGAACATAGCTTCCTGATGCCAGCTCCAGGGAGGCAATAAATCTGGGAAAACAAATAGAAAGTCTTCCCAGAAAGATTCAGGAGCCAGGGCTATTAAGATGGGTAGGAGGGACTTGTAGTTGGAATGTTCCTCCTCCCACAGCTCTGTAATGGCCTTTAAGACGTTGACAAGAAAACAAATTAATGCCAATGTCTGGCCAGTGCATGTTGGCGGGAAGGCTTGCTCTGACCCACAGTTAGCCAACAGAACCCCTGGGATCACCACATGGCCTGTTTCCCAAGTGGCCAAAGCATCTCAGTGCAAAACTCTGGGTAACCCTTAAAGTAAGAAACTATATGATCAGGGCTGATGGGATGCAGACCGCCTTGCCTGTATTCCTTCTCTAACAATTCTAAGAAGCCTCCTGGGCCCTTGGACCAGCTCTGGTCTCTGTACCTCCAAGTACAGCTTATCTTCTGGGCCAGGCTCTCGCTTGTGGTGCTTGGCATTCATGCAGACATTGACCAGCTTGTCCCCTGCCAAGGTGGGAATGACCGTCCACAACCTCAAGAGGATCTGCCACCATTGTGCCATGACCTGCTGCAGAGAGGAGCCTGTGACAGAGAGAACAAATGTTCTCAAAGACCAGGAGGTAAGATATCCCACTCCCTCCATCCTCCAGGCACTGCAGATGGAGTAGGGGCTCCAAGGCTCCCTTAGGTTGCCAAAACACTCAGGCTGCTCCTAGAATGTCCTGTGTAGGACAGCATCATGACAAACCATTGCAGAGATGCAGAAACCAAACCGAGTGAGAGGAGGAAAGAAAACAAAAACAAAAAAAAACCCAGCATTGACAACGAGGGCAGGTGGGGAGTGGTTCCAAGTGCTTCTACACTTAGATGCAGTTTTGCAAACTCCGTGATGTATGGACTGGGAGTTTAGGGCTTTGGTCCCAACCCACAGCCAGCCTCTTGGCCTAGACACCAATTCTCAGTAAGCAGATTCTCATTGTGGCTAAAGGAAATGGTGGGGTGTGGTGACCATATCCATCAAATGTCAATCATAGTTCTATTCCCTAGTGAAGGGTTCACACCAGGCCCATAGCTCCTGGAAGTAGCTCATCCCCACCCTGTCCCTGCAACCAGAGTCCTTTCTTTAGCTCACTTCAACCAACCCCAATCTATCTCAAAGTTACCCTAAGTATCAGGCTTGGGCAGCCAATGCTAAGAACCCTGCTGGCCAATCAGGGCTGGCAGCACATCCAGGCATGAGGGTGTGAGGAACCTTCCACCTTTAAGCCCTCACCCTAGCACAGGGACATGGAGGCTGACCTGTACCTTGGTGTGTGCTGATACACTTGCAGTTCTCTTCTGGGTTGTACTGGCAGTGGGTGGGTGGTGGGGAGGACGGACAAAGAGATCCCCCTCAGCCAAAGTGAGGGAACACCCTGCTTCAGGAGGATAGCAGTCAGTCATCTCTGCCCAGGACTTCAGGGCTCCTCAGCCCCCTAGGCCCTACAGGAGCCCACCCTTGACACAGGCAGACTAGCCTGAGCAGAGCACCCCAGACATCCTAGGGATCAGAGATCTAGACTCTACTGCAGAACCCATCCTGTTCTCCCCACAGGGCCAACTCCAAGTCTGCACAAAGAGAACAAATATTCTCAAAGACCAGGAAGGTAAGGTGGAGAGGGGAAAGAAAGATACCAGCCCTTTCGGCATTGTCTTCAGACTTACTTTCCAGGCAGGACCCTCCTGTTGCTCTTTTGGCCCCGCAGAGGCTAGCAGGCTGAGGGCTCTCCACCCACTGCTTGTTTTATCACCCTCAGCTTCTATGAGATACAGGTGCAGAGAGCAGCAAGGAGCTGAGCAGCCTCCATGCATCCAAGAGAGTTAGAGAAACAAGGCCTTGTTGCATGGGAGATTCCCACAGTCAGTGGCAAGTTTGACTCTCAGCAGGGCCTCTGATCTGTGAGAATTTGGGACTAACTAGATTCACTCAGTTTGCTGCTCTATAATGAGAGCTGTTGACAGGGACTGTCGGGAAAGAGAGGTCATGAAAAGGTCTTGGCACGGGGAAGTCTTAACAGTTTTTATTCTTCATCTTTGGTTCTCGGAAGCTCTCTTCCCCTCCAGTGTTCCGTTCCACCCACCCCCTTCCTCTGCTCAGCCCCCTGAGTAATAGCATCCCCTACAGCATCAGGAGCTGGCTCAGCAGCACACAAGTGCCAAGACAGGTTCAGGAGTCTTGGAGAGCCTTAAGCAACAATCAAAGCTGAAACAAAAGCTGCCCCTCGGCACCCCGCAGGGGCAGCTTGCATTTGCGCCCAGTACCTGGTCTGACCACTGCTCACGCATTGGAGGTGATGCCCCTGTCTTTGCTTGTTTTTTTAATGTTCTGTCTCTGAAGGATAAGTAACCAAAATCACTGAAATTTTATAATAAATAAATAAATACATACATAAAACACTCCTTGTGTTTTCCACCGAGGAAGACAAAATACAGCCCATGATGTTCAGCTGCCAGTCAATATACAAATCACATGTGGGAAACGGCATTTTCCACATGTGGATACTGGGTACTGAGCATCCACAAGGACTAGTCATGGCTCTGGAGCCTAAGGCACTGGCACACAGCCTGACTTACTGCTTGCAAGCATCCCTCAAATGAGCACTCTCTTTCAGATGCAGGGGAAACTGAGGCTGAGACAGACATTGGTAGAGCTGGGATCTGAACTAGGCTTGTCTGACTTCATATTTAATAGATCAGGTGAGGGGGAAAACTCCAGGACTGATGGGTAAGAACTGCCTGGGTCTCAAATCTTTTTGAAAAAAGTTAAACACCAGTCAGATTGTGTGTGTGTGTGTGTGTGTGTGTGTGTGTGTGTGTGTGTGTGTGT
>CAJQZJ010004767.1:9534386-9564699 GCA_907164525.1 Lophiomys imhausi
TGTGTGTGTGTGTGTGTGTGTGTGTGTGTGTGTGTGTGTGTGTGTGTGTGTGTTGGAGGCATATGCTGGTTTTTTTGGGGAAGGGGAGGGGGCAGTGATGGTTTCAAGCCCAACTCCCATGTATTGTCGCCAGCAGAGCTGAGAGTCCCTTCCTGAAGTCAGATGCCACATGGAAAGGCGTTTCTGCTATGTGGGTCTCTCTTTTTGTATCAGTATCCCCAGGGACAGTAGAGGCAGGTACTCGTGCCTTCTTCTTTATAGACACCCAGGGGGGCAGCAAGCCTTGACAAGTAAGAGATATGGATTTGAATGTTAAATTTAAAATGGCTGTGGATGTGGCAAGAGCAAAGAATCCAGGAATGAGTCACCCAAGTCATTACTGAAATGGAAAAATGTCCTCCACAAGGAAGGGAGAGGGACAAGGAGGAACTTGTTAGCTACCTCCAGGACAAAGCTGTAGGAAATGAGCCAAAATTATAGCCAGCTTGGATTCAGGTGGAGGGAGGGAAACAGTTGCAGAGGCTGCCTTTCAGAGAAGCATCAGGCCAGGCATCTGTCCCTAGAGAAGCAGTTTGAGGCCCTTGAGCAGAGCTCGTTTTGCCTTATTGTGGCTGAGTCTTACAGAGAAATCTGTTTTCTGACTGCAGGCTGATAAAACAGGATTGGCTGTGGATAGGACCCACTTGAAGCAGCTGAAAACAACAGAATGATTAACTGGCTAGGGGAAGAGGTGCAGGGGGTTCAGGGTGTTCTGCAGGGTGTAGGGAGGGAGGACAGTGAGTAGAGGGACCTGAAGTCTTCTTTGAGGTCCCAAGGGATGCTGGATGGTGATGACTGTCCTGTCTTCCTGTTTATCAGGTCATCCAAGGCAGTGACTTTGAAGATGGACAAAAAATCTAGGACCCTCCAGGGAACTTTGAAGTCAGAGACTAGCGCCAAGGCTTGTCAGGAACTCAGGGCTCATATTCTTAAGCATCCTCCCCTCCCAAATAATTCAAGCTCGTTTACAAGCTTGTAGCATGCTACTCACTCTTATTTTGTCCATCCAAATGGAGAGGTGTTGATTTTACCTCCCGAGTGCCTCTGCGTCTCCCTGCAGCTGGGGTCATGCTCAAACACTCCAGTCTGCCTTCCTGTCTCCCTCTGAAGCAATATCCATGCAACAGCTAAGATGATAAAACTCCCCGGGGATTTATTATAAAATCCTCCAAACATAAGGAAAGTTGAGGGAGTTTTACAGTGAGTACTCACCAGCCACTTTGATTTTACACACTCCGTGTTCCTTTTGATGGGGAAGGTGTTATTTTGAGGCAGCTGTCAGGGATGTGTCCCATGAGCATCTCAAAAAGCAGGAGATCGGCGTACTTCCTAGTAATTCAAGCACATCCTTAGCAAAAAAATCCAGAATGATCCCTTAAAAATGCAAAGATGGTTGCTGCACTCCCACCTTTAAAATCCTTGTATACATTAAGATAAATCTTCATAATTCGTGGGCCCTTTTAAAAAATATTTTTTTTAATGTGCATTGGTGTTTTGCCTGCATGTATGTCTGTATAAGGGTGTTGGATATCCTGGAACAGGAGTTACAGACAGTTGTGAGCTGCCATGTGGGTGTCAGGAATTGAACCCAGGTCCTCTGGAAGAGCAGCTAATACTCTCAACCACTGAGCTACCTCTCCAGTTCTTCATGGGTCCTTTTTTTCTGTTTTTAAGTTTTCAAATGTATTACTGTGTTTGTGTGTGAGATGTGGATGGGTGTGGGCATATGTGCTATCTGGTATGTGCCTAGGTCAGAGGATTTTATACTTTCTCTCCTTCCACCTTTCCTTGGGTTTCATGGACAGAACTCGGGCTTTCATGGCAAACATTTTATCCTCTAAGCTATCCTGCCAGCCCTGGGTCCTTTCTTTTGCCTATACTGTGGAGTATTTGACTGTTCTGAATCTGTAGCTGTTCTGTTCCCTAAAGGCGCCTCCATGATGAGCTCACTCTCATAGCCCACCCAGCCTCAGTGTCTGGAGACTCCCTCTTAGGTCTGGCTCCCAGAAGGGCAGCTTGCCCTGCCAGCCAGGGAAGGTGAACAGTCTCCGTGGTCTGGGGAGATGCTGGCTTGGGTCTGAGGCCTCCTGCTATAGCTTTGTTCTCACACCAGCCTTGTGCCCCCACAAACAATTATCCCATCTCCCCTACCTCTGTTCTGTACGCAGTTCAGGCAGACACAAGCCTGGCCTAGAGTGGATAGTCCCCAATGATGTTTCTTTAGAAAACAACAACATTGATCCTGACAGTTCCTTAGTTTAATGTGACCTAGCCCACCTCTCTTCCACACTCTCTCCCTTTCTTTCCCAGGGTCCCAGTCACTAACACCCTTCTCCCATCTTTTAATGTAGTTCTCCTGTCTTCTCCCAGCCTTCTTTCATTTTCTTTTCTTACTTAATTCAAACCATGGGACAACTTATTTACTTAAAAAAAATTTTTTTTTTGCACTACTGAGGATTGAATTGAGAGCCTTGGCCATGTTCCACCACTGACTTCCTCCATGGCCTCTTTGTCTTCCTCCTTGCTTCTGCCCCCTTTTCCTTCCCTTCCTCTCTCTTTCTGTTCTTTTCTCTCCCTTTCCCCTCTAATTCATCCTGAATGCTCTCATCTCACTCCCACTTCCTCTCCCCCTCCTCCCTCCCATTTCCATCTTTTGTAATTTTTCTCCCTCGCCAGCACACGCTCATTCTCTGATGGTGACGGCTGAGATGTCTGGGTGTTATGCTGGGCCTCTCTCTCACTGCCACTTAACAATGGCTACTTCTTTAGGTGTAATCACAAAACGGAAATCAGTGTGAAGCCTACCAGGTATGGGAGAGCATCCACGCAGAGGGACAACAGATAGAAAACATCGAAGTTCTAATGGAGAGACACCAAAAATTAGACACACGAGCTATGTCTTGTATCTTCCTTACATTCACTCCCAGCTCTACTGGCTCTCCACATAGTCATGACAGTAAGGTTTATAAGGTCTTTGTGGTATGCAGTTTGCCCCAGCATCCAGCCCTAGAACTACCCTTTGACCCCACATTCTTCACATGACCTTGGAATATCTTTCTCTCCTACTCTTGCTTCCAAAGCCCTGTGTCTGTTCACCATGGTCCTCTACCATGGCCTCTCTGATTCTTCCTACCATTCCACGTGATCCACTCTTGTCAAATTTGCCATTTGTTAGATCCAATGGGCAAGACCTGAGAGAGCTAGCTCACTTGGCCTCTCAGTAGCTTTTGACTAAGGTAATCCCCCTGCCTCGTCTTTGATTTCCAGGGCTGTACATTCTCCTTGTCTTCTGCCCACAGCTCAGCAATTTCATTCCTTGAGAAGCTCCATTTTCCCTCATGAACCTGTTCTCTCTTTTTTTTTTTTTTTTTCCTTTGGAGTGGGGTGGTACGAGACAGGGTTTCTCTGTGTAGCCCTGGCTGTCCTGGACTCCCTTTGTAGACCAGGCTGGCTTCGAATTCACAGAGATCCGCCTGCCTCTGCATCCCCAGTGCTGGGATTAAAGGTCTGTACCACCACGCCTGGCTATGAATCTGTTCTTGAGCTCTGTCCCAGGGCCTCTTCCTTTCTCTCTGGGCCTTCTGACCTCCAGCATGGCTTCCTTGATTTTCTGTATATGTGTACCTAAAAAGAACACTCTCTATTCCTGGTCTGTAGTCTCTCATGTTTTTAGACCTCAGGTGACATTTCATTGTTCTCCTAGTTACTCACAGCCTGCTGTTCTCAGTTCCCTACTTAACCTCCTTTCTTGTGCTAATTACTAGGACCCCTTCCCTCTAGTCCCCTGGGCTAGAAGTCTATAGTTACTGTAGACTCCTCTTCTTTTCTCACTGTATGCAAGTGCTTTAATATAACATGCAAGGGTCTTCATGGTCCAGCCACTGGTTACTATGGTAACCTCCCCTCTCTTCCCATCCCCATCCTATGCACTCATCAGGCTGCTCTCTGAGTGAACCACTATTCTCTGTCTTTGCACCTGCAGGGCTGTCTCCCAGGAAGACCTGACCCTGCTTCTTCAGCAGCTATTCGCCCTGCAGGGCTCTCTGATCTGGTGCCTTCTCTTCAGGAGGCCTGTCTTTGTCCTCCCCTGAAGCAGACATCCTCCATGGCCACCCCAGTCATCCTGAACTTTGTTTTAAGATTGCATTTGTTACAAGGTAGTGTAGCTTCGGCTTATTTACAATGTCTTTCTTCAGACTCTGAGTCCCTTGAGAGGGAGTACTTTGTCCTATTCTTCTGTTCCCAGCCTGTATCACAGTTTGTGGTACGTAGAAGGGCCTTTAAGTGTTTGAACAAATGAGTTAATGCAAAGTGCTTGGTGTGGCAGTCTGCATGGCTCCAGACCGAGACTGTGGCCAGTGTTCTTTCCGCGTGGGTTCATTTTTAGCAAACATTTTGTTCTGTTAGTCTAGTATACTCAAAACTAAAGAGGGTTTGGATGGGGCAGAAACCTATCAGTGGCACTGTTGAAACATTTTCCAAGTTCCAACCTTGAGCCCTTTCCCCCAAGGACGTTGAAACATTCCTAAGCATGTGATGTTAGACTGGGAAGATTCCAGACGGTTGCAGTTCATGCAGTCCAGCGGCCCCACTTAGGCTTGGCCACCCAGAGCCTAACTCTTATCACCTCCGTTCCCTCTCCTCCCCTCCTCTACTCTGGTCCTTGAGCTAGTCTTGGTGTTAGCTTTAGGACCAAAGCCTTGTCCTTCTAGTGTAAGGATACAGGATCCCACCCTCCAGCTGAATTTGAGATTGTCTTTACTGCCTGCAGCCCTCTGTGGTTACTTTGCATTGGGTCTTCACTGGTGTGATTCTCACCCTTGCCCTGGATGTACCCACAACAATCTTTTCAGCTGATACCTTATTGCCAGGACTCAATTGGAGAGACTCACACCTGAGTTAGGTGTCCCTCCTGGAACCTCTGTGGGCCTCAGTGTTACCTTTATCATGAACCTACCACACTGCTCTGGAATAGGCACAGGTGGATGTGTTCCCCCTGGGTTCTGATCTCCCAGGCAGTAGACAGCTTGCCTAGCAGCTTCACATATGGGAACACAGCGAGCATTTGTTAACTGACCAAGAGATTATCTTTGTACAAAAGAACCTATGATTCATTTTTTTTTTTTAAACCAAGAAGCTACCAGCAAAAATTCTCAGAAAGTCAAATGTATGTATTTGGCCACAGTAAGTGGCGTGTGTGTGCTGAGAGCTTGTAGACTCCCTGTTTTGTTTTTGTTTGTTTGTTTTAAGTGTCTTTCTGTCTGCCCCTGCCCTCTCAGTGTACCATGAACCACATCCCTGGAAGGAACTATCAGGTTCATCTTCCTGATAGCTCAGCAAATGCAACCTGTGACTCATTTTTTCTCTTAGGCACATGCATGATTTCAAGTTTGAAGAATGGAATTAGTTTATATTTCATGGGTAAGAGAAAGTAAATATATATCTTTTCAGATTTGTTTTATTTTTTATGTCTCTGTTATCCATGGAAAAGGACTGGGAAATTTCACAATGTATTTTGTAGTTCATAGGAATAAAACGACAAAGAATAATTTCTAAATCTGCAGTTGTTCATTTATTTGCCGTGTGAATGCACATGCTCACATTCCACAACATGAGAGTTGAGGTCAGAGGACAACTTGCAGGGAGTATGTTCATGGTTTCCAAAAGTGGGTTCCAGGAATTGAACTCAGCTTGTCAGGTTGTCTGGAAAGCACAAAAGATAGAGAGCTGGAGATGAACTCACTAAGAGACTGTGGATAAATCACCCTGTAGGGTAATCGTTAAGTAGTTTTCATTCCTAGAAAAGTGAATCTTATGATCCTTAATATTGCAGTGGCCTCTGTCAAGACCCAAAACTCTTGAATAGCTTTTTGTTTATATGAGACTTAAAGTGCCAGAAAATATGAATGGCTATGAATATTCAGTGACTCTAGGTTACCAAGCTAGACTTTTCACTTGCTGAGTGTCCACTTATATTTGAGCTGAGAATTTTGTGGTTCTGTGCATACCAGTGGGATGTCTGGTTACCAAGGATACTGGGCATAAGAGGATCCACTGAGTCATCTCGCTGAACTGTTAATGACAAAGCATGGCACATATCTGCAGCTATGTGGGAAGTCTTTCACCTTTCAAATTCCCAGGCATGGTGGTCCATTTTGAATCTGGAATTTGTCTGGTGATATCATCATTACAAATGAGCAAATGTGTCCTTTGGAAGGAACAGGGCTGTGGTTGTCCAAAGACCTTTGCCTTATCCATGTCAGGCACAAAGAGAAGGCGGCTGAGACGTCTCAAGTGTCTGTCCAGTTCTCAGTCCTATACCAAGCCTTGGACATGTCTCATGTCCTTGCCCATCAGCTTGCTAGGGGTAAATAAAGATAAGGTCATATGTGAATGGTATGTGATGTGTACAACGCAGCTTTTACACTGGTATTGAAGATCCAGACTTGGGCCTCATGTTCTACAGCAGGTAATTCACAGCAGCCATCTTGCTAGTTCCTATCACTTTTTCTTTTTCTTTCTTCTAATGCTTTAAGTGCAGTGTTCACTGTCTGGCAAGCATGTTTTCTGAGGAGAAATCACTGCTAATTTTACAGAGGACAATTTGTACGTGACCAGTGGCTCTCCCCAGCAACTTCTAAGACTCTTTGTTCTCTAACAACTGGACTGCTGTGTGTCTCCATGCAGAGGGATTTGATCATCCTATGGCGATTCACTGAGCTTGGATGTGTGTTTCCATGTTTCCAATTATGTTTGTGAAGTATGGATTGTGATTTCTCCAAACAGTTTTCTTCCTCTTCTTTTCTCTTTCTAGAAAACTCGTTGAAGACCAGTGGGTATCCCAGGCTCTGGAAAGTTGCACTTATTATTTTATACTGAATAATTTTAATAAACCCTTTTTAAAGTTATTGATTTGCCTTGGAAACCCGCCGAACTTGTCTGGTGAAATTTTAACTTTAGTTACTATACTTTTCAGCTCCCTCCAAAGATCCACTGCATACTGATCTTTTCCATGTAAGGGTCAGTGTCCTGTTCTTCCTCTGTAGTTCACTTGAGTTATTTGAGCACATTTAAGAAGGTTGATTCAAGTGTCTGTTTCCCTGGAACTTTCTGTCACTTCATTGTTTTATTTTCATTTGAATGAACCACATTTTTCCCTTTCTGAGCTTGCTCACAAGCTCATATATGTTTTTCTTATATATATAAACTCAGCCCAGGTCTCTTCTCTCCCTTCATGATTTGCTGTTGCTTACTATGGACTGCTGGCATCCATGTGCTTTATGACCTTTCCAAATGATATTGCAAGTGGCCCTTGTCAAATTTCTTGTCATGTGTGGCCATGCATGTTTCCTTTCCATCACCTTGTCAGCTCCCCAGCAACCTGACAAATACTTCCTTAAATGCCTAGAACTAAAAATAAATCAAAACATACTCTGTGGAAATCTCAGTCTTCGTCGATTGCATTTGAGCTGAAGCATTCAATGCTTAGACTAACCATCTGTAATTTTGTCTTCGCCTTTACCTCTACACGAAATTTATAAGCAACCCAGGATGCAGTCACTGGTTCTTCCCTGGTCTTTCTTTTATATTTATTGAATTAAAATTAATTTAATTTAATTTCATATGTGTTTGTGTGAGTGTGTGTATGAATGAGTGTGTTTTTGTGTGCCTGCCTAGATCAAATGAGGGCATGGAGTTACAGGCAGTTGTGAGCCACCCACTGTGGGTGCTGGTAACTGAGTTCTGGTCCTCTAGAAGAACAGCAAGCACACCTAATGGCCAAGCTGTCTCCCCATCCCCATCCTTGGTCTCAGTGAGAATGGGCTAGAGCTCAGCAGGCATGGAGCTCTCAAAATCCCTGTTATTCCCAGAAATCATTCAAGGTCCTCTTTCCTCCTGTAGCTTCCCCCTCAGCCTTGCACTTCTCGGCCTTTGTTGTATGTGCTGTTTGCCTGCTTCTCTACCCTTCCCTCAGGAGGGTATGAGTACTATAATTCTTGCTGTCAAATACTATGAAAGTGTGACAAAACAAAGGAAATATCAGAAAAAAAAACTTTTTCAGGGATCTGCCTCAAAGATCAAAGTGCTTAAGCATAATTAATAGATAATAATGCTGCTGCGAGTAGCAAGCAGGAAGCCCAGCCGGGAACAGGAGCCATCGCCAAGCTGGAAGAACTTGAGATGGTAAAAGGATAAACTGAAATGCCATGCAGTCTCTGGCCAACACTAGCAACTTCTCATTAAGCATCATCCCCTTTACTACTAGTTGTTTGTAAAATTAGATGCCCAAGTTTCCAAATGGCTTATTGTGAACAGACTTACACATCACTTTTTATGATGTCCGTTCTTCAAATTCCTTGTGAGTCTGAAGTCTGTGATGTCACTTATCACAGTGGGTTGATGGGAAGATCCCTGAAGTTTGTGGAAAGATTTTGCGAACTATTTAGTGTTTTAGTGTAGGAAAACTACTCCAAAAAGCACCTGGCATGTAACAAACCACATATGTGGTGGTCGAGTAAGAAAGGCTCCCATAGGCTCATGGATTTGAAAGCTTAGTCATCAGGGAGCAGCACCACTTGAGGAGGAGTAAGAGGCGTGGCCTTTTGGGGGGGGGTAGGTATAGCCTTGTTGGAGAAAGCGTGTCACTGGGGGTGTGCTTTGAAGATTTTAAGGGCCCAAGCCAGAGACTCTCTCTTCCTGCTCCCTGTGGACCCAGATGTAGATGCTCTCAGCTACCTCTCCAGCACCATGTCTGCTTGTGTCCCACTGTGATGATAATGGACTAAACCTCTGAAACCCTATGCAAGCCTCAATTAAAGGCTTCCTTGTATAAGAGTTGCCATGGTCATGGTGTCTCTTCACAGCAACAGAGCAGTGACTGAGACAGTATCTTAGCTCTTATTGTAATCATTTTTGTTGCTATTTGTAAATTAGTTATATACTTTGTTTATTCTTCAAAACTAGACTTTCCCTTACCTGTTTCTCTGTAAATCTATGTAACTTTCTGACCTTTGGTTCTTTAATTGCACGTGTGACACATAAATCCATTTGTTAAATTCGGCCATCATAAAAGCCAGCTCTCAGGAGATAGCGGCACCTTGTCTGCAGAGTTTCTCTGGCCTGGGGGGAGCCTTTGTGAAGATGCAGACTCCTAGGCTCTGCTCCTCAGGTTCTGATGCAGGAGGGCCCCCGTGGCTAGTCAGAAATCTTTCAATGTCATCCCAGGCATGTCATCCTCTTCCTGCTGTCCTCCATGCTCTTTGCATATGTTTCCTCAACTTGTGAGTCCAACAGCTCAGAGAATAACTTTCTGAAAGGAACTTCCCTTTACCTTATCACTGGGACAACACAGTTGGCATCCCTTAGCCACTTCCTGATACTCTCTTACTGGTTAGTGCTTCCTCCCAATGGATACTCTCTTACTGGTGAGTGTTTAAAAAAATTATCCAGTATTCTAATAGTCCACTAAGACACATGCTTCCTTGATAACAAGCCAGCTATGTTCTCTTCACATTTCCTTTGACCTTTATTTCTCAGTCTGCAATATAAGAAAGTAGGCTAGCCAGGTGTCTGTTCCCTTTCTTTCTGTGTCTTCCTGTCCTTTCCTTTTATGGGTTCCTGTTGCATTACCTGTCTACTGGCTTTGGATTAGTGAAAAAGCCCTTCCTCAGAGGCTTCTCCTCCTTAGTGCCCTTCATCTAGAAGAACTGTTTTATTCTTTCAGATCCTACCCTTTGCCATGATTGTTTGGCTATAAAGGATGAGCTGGGACCAATTAGGGCCAATGGAAGCCCACCATCGATTTTTGGACATGAGATCAAATAAGTCGGCTCAGTTTCTATTCAGTCTCCTGTGGACAGATTGCTTATGTTCTTCTAAAATACAACCAGTGGAGCATGAGTCCCCATTGATGCTGTTTAGAGCTTGTCATGAAGGTAGAGCCCTCATGAACAGAACATGAGCCTTTCTGAGAAGAAATGTGAGTGTCGATTCTGCTCTCCCCCTGCAGTGTGAGGACGCAGTGAGAAGATGGCCATCTGTAAACTCAGAAAAGCCCTCACCCAAATCTGACTTTGCTACACCTCATAAGATCCTTCAGTGCCAAACGATAAGAAATAGTTGTCTGTAGCTGAAGACAGACAGGCTCTGACATTACTATAGCATAGCAAACTGACGACACTGCCTGACACTGTCTGACATTACCTGGTACTGCCTGACGCTGCCTGACTGACACTGCCTGGCACTGACTGACTGCCTGCCTGACACTGCCTAATTAAGTGACACTGCCTGACATTGTGCATATTACCTAGTTCTGCCTTATGCTGCCTGACGATGACTGACACTGATTGGCCAACACCAACTGCCTGCCTGACGCTGCTTGGCATTGACTGACACTGACTGACAATGACTGATACTGACTAACATTGACTGACACTGACTGACAGTGACTGCTGCTGTCATTGACTGACACTGACTGACAATGACTGCTGCTGACTGTCATTGACTGACACTGACTGACAATGACTGCTGCTGACTGGAATTGACTGACACTGACTGCTGCTGACTGGCATTGACTGACATTGACTGATGCTGACTGGCATTGACTGACACTGACTGATGCTGACTGGCATTGACTGACACTGACTGACAATGACTGCTGCTGACTGGAATTGACTGATACTGACTGCTGCTGACTGGCATTGACTGACATTGACTGATGCTGACTGGCATTGACTGACACTGACTGATAATGACTGCTGCTGACTGGAATTGACTGACATTGACTGACAATGACTGCTGCTGACTGTCATTGACTGACACTGACAATGACTGATGCTGACTGGGATTGACTGACATGGACTGCCTGGCTGACACTCCCTTTCATCAAACTGTTTATGTCTGCCAAGTATCAAAAGAAAATATGCAGGAGGAAGAATGCAATGAGAAAATCAGTTCCTCTGGTATCATGCAGGAAAAAGTGATTCTGACAACATTTGGCTCCTGGGTATCATTTCTCAACACCCAGCAGCACCTCATGTTTCCCAACCCTTTCATGGAACATCCAATGCTTCAAGTGATTTTTTAAATTTTTTTGCCTACTATATTCCAAGTTGGATTTCTGCCATTTGTATTCAAAGGCTTACTAATAGGCAAATTTTCATTGATTTTTCTCCTGGTAGTCCAATTGTCTGTGAAATTTGGAGTGCAGGCTACTACTGGTAAGAGGAATACAAGCTTGATTTAAGTGTCTGTCTAAGTGATCCAGCCTGGGATCATTTGCACCCAGAGGGGCAGGATGACTGTTGGCTGCAACTGTTGCTCTGTAAAGCTAAGGAAATCAAGAAGATAGAATCAAGATAAAGAGGAGAAAGTGATGGTGCTTGGCTGAACTCAAAGTACAATTTTTAGCTGGAGAGATTTCCTTTAACTAGTATTTACTGAGTCACCATCATACACTCTGCTGGGGGCTGAATCCCCCACATTCTTTCTTCCTCTGCAGTATTCTTTAGCTCAACTGCCTCCTTTAGTTTTGGAATCACACCCAAGGAAACAAAACTGTGCAAGGTTGATGCCATAGTCACAAAATAAAATGGTTGAAGGCTTTGTTCAATGTTTCAATGAAGCAAATGCTTAGGAAATCAGATGTTGGTCTCTCTTCTTTCTCCCTCTCCAGCCCTTCCTTCCTTTCATAAGAAGCATCTTTAACTCTCCTCTCCATTCTGAAGACCCCAAGACTCAAGAATTCAATCCCAGTAGAGCTTTTGCTTTGTATTTCTTTTTTTCCTCCCCTACTTATTTTTTAAAAAATAATTTCTGCCAGTTCTGAGTTAAAAGCTACAGATATGTCCAGTTTCTCTGGTTATTCTCAGCATCTGTCTTCCTAATCTGAATGATAAGAGGAGTCAGTTGCAAACAGCACCCCCTCCCCACAGTGGGGCAGGCAGAGAGTGAGGCCACTGAGTCCTTGGTGTTTTCTGTGGGCACCACTGCCACTTTGTCTGGTCCAGGCCTCCATTTGAGCTCAGATATTGGAATGGGTCTTTCTGCTTCATCACTTCCTGGGACACAATTTCTTAAGAAACCCCCTTCACAGCTTTATAGACTGAACTTTCCAGCTGAGGCATTATAAGGGGTAACTTAGAAGCCCAGACCTTTTTCCTTATGACTCTTCCTAAGCTAGGTCTTTGTTGATATATAAGTGATGTAGAGCTGTTTTCCTTCGACCTAAAGAAGCATCTGCTCAGTAACAAACATGTTTGCTCATTTGCACTGAGGTCTTACAGAGAGTCAAGGGCAGCAGGAACCAGTGTGCTATGGCTGCCGTCATGGCTGACTGCCGTTGTCAACAGAGACTTCAGCCCAATCATTCTGTAGTTATGGCACCTCTGCTTCTCTCTCTCTCTCTCTCTCTCTGCCCAACCCATCTTCTTTTTTTTTTTTTTTTTTTTGGTTTTTCGAGACAGGGTTTCTCTGAATATCTCTGGCTGTCCTGGACTCGCTTTGTAGACCAGGCTGGCCTCGAACTCACAAAGATCCGCCTGCCTCTGCCTCCCAAGTGCTGGGATTAAAGGCGTGCGCCACCACCGCCCGGCTCCAACCCATCTTCTTACCAGCCATCCTTGCACCCTGCTTCGCTCCAGAAGGGCCAGATAAAATGTAGACTCCAGTCTTCTCATGGACTGTTTATTATTAAAATTGCATAAGTTCTGTCCATGGGACAAGCACTGTCTTAGGCACTAAACACAAGAGAAGGGACTGGGTAACAAAGCACCTGTTGCTGTTACATGTGCATTCTGGTGGAGGAGTTTCAGATAAGATGGAGGCTCTGCGATAAATGGGAAAATAATGATATGAAGCAGAATGTTGAGCAGTTGGAAGGCTGGACATGTGGTATAGTGGTATAGAACTTGCCTCATATGCACCAGGCTCTGGACTCGACTCCCAGCACTGAAAAGAGAAAGATTAAATAGCTGATGTCATGATAACTTCCTGTGTTACAGCCAATCTCATTCAAATCCATTTTAAAAATCTCTCTGGAAGGAGATATTTACAATTAGTGATCAACAGGACTCAATTCTATGATGATCTAAGAGATGACCATTCCAGAATCTACTATGTACAAAATGCTGTGCCCAGTATATTAAAAACAAGAAAGCTGGGCAAGATGAAACAGTCCCTGACTGGGGTGATTAGAAGTCATGACATATCATTGTAAGATAATCAGCAATAAGAGAGACACACAGGCTGGGGAGATGGCTTAGCTGTCAATCATGTGTGTAAGGACTCAAGTTTGGATCTCTGTAATCTGTGTGGTGGCATGCACTTGTAATCTCAGCAACAGCAAGATGTGAGGTGGAAGCCGGCACACCCCTGGAGCTTACTGACCTAGTCTAGCCTACACAGTACAGTTTCAGGCCAGTGAGAAATCCTGCCTCAAACAAAAAGGTGGAATTGGAAGGCTCCTGAGGAATGAGACCTGAAGTTGCCTTCTGACACCTCCATGCATGTGAAACATGCACCTGTAAACACACACTAGACAGGGAGGGGAAGAGAGATATAGAGGAGACACAAATGCAGCAAGTAGGTTGGGCAGGGAGGTGACATGTCCCAATTTTATTTTCTTTGAGAACATACATGTTACCGAACTTTTAAAAATTATTATTTATTTACTAATAATAATATTCACTTATAACAAATACCAACAATTTCTTAACTATTAACCCTGAAATTCCTACACCCTTTTAACCTAACCACTAATCCTATTGACAATTATTTTCCTAACCTTTTAGAAGGATACAGTCTCTGGGGCAGGTCCTCAGTCGTCAGGAACACAATCTCTGTTGTAGATTCTTTAATGCACTTAGCAGTCCCTTTTCTGGATCTCAGGGTAGATTCATCAGGGTAAGTTGGCTATCACAGTCTCACCTTAAATAAGGCTTGAGGCTTTCTTCTCTCTGGGAGACCCCAGCTGTCTGTATGCCAATAACTCTGCTGCTCTGCTTCAGTGCTTAAAGCTGGCCATAGTTCTGACAGATCAAACCCCTCTAGGCAAAAGCTGAGCCACAGGGTTTAGTCCTTGGCCTTTTGGTGTCTGGCTGAGGCTTTATCTGCTCACCAGCTTCCTTCTGCCTCAGGGAGATCTGGCCATCACTGATGGCCAGCACTTTTTTCAGCAGGACTCTCGGAGCTCTCTAGCATCGGGGGCCTCTTTGATGGGGCTCCATGCCCTGTCCTTAAATAGGAGGAACTCTGTTTCAGCTTAATTTGGGTTCTGCCCACTTAGCAGCTGAAAACAATGTCAGGCCAAATACTTTGTTTCTTAAGTTCATTAAGTCTTTCCTGTTTTCCTGACTTCAACTTTGTTTTTTCAGTCCATTGAGTCTTTCCTGTTTTTCCGGACTTCAACCTTGTTTTTCAGTCCATTAAGTCTCCTGTTTGTTTCCTGTTTTCACCTGACTTCATCCTTGTTTTTCCACAAGCTGATAAGCTAATCGCTCACAGCCAAGTTGATCTTCATGCCCCGAATTAAGAGACTGTATCAGACACCCCTATACATTTTCTAAATCTAATTTAATTATTCTAACTCCCTACACATACATGTCCCATTTTCAGAAGTAACAAAGAACCACAGAGGCCTATGGGATCAGGTATCTGAATTTTGAGACAGTCTTTGTTCCATTTGTGATCAAAGCCACTGTGGGGCTTTGATGATCAGGACCCTGGACAGCGACCCAGAGTTCTAACTCATCCAGGATTATGAAGCAGGAGTTGGCAGAACCCAGCAAATATCCCCCATCACAAGGCAAGCCAGGTGACAGGGTCTCACTGTGTCATCCAGGTGACTGCAGGGGAATCCACATTTGTTGGGTGCAGGAAATTGGAACATTTGCAAATTGGGATGGCTACTCTGAGTAGGAAACCAGGCCGGAGCAAAAAGCACAGGATTAAGGAAATTATGCATCTAGGAAAGCGAGCCCATTCTTACAGAAGGGAGATGGAGCACCACGTTGTGTGGGTGAGGGGAAGTGCAGCAGGCATAAACTATACCATTAAGCCAACACTCACCAGCATAGAGACTTACAGTTTTCTAGGCAATGTAGACTGTTTCTAGGATTTTAAGTTTTAAAGAGACTTAGGGGAGAACACAGTAACAAGAAGGACAAGATGCACTTGTTATAAGAGATTAAGGGAGAACATTTCATTGGAGCTTGCCACTCTCTAGGAGCCGCCCTATTCTCCCCATGAAATCCCAGGTGAAGCCATAATGAATTTATGGCTCTGGATGGGTAAAAGTGGAAGTCCCAGGGCTCTACTCCTCAGGCAGCAATGTGGCTCTCCCCTTATGTTACCCAACACCATACCAGCACACGGCTTAATCACTAGTACAGAGGATGTGGCATGAAATTTTGGATTAGACAGACATTCCTGCCTGATATGTGGTGGCTTAATTATATTTACTGATTGATTTATAAATAGTTTTCGGGATGGTATGCTGTATGATGTATTTAAAACTGGCCTCAGTGGCTTAAGCCTGTGGCATTTAAATCACCCTTCTTTACTGTGGTGGTTTGAATAAGAATGGCCCCCCAGAGGCTCACATGTTTGAATGCTTAGTCACCAGGGAGTGGTACTTTTTGAAAGAATTAGAAGGATTAAGAGGTGTGGTCTTGTTGAAGAAGGTGTGTCTCTGGGGGTGGGCTCTGAGGTTTCAAAAGCCCATGGGAAGCCCAGAGTCTCTCTGTTTCTGCCTATGAACCAGGATGTAGTTCTCAGCTACTGCGTCAGTAACTGCTTGAATGCCACCATGTTTCCTGCCATGATGTCAATGGACTACTGAATGATTTCTCTTATAATAGTTGCCTTAGATATGCTATCTCATCACAACTAGACCAGTGACTAAGATCTTTACTCTCCCTTTCTTCCTTTCCTCTCTTCAGCCCATGTTTCCATTGTTCTGTCTGGGCATATATTTGGCAACACAGTTCATAAGCCTCCCTGTCATGAGAAGGGATGTATTTATGGCATCCAGGGGCTCTTCATCCTCCATGAGGGTATTCAGTGGGGCTGTTTAGTCCTCTATTTCTCATGCTAATATTCAAACTATAGCATCCTTCAGAGTACCATTATATTAAAAACATGTCTAGTATGGAGAAGGGAAGGAAAAGGAAGAGGAGGGGTCAGAAAGTGAGAGTGAGAGAAAATGAAAAAAGAAAAAGAACAAAGAGGGGGAATGATGGGATTTGAACAACTCTTCACACTTCTCCTTCTTACTTCCTGTCAGCTTTAGCTGTTTGGCTTTTCTTGTTTCCTATCATGGCCCTGCATGCAGCACCCCACACTCTGTCCACCCCACCACTTTCATTTCTTCATGTTTCTCAGCCTGGTTTTTCTCAGCTTCCTCACTTAGCATCTCCTTCACTTTTGCAAACCCCAGTTTCTCCCTTAGCACTGGTTCAACCCTCCCTTTCCTTACAAAAACTACACCAGAGATAGAAAATAAAAGGGATTTTATTCCAACAATATCTAATTTCCCACAGCTCTCATATCTACCTTTCTCTCTCCTGGGAAAAAAATTTTTTTTCTTTCCTGCCAGCAGAGACGGAGCATAGCTGACTTCAAGAATGCCCGCTAATGAGTGTGGTAAGGAATGAATGACTTCAACAGTTTCCATTAGAGACCGCTCTAGGAGTTCTAAAATCCTATCATTACAGCCAGAAAAGAGCATAATCCACATTCACATGTTCTCTATGGCCAACACTTCCCCATTATGTAGATAATGCAGTGGCTAAGAAGGGGCTTTGGATCCACAGACCTGTATCCAAGTTTCAGCCCTCAGTCACAGTAGTCATATGATGTCAGGCAGCTTGCCGAAGCCCCTATGCCTAAGCTTTCCTATCTGAAAAAAAGACTGCATTTACAGGGTCTATCTGCCCATCTTCTTATAATATAGAAGCAAAATGGTGTAAGATATTAGGCACCACTTCCAACTTGAAAAGGCTCAGTAAGTGTATAAGTGAGCACCATTATTTCAAATGAATATGGATGAGTGAAGCTCAGGGAAATTATTAAGCTGAAAACTTACTGAGTTTGTGTGGGAGGGGAAATGGATCAGATCAGCTAAAAGATGTGGCTTTTATGAATTCCTTAGCTCTCATCAGGAACAGATTATAGGCACATCCCTGAGCTTTCCCCAACTTCTCTCTAGAGAATAATGCTGACTGTAGAATGAAGGAGAGGATGGATGGGTGGAGGGGCTCACAAAAGAATGAATAAGAGAATGAATGATAGGCAGGCTATGGGTGCTGGGACAAGCTGAGCAATCCCATCCCCTTCCACTGTTTTTTTCTTATGCATCACACAGGTCTGCTGGTCACTATACCAACCTTTCAGCATCTTTACCCCACACCCAAAATGTGTTTCTTCATCCGGGCTGTGCTTTCAGGAATGCTCTGTGATTTTTACTAAAGCCACAGTCCCACAAGTCTTGCTCCATAGCTGGCCTCAGATTTCTGTGAAGATAGAGGAGGCAGTCCACTTGCCCAACATGTACAAAGCAGACTCTGACACTGTCCTGGGGAGAAAAAAAGATGACAGTGCTTGGCTCTGCTTCCTCGAAGTTCTGGGGGTTGTCATCGAGTAGAATGGTCCTGGGTTGGGGGCTTAATTTTCTTGGTGGACACTCTTGGACTTGTGTTTCAAGCAGGGGAGCTCATCACCATGTCAGGAAGGAGAGTAACAGAGTCCTGGGCTTTGCTATTGGCTTTCACTCTGACACAAGCCCTTTGTCTGCTGTGCCATAGCTTTGAGGTGGGGTGAGACTGTGTGCAGGATAATGTTTCCCACATCCATCAGGAGTGACGGCGTGGGCACAGGGCTGCTCATCTGCCTCTCTGATGGACCAAAAGTGGAAGGAAGCTATAACCCAATCTGGTCGAGCTGGAGTAGGAGGGCACAGGTAAGCTAGGCTGAGAACATGGTGAATCTGAGTTGAAACAGCTATAGCAAGCTATCACTATTCAAATGCCTTTTTCCACTAACTTTTCAGCTACCAAGGAAGAAGTGACAACCAACCCAGGACAAGGGATGAGGGAAAGGTTGTCACCAACTAAACATGGAGGTGTGGTGTCAGCCACCAGGTGCTTTGCTGTTGTATGACTTCAACAGCCCCCGGTTATAACTCTGCAGATGGTAAGATATGGAGAATTATCGGCATGACTGACAAGTCCAATCATCTGCCCTGGTGCGCTGACTCCAGTGAAAGAAAACAAATACTGGATCAGTGGAAAGGCCAACCTTCAGTCCTCATTCTGGTTCTGTGAATGGCATCAATCTGAGCTGTGTTGGCGTCACAAACTGGATTTGAATTCCACTTTTGTCACATGTCACATGTATTGGGAAATGTATTAGATATCTCTGAGCTTGCTGTCCTCACCTATAATGTTTGGTTAATTATATTGGCCTTAAAGGCCCAGTTAACAGCCTGGAGGGCCAGGTAGTTAGTTTAGTAAGCAAAGACACGTGCTATCAGTCTTGACAACCTGAGTTGGATTCCCCAGGGCCCACATGGAAGAAGAGGAGATGTGACTTCTGAAGGTTATCCTCTGACTTCCACATGTGTGCTGTGGTATGCATGCACCTACACACACACACAGAGAGAGAGAGAGATACACAAACACACACTAGCATACAGACAAACACTCAAACATACACACAGACATACATGTACACACACAAACATACACAGACAGATGCACATAGACATACACATACATACACAGATACAAAGACACAGAAACATAAAGATACACAGGCACACACTGATACAAAAGCACACAGAGACACACACACATAGACACATAAGCACACAGACGTAGACACAAACACATATACAGACACACATACAAGCACAGGCTCTCACACACAGGCATAGACAGGCACATAGAGACATGCACACACATACATGTATAATTTTCAAAAGATCATTTAAGGATTAGATAAATCAATGCTTATTGTAGGCCTGGAACTTTAGTAAGCAATGGCTTCTTTTTCATTCCTTTCCCAACTTCTCACAGCTCCTCTAACTCTCTGAAGGGTCTCAAGAGGCAGGCACTCTTGTTTCATGATCACTGTGAAAGGACGAATGGGAGAAGGGAAGCAGACCTGTCTGGAAGCCATTCCAGGGTGTCTTGTCTTGATTTCTTTCGTGTGTGTGACTTGGGATGCTAATGGTTAGTCAGTTTCCGAGAGAGGGCACTAGCTTACAGATAGTACTAGAGAAACCAGAATTGTTAAACACATAGGGTTTTTCCTTCAACAGAAGAAACTGATACCCATTTTTCCATCCAGAAGACTGGGAACGGATGTGCTAACACCTGGTATTCTTTGCTCTCCTGTAAATCTACCCCCATCCAATCTCCCAGAGTCTCCAGCACTGTTTATCAATTAATATAGCCCAGTCTCTAAGAAGAGGTCACAGGGTTTTGCTAAAGAGATGTTCTTTGCAAAGGAGTTTTGATACAGACATGTGTAAGGCTTTGTTGTGATAATTGTCACAAGGAAATTTTTCCCCAAAATTTTATGTTTAGTTGTGTAAGAAATAAATTGCTTGGTGTCAGATTCCAGAAGTTTTGACTTAGCACCGGTAAAGTCTTGCCGACCTGAGTTTCCTTCTTAACCTTATCTGGATCATTTCATTGCTGGCCATGAGGCTTGCAGGGACTCCACGCTCCCCGCCCCTCCCCCATTTTCCATATTGACTTTTCTTTCTTTTTTTTTTTTTTTTTTTTGGTTTTTCGAGACAGGGTTTCTCTATGTAGCCCTGACTGTCCTGGACTCGCTTTGTAGACCAGGCTGGCCTCGAACTCACAGAGATCCACCTGCCTCTGCCTCCCAAGTGCTGGGATTAAAGGAGTGCGCCACCACCACCCCGCCCCATATTGACTTTTCAACACCTCCCATAATACTCTTTGTGATATCTTTAGTGTTTTTATGTCCCTGTGAAGAAAGTTGAATGAGGAAGTCAGCTCTGCAGACTTGGTGATTCTCTGTAGCTTTTTGGTCACTGGTTTTAACACCATTTCTGATGGCTTCCTCTTCCTTGACAAAAGGCAGCACAAAATGTCAAAGATGGGGCACAGGGTGAAAGTTGATGGGGGAGTCAGAAGCGAATGGATGTATACTTGCAGAAGGAATATGAAACACTTTGGTGATTTCTCCACAAGCAATTATAGAAAATACAGGCAACAGAGATTGGCAATTTTACTCTATGTGGCCACTTTCTCTATAATATAAGTGTTCAGAATGCCTAAAAGAGCTCATCACTGATGGATTATCTCAACAAATGCATGTAGTGATGGACCAGCCAGACAGGGAGGAAGCTTGTGAGATCCGAAGCTGGATGCTTAAGTTCTAGCTGTGAACTTGTGTCCTTGACTGTCTGATTATTGATAAATTACCCTTCTGGGCCTCAAATTTTTATCTGTAAATGGATGGCAATACCTACCTGCCTGACAACAATTGATGGGGAGAAAATGTGTACAAATTGCCTGGTGCTGTGGACAAACCTCTTTCTCATTAATAAAAGAATTTTAAAACAGACTAAAATGGAAACCCAAAACAATGTTATCAAAGTTTGAGAGAAAAACAATAGCAAAGGCAAGCTAGAAATCCCTGAAGCAGGAGAGAAGGTAAAGGAAAAAGTCCTGCCTTTTAAGGTAGGCATGGGGATCAGAGAGACATTGAGAAAGCCCAGTGTGTCTAGATGGTTTTGGATGCTTAGGCTTCTGACCAGCATCCAAAACCAGGTAGAGAAAAGTTAAGGGAAAACAGCTTAGTGCCAAGCTGAAAACTACAGAGAGCACCCAATTCCTTCCTCTTGTGTCACATGACAAAAGACTACCATGGAAATAGAGAAAAGGAGAGTTTACTAACAAAGAAAAGTATGCCTAAGAGCAGGAGTAGGCTTGTGAGCTGAGGAAAGAGCATAAAAACCTCACCCACACAGTAAGCATAGCCCTTGAGAAGACCTGTGCTTGTATCTGCCTCTCCCATTCTCATGAGGGGGGCTTTTCTCCAGTCTTCTGGCCTCTTCAATATGTTGATCTTTGTGTAGCTTTCTTTAGTCTCTGCTCTCCTGCCATAGCAGACTTTTGGAAACACATTGAAGTTGGTGATGCCTGGCTCCAGGACCTGTATGCTACTGCTCTCAATGAAGCTGTGCCTGGCAGTTCTTCCAGTGTTCTGTGTCCTTAAGCTCAGCAGGGCAGGTTAGCCTGCACTAGCCAGACACTATGCTAACATCTGATGGCAGGAGGCTTTGTGGAGAATTCTCCAGAAGCTCTTTTGAGCTTTTTGATTAGATGATTCAAGACCCCTAAATGAGACTGGGAGTCAGAGTGTAGTTCATTGTGGAGCTCTCGGCACGTTTAAACCATCCTCCTGGCTTCTGAGTGTATGGAAGAAGACTCCTGCATTTCTATAGCTCTGTAAAGTAGAACTGGGTGGTTCCTTCAGGATGAACATGGCCATAAGAAAAATCATATGAGGTCTGAGATCACCTTATGGTCAGAAAGGAGACTTAGCTCTGTGCCATGGTACACAGTTGGTACTAAAAGAATATTTGTGCTATAGAAACAAGTCCTGGACTAGTGGAAATGGATCACACCCTTGAAACGAGAGTAGCTGTGTTCTATCAATTTCATAATTTCGAAAGCACTACATTACAAATTGTTTCACATAGGAAACAAACAAGGAACTTGGAAATGTTCAAGTTTCACCACTAATAATGGCTACTGTTGGGAGCATGGCATAGAGGTCCCTGAGCCCACAGATATCCAGAGAAACCAGGAATATTAAGCATACACGATTGCCTTTCCAACGGGAAAGATGAAAAACCTGTTCTCCCATTCAGAAAGCTGAGAATTGGAAATGATTGACTACTTAGTGAAATGTGTTATCTGTTGGTCCCGGCCATATCAAGCCCTACAACCAGAACCAGAGGTGGCTAGTAATCTAAATGACCCTTATAGCCAGAGGCTCCCCAGGCTCTCATAACCAGGACCATAGGTGGCTAATAGCCCAGGTGACCTCTCGGCTCTCTGTATGACCAGGCCAGACCCTTAGGTCCTTAAGCTAGTACTGGTAGTATATTGCTAGAACCCATCTTCTTGGAAGAAATGGCACTAGCCTGGGTTGAACTTCAATGTAATTATGCTCATTGTGCACCAGGGATTGTATTATATCAGGGAACTTTTTTTTTTTTTAATTTGTACTGGGCTTACATACACTGGGACTAAACCACCTGCTATTAGCCTCCCCAAAGTCTGATCCAGGTTGACAAAGGCAATCTACTCTGGGTTTCTCATCTCTTTGTGGGGTTTGCTTCCCTGATGACACTTGCAGAGACCATCTCAAGGTTACAGTTTGTTTAACACTATTTTTAAAGTCTAGTATTTTGCTGGAAATGTCACAAATATCATTACACTTAATAGTTAATACAACCTATGCCAACAAGATTGATTGTACATCTCTAGAAATAATCTAATTGACAAACTCTTGATGAGACAGATTTAAGTAGCCATGGTCACACAACTGATAAATTGTAAAATGAAATTAACGTCAAGTTCTATCCACATTCAAACCTTGCTTTAACCACTGTGCAGTGTTTAAACTGTCAGCATTATTAGCCAAAGCATGTCTTTGAAATCTTGTGGTCTCTAAAAATAGACTGCCCCAAGAATGGAGAGAAAGGAAGAAGCAGGTTTCCTGCACTGACTTCTGTCCCAGGCATCTCAGGATTCCAAAGGCTGACATGCTGCTCACTGGAGAGGGGCTGTGGCTTCTCTGCCCTCACATTGTGAAGCCTCTCCACAAACCTAGGGAGGCAGGTGACCTCATGGAATGGAGGCCAAGAAGCGGCAGCTAGGATTCTTGTTTGTTTGTGTGTGAGGGTGGTGATGCAGGTTTTGCTGGGTTGGTGAGAGGCTGTGAAGCACCGTGGGGAGCTATCCTGGAGCTAGATTGAAAACCACTGTAATGTGGACCTAGTGGCCTGTGGGCCTCTGGCTGCATGGAGACAGAGACATTATGACTCAGGCGGGATGCAAGAGAAGCCCCCAAGGGACTCTGAGTTCTTGCAGCAAACTAACAGAAAGGAGGGTAAGGGTTGCCTGCCTGAAAGCCACTACCTGAAGAACACACACAGCTGGGGACAAGACACTGGGCTGGACTAAAGACCACAAAGACAGCTAGTTCTTGGTGTTCGAGCATTTATCTACTGGGAAATGAAGGGAAGACTATATTTCATCCAACTGCAATTATACCTCTACTGGGAGTCATGAACGATGTATTTCTGTAGTGTGGGCCACAGGCTGAAGCAGGCACTTCCTTTGCTCATTACAACCCACGGATATGCTTATTAATGTTCTTGTTAATTCCTTTTCCCATTTGCGGGTTCCACACTTGGATTATGTGGTGCTAGGGTTTGAACGCAGCGCTTCATGCATGCCAGGCAAGGGTCCTACCAACTGAGTATGGGAGGGAGAGATGCCAGTTCTACAGGGGTTCTGAACAGCTCCTTTGTTTTGCTGTTTTCAAACAGAGTCTAATGTAGTCTAGGCTGGCTTTGAACTTGCTATGTAGACTTTGAGTTCCTGATCTTCCTGCCTCCACCTCCCAAGTGTCAGCCAGGGCTGTAGGTACGGGCCACCATGGCAGCTCAGGGAGTTTTGGGGGGGTAGTAGGGAGAATCTTGCTTTAGATGGTCAAGTCTGGAAAACATTTTTTCCCTTCAGTTTGCAGGAGCTGTGAACCAGAGCTGCCCCTAAGGGCAGAACTGGCCCCTGTAGTGATATGGCTGGAAAGATGACAGACACCAGAGGTTTCCAAGAACCAGGTAGCACAATCCGATGTTATAGGTCAGTGAGGTACTTTATGGCTTCCTGCTCAAAGGTCAGATTCTTCATGCTTCATGAACCACTAAGCAGCTCCTCCCTAGCTTTGATTCCTTGTGTGTGTGGCTCCTGGAGTGGGTGGCTGAACCCTCATAATAGACCATAGCTTCCCCAGACTAGCTAGGTTCACACCAATTACTTTTTCTCATCACTTCCTTTCCCTAGCCAGTCCCTGGCCTCAAGACCCTGTCCGTCCAAGCTTCCCTATAGTGCTACTGTAACAGCTGCTGTTACTCCACTGCAGCTTTATTGTCTGAAACATCCACCTCATGGCCCTCAGTTCCCTTCCCCGTTTGGGGATCTTATTGCTACAGTAAATACCTGGACAAAAGCAACCTAGAAAAGAAGGGGTTATCTTAGCTTGCAGTTCCAGGCTGCAGCACATCATAGCTGAAGTCACAGTGGCAGTAGCCTGAGAGAATAGACCACACCACAACTATGGTCAAGAATGGAGAACAATGAATATACTAGTATATTCTAGTATATACACTAGAATATATATTCTCTATATATTAATATATATACATATATAATATTCTAGTGTACATACTAGTGCTCATCTGGCCTTTTTATTTTTGTTCCATCAAGGGCCCAGCCCATGAAATGGTGCTGACCACATTCAGAGTGGGTCTTCCTACCACAATCAAATGAATTAAGAAAATTCCTCACAGACATGGCCAGGGACCAACCTAATTAAAAGCAAATCCCTCATTGAGACTCCCTTTCCAGGTAATGTAGAAATTGTGCCAAGTTGGAAAACAAAACTGATCATCACAAGATCTATTGCATTCAGCCTGACTCTCACTGTTCCTTGGAGTTTACTTCCCCTAGCTGTGTAGTCCCACTGCTCTCTTACCTCAGGACCCGTAGGTCCCTCAGCACTGAATATTATTGAAATTGACTCTTTCAAACCCTCCATCCCTCTGCTTGACCCCATGGAAAAGTTTATAATAGTATAAATTGAACTAAGCTAGGAATTAGGTTTTTTTTAAATATATTAATTTGTTCTTTGAGAATTTCATGCATGCATATGTTCATTCTCCTCCCATTACTCTTCCTAACTCTCAGATCCATCCCCAACTCTCTCCAAACTTCATATCCTCTTTAAAATTTTTTTTTCATTTTATGTGTATGAATGCCTTGCCCATATGTATGTATGCACACCACCTGAATACCAGAAATGGATGTCAGATCCTCTGGAACTGGAACAGCCCCCACGTGGGTGCTGGGAACTGAACTGGGGTCTCTAGAAGAGTGTTCAGTGCTCTAAATTGTTGAGCCATCTTTCCACCCTTCCCTTCTTTTTAAAAAATTCATCAAGACTGCAAGAGGACCCCCCGCACCCTCCCATCACATAGCATGGTTCAGGCAGAGCATTCTCAGAAGCCACAGTAGTGAGGGTGATGCACAAGATACCAGAGGCCCAGGTACCATTAAGATAAGCAAGTAAGTGGTGGAGATATGGGAGAGAAAGAGAAGCAGAATGGTGTGTGCACAATAAAGAGAGGTGGAACTGGAGACAAGAAGGTGTTGAGGAACAGCCTGATGTGAGTAGCTTGCATAGTCATCTGAGGCCATGGTGAGGTTCTGGCCCATGATGCTGCTAGGGCCATGTCTGAGTCCTTGACCCTGCAGCACTGGGGATCTGTGTTGATGTCTGTGTCCCATGTTAGTAAAGACCATATAGATGACCCTGATATGGACTGCTGCCTGGGGACGTGTTGATGTCTGAGGGCTGTACAGAACTGGCCCTGCCCCTCACTAGCTGAAGTATTCAGGAGAGCTGGCCCCACCCCTCACCTGGGCAACATGGGAGAGCTGTCTCCAAGGGCAGGAGAGCTGGAGAACTGAGGAGCTGGCAGGCTGACCAACTCAGCTACCACCAAGGCTCAGATCCAGAACTTTGAGTTGGGCCATCCCAACATCTACTCCATCTATGAACTGCTAGAGCACATGTAGGGGTGGGCCCTGTAGAACCAAAGCTGTAGGATCTTCATGACATGGGGCAACAGCAGGATATCTAAGAGCAGTTCCAGTGAGGATTCAGTATTGATAGTGTAACAGAAACCAGAGGCCTCAAACCAGACCAACGACTCACTGCAATAAACATTTGCAAGCAAAGCTGTTTGGGTAAAAGGGTATATATACTGTGTGACACACCATGACACACTGCAGTTTCCATGGTGAGATTTGTTTGTTTGTTTATCTTATTTGTATTTTTTTATTTTCTTTTGGGGGGGGAGGTTGCAAGAGCAGTGGGCAGATCTGGAGGGATGGAGTGATGAGAGGGATTGAGGTGCATGATATAAAATTCATAAAGAATCAAGGTAAAGTTTTTTTGTTTTTTGGTTTTTTTTAATTCACCAAAACCAGTTTGTACCTGGCTCATGTACTCATGGTTGTGGAGCCATCCCCATAGTGTAGTCCGTCTACCAGGGGCCACATCCTTAAAGAAATCTGACCCTCCCTCTTCCAGAAGCCATCAGCTGTCAATAGCTCCTCAGATAGGGATGGGGGCTCTTGAGCCCCTCCACACCCCATGCTGGACTGTCAACTGGCTATGAGCTCATGAGCGAAGAGGTCTTGTCATGTCCAGTAGGCACTGTTTTGTTAGGGTCCTTCCTGACCTCTGGCTCTTACCATCCCCCATCCCCTTTATGGCAATGGCCACTTAGCTTTTGGGGGGTGTGGGGTGTGATGTAGATGAGGTTCTAGATTCTTAAAATTTCCTGCCTGAATGGTGAAACTTCCTGGTAGCAGGAACTCTCCACCATTTCTCATTCCACTTCTTAGTTCCTGCTGTTAGGGCTCCACTGCTTCCTGCTGCCAAACTGCTCCACCAAGATCCTATGAGCTTGCTCGGAGTGGGAAGCATGTTTGTCTGGCTCATGTTTGATATCAGGTCCTGACTCAGGGGTGAGAATATGGAGTGCACTTAATGAGTAACCTAAGTATAAACTAGTATACTCAAAATTTGCTTCTGCATTAATCCATCCCTGACAGCTGACCTAGGTAAGTGGGACTTTAGGGCCAACCAGTGTTCTATCCCCTGCCTCTTCTCTTGCCAATTACAATAATTTTTATAAGATTGCACTACTTGAATTCTGTTTGTACTTTTATTACTCATTTCATGTGTATCTCTGTGTGTATAGTGTGTGTACGAGTGCATGTTCGTGTGTGTGTGTGTGTGTGTCCTGGACCTTGGAGTTGGGAGTCTTCTCTTTCCTCTATGCCTATACTTCTTAGGTTCCATCTTTTCATTGAATCCTTGATTTCTTGGATGTTGTGGGAGAGAACTTTTTTACTTTCTCATTTTCTTTGCTTGTTGTACTGATTTCTTCCATCGAATCTTCCATGCCTGAGATCCTGTCTTCCATCTCTTGTATCCTATTTTTGATACTCATGTCTGTAGTTCCTCTTCTCTTCCCTTGCTTCTCCACTTCCACTCTTATCTCTGACTGTGTTTTCTTTATTGCTTCCATTTCCAGTTTCATGTCTTGAAAGATTTTTATTCATTTTATACATTTCCTGCTCCAATTTGCTTGTCTTTGCCTGGAAATCTTTCATATCTTTTAAATCCTTCATTGCCTTGTCTCTTTCCTGTCCAAGTTGAGCCACTTTGGCTTGGAGCTCTCTAAAGGTATTCTCCATTGCTTTCACTTGTAAAATTGTGGACTCTTTGAATTCCTTCATAGGTTTAAATTCTTCTTGAAAGGACTCTACCACTTTCCAGAATATAGAATTGTCATTGTTTTCATGTGTTTCAGCTGTGGTGAAGTGGACAGAGCTTGCTGTGCTAGCATAGTTGTATTTTGTTGGAGTCATATCTCCCTGACTTTTGTTGTTTCTATTTTTTTCGCTGACCTCTGGCCATTTGGCCATTTGGTTGTTGTTGTTGTGTGTGTCCTGAGGTATCTTCCTTGTCACTCTCCAAATTGTGTATTGAGGCAGATTCTCTCACTCAGCTCTTCCTGTGAGCTGGTCTGGTTGTCTTCCTTGCTCTGGGTAATTCCTTGTCTCCACCTCAACCTCTGGGTTACAGACTGTTACCGTGCTCACCTGACTTTCTAACTTATAATATTTGAAGCAGGCACTTTGCTTGCTGAGCCATCTCCTCAGGCCCTTTCTACACTTAGAACTAAGTCTCTCTTGTTTTATCTATAGAGTGATAACAAAAGCAAAATATCTCAGCCTATGTTATAATTATGTAAAGCTTATTATAAAGCCAAATAATTAGGGAATCATATGCCACTAGCCTTGTGCATGTCACAGATTTCTCACACATGCTGACCAAATGCATTCTCTTGAATTCCAGCTGCTCTTTCAAAGAACTAAACTGTTTTCTTTGCTTCTCCTTTGTATGGATCTTTCTCATATTTGTTTTCCTTGGATTTTAAAGGTTCTTCGTTTTTGTCTTGTTGAGAGAAACATGTGACCTCATTATAAAATAACTAGATTTAATGCTTCCAAGACTTCAATAAACGTATTATTTGATAAAAACCACTTGTTTCTTGGGTTCTTTTGGTTTAAATTCTAGCTTGAACCAGTTGTTCAAAAGCTTCCCATGCAGCTTCTTCTAATTGGTCTTTTCATTGCTTTCTTGGAACAATTCTATTTTTTGTCCTTAAAATCTTTTCTATGTTCATCTTTCATTTTCCAAGTAAATCCCCAATTTGTTTTGCTTTGGAAAGAAGCTAGGAGGTCATCGCTGACTCCTGAACATCCTCAAACAAGCCCTTGTCTTACTGTCTTGAAATGGATCTGGCTTCAGGGAAAGAACCATATACACGTGGGAGCCTAAGCTCAGGTTCACCCAGCTCTTCAGGGAACAATTTGGAACATGCTGTACTTATAACCACTCTTTTGTTCTGAGTGGGCTTCTGGGAAAGACAGAAGAGAAGGGCAGAGGGCAGAACATCAGCAGAGCTTCTTGAACGGAGTGGTACACCAGTTCCTTTAGGGAGCTGGGAAGGCCCAGGATCTGTGCCCTGCCTGGGTATGATGCAAGTCCTGGCTCCGTCTGGCCCTCTTTATTTGGTCAGTTGTATGGAGAGACTTAGATGCTCTGCATGTCCCCATCTTATCTCTAAGCATGTGTTGGGACAGTCTTAGCAACTCAGGTCCTTTTCTCAGCACTTCCAGAGGATGGCTGTGCTGTAGCTCGGGTGCTCCATTACTGTCTGTACAATGCCTCACCAACCTAGAGTATGCCCTTTGGGGGTTGGTTCTTTCTGTATGAGCTTTATTTTTATGGAAGCTCTTGTTTTGCCTTATGGTAGAGTGGAATATTGAAAATTTACATAGCTGAATCCGTATGTCTATTTTTTATTTATTTTTAAAGATGTGTATGCGCACAGGTGTGCTATATACATGTGAGAGAGGTACATGGATATGCGTGGGGAGGTCAGAGGTTAATGCTGAGTGTCTTCCTCAATTTCTCTCTATCTTGTTTTTTACACATGGTCGCTCACTGAACCTGGATCTTATCATTTTGGCTGGAGTGGCTGGCCAGTGAGCTCCTTCCCTGTCCATCTGTCTCTGCCCACCGGGTGCTGGCGTTATTCTTGGTGGAGGGTAGGAATTTAACTCTGGTCCACATGCTGGTAAAGCAAGAATGTCACCCACTGAGCCATCTCCCCAGCCCCTATTTGTGTAGCTTCTGATAAAGACATTTTATACCAAGGATATGAGTCCTTTTCTCTTTTCTTTTCTAATTATTTTTTAAATCACCTTGGTCATGTGTTCTTTTAATCGACTAGAACATTTTCCTGGAGCAGATACTGAGACCTTATTTGGCCTGTAATGTCTTCTCTCTATAGCTCCTTTCTTTTGCTCATGCTCTTGACAGTTTTCCTTCATTCTATTATCTAGTGTAGCTATTAAAATTTTATAGCACAAATTACACTTCTAACTCCTAAGCAATTATTTTCTGAATATCCTATTTTTAATGCAGCCTGCTCATATTCCACAGACAAAAATCTCATGTTAGATTTCTGAGTTATTAATAAGGATGGTTTTAAGTTATTTTTTTCTCTCATCCTAGATATATTTCTTCTGATGCTGGATTTTCTTTTTAAAATTTTGTTTTGAACTTTGAACAGTTGTTTTGTTTTGTTGTGAATGCATGTATGTATATGCATGTGTGCATTCTCTATCTATGGGCACACACAGAGATTAAAAGACAACTTCAAATGTCATTTCTAATCCACCTTAGTTTTGAAACGGGTCTCTTGTTGGACTGAATCTTACATAGACCATGATGGCCAGCAAACCCCGGGGACCTGCCTGTCTCCACCTCACCATGCCTCACATAGACCATGATG
>CAJQZJ010004767.1:9571737-9587995 GCA_907164525.1 Lophiomys imhausi
CACACACACACACACACACACACACACACACACACACACACACATACACACACACACACACACACACTAATAATTAAAGGTAATTAAAGAAGAGAGGTCATCAATTTGAGAGGGAGTCAGGGGAGCTTGGGAGGAGCTGGATAGGGGAGATGGCAGGAATTATGCAAATATGGAAGTCATGTATGAAATGCTCAAAATTTTAAAAAGTTACCTTGGGACCGGGCGTGGTGGTACACACCTTTATCCCAGCACTTGGGAGGCAGAGGCAGGTGGATCTCTGTGAGTTCAAGGCTAGCCTGGTCTACAGAATCAGTTGCAGGACAGCCAGGGCTGTTATACAGAGAAACCCTGTCTTAAAAAAAAAAAAAAAAGTTACCTGGGAAAGAATAATGGACTCAAATCTAAAAGCTTGTGCTATAAAACTTCCAGAAGAAAATACAAGAGAAAACTTTTAGAGCCTTGTGTGTGAGAATGTTTCCTATGTAGGGTAAACAGGAAAGAAGCCATGTAGAAATTAGCCTCCATCAAAAATGTTTTCTCCACATTGATAGGTGCCATAACATTTCAAAACAAGTGTCCAGATTGAGAAAACAACATTCCCAATACAGAGTCCTTCAACAGCAGAATTACATTGTCATTATGTTATTCTTATAAATCAACAGTAAGAAAACTACATAAATATGTACAAAATACTTGAATAGAAATTTCATCAAATAGAGGTATTCAAAAGCTTCTTAGCCTTTTGTAAAGAAAAGATACATGAATGCCCAGTACCCACATGAGAATGTGTTCAAGATTAATCATCAAAGAACATGAATTAAAACTGTACCGAGATGTCACTTCATGCAAACTGGTTAGGATTTAAAACGTGAGCAAGCTTGGATGGTGGTACATGACTTCAGTCTCAGCACTCTGAAGGCAGAGGCAGGAGGATCTCTGAGTTTGAGACCAGTGTAGCCTACATAGTGATACCCTGTCTTAAAAAATTTATGAGCAATACTACATGTTGTTAGGGAGGTGGAGAAACTGCAAGTCTAATTACTAGCCAGAATTTAAAATAATATTACCACTTTTGAATACAAATTTATATATATATAATTTATTTTATTTACTATATTGTATAATTATGATATGATATGATATAAATTGTATCATATTATATTTATAATGATGCCAGAGAAGAAATGCAGAGATGCCAAGGGAAGAAAAGCACAGATTATTCCAGGGTTGTGAGGAGAGGAAGAGTTTTGAAAAAACATAAAGGAAATAACAGTAACATGAAAGTAAAAATGTGGATATTTTAAAAGAATGTAAAATGTAATTAAGCGATTTTTTTTATATTTATGTGCTGTTTTCTTACTGTTGAGCTGTAAGAATAACACAGTCACACTGTATGTGTGCTGTTGAAGGGTTATGTATTGAAATTTGTTTCTCAATCTGGACACTTGCTTCAAAATGTTACAGTACCTGTCAACATGCAGAAGACAATGTTGATGAATGCTAATTTCTACATGCCTACTTTTCTGTGTGTGTGTGTGTGTGTGTGATTTTTCTTATAAAATTAAATGTACATTTATGATATGAATGAGAAATTCTAATTGTCAGAGAAATATGTAGTCATGAACACAGGAAGAAAGTTTGCACACCACAGGATACTTCTTAGCCGTTAAAAAAAAAAAAGGACAAATCTGAGTGAGAAGTTTAAGTTCAAGCTGTTCACCTACAAGGTTGTAAATCATATCTTTGCAGGCTGGATGAGAGTTCCAGAATCACCCGGAAGTGATTCACCGGAAGTTGCCTCTGTGTGATTGGGGGGGGGGGGGGGGGGGGGAAGCGATGCCAAGAGAAGAAAAGCATAGGCTATTCTAGGGTGGTGAAGACAGAAGTTTGGAAAAACACAAAAGAAGTAAAAGCAACATGAAAGTAAAAATGTGACTCTTTTAAAAGAACGTAAGAGCCCAAACCAGATTTATTTTTTAAAAGGAAAGAATGAAGTAATACTGGTCTCCCTCCCCCCATCAACCCCAAGCCCAGTACTAAACATCCTACATTTGATTCTTTCTTGAAGGTTTCTGTTCTAGAAGAAGCACTGATCAGCACATTACCTTCCCTGATCGTATTTTAGGAATTATCATGGAGATAACATCAGCAAAGCCAAGTATGTTGGTGCAAGGCGTAGTGTACATCCCAACACCATCGCTTGTCTTAAAATACTGAGCCCCGCAGATGGAAAATGTGCCCCACTGTTGTGAGCAGTACCGCATTATAAACAAAACTCACTTCAGGGAGAAACTGATATTTTAAAAGGGTTTCATTCCTGTGAATTCATCTAATGTCAAATTAAGTGTGTGGCCATGAACTTCATTCACTGTAATGTGTTTCCTGGTGGGTAAGGGTACCCAGCATGCTTTGATTAACCAAATGAATGAAACCAAAGATTCGGTGTCTGAAGTAATGGTTAACAGTTCTGTGGTCACTTGCGGCATCAGGGACAGATACCCCATCTCCTGCTCAAAAAACAGCTCCCTGTGTAAAGCCCTGAATGGAACCTCCCCCAAGTAGATCTTGTCTGACATAGACATGTTCCTTGCTCTTTGATGATGCGTTGTATCATCTGTTGTCTGAAGTAAGAAGGTTGTTCTTTATTAAGTGATACGGTGTCCAGACAAACTCAGAGAGCATGTCTCAAACTCATTGCTGTATGTAAACTATTTCTCAGGCTAGTATTCATTTGAGGGATCTAATTTCACATTTGTGTTAATAATTATCAAAAGGACCTTTTAAAATTGTATGTATTATACTTCCATTAAATTCTGTACATTAAGAGTAAAATTATTCCTATTGCATAAAAGTAATTGAAAAAGAAAAAGAAACCAGATGCTCTTGGTGCATGGCTTTAATCCCAGCACTGGGGAGGCAGAGACAGACAGATCTTTTTGAATTTGAGGCTAGCCTACAGAGCGAGTTCCAGGACAGCTAGGGCTACACAGAGAAGTCCTGTCTTGGTAACTAATAAAAGAAGAAAGAAAAAGAAAAAACAATGCTAAATAGAACTTTATCGATTGACTTCAACAGTTCATCAGAAATATTACACAGTGGTGTTTTTTCCTTTAAGTTCATGCCCTTCCTCCTGCCCCAGGCCCATGTATCTAAACACTTGGTTCTCAACTACTGGCACTGTTTGGTAAGTTTGTGGAACCTTTAGGGGGTGTTGCCTCACTGGCAGAGTGGACCACTGGGGGTGGGGCTCAAGACTGCATCCTCCAACCTGGCTTCCTGTTCACTCTGTCCTTCCAGGCAACATCCTGTATTCCCACCACCATGCCTTCCCAGACTGATGGATTGCACTCTTCTGGAACAGTAAACCCAACTCCCCATCTCTCTTAGGTTGTTTCTGTCAGAATATTTTTATCACAGCAACAGGCAAAATGACCAAGACAGAAAATTGGTACTAGGAAGTATGGTTGTTTCTGTGATTAACCTGAAAATATTTGTAAGCCTTTAGAACTGTTTGTGAAAGGGATGTGAAAAGTTTTAGGAACTTTGAGTTTAAAAAAGTCCTTGGATGCTGTGAACAGTTGAATGGACCATTCTAGTGGGAATATGAGAAGGCAGAGAAAAATGCAGATTACAGAGGCCTGGCTCATTAGGGCTCAGAGAGGAACAAAGACTGTATTTGGAAGTGGGCTAGAAACCATTCACACCACAGTCTGGCAAAGAATCTGGCTGCATTTGTACTCTGACCTGAACATGAGTAATGCTGAACTCAAGAGTAAAGGCCTAATTTGTTTCCTGAAGGAAGTCTGAAGGCTGGTCCCCATGTGGTGTGGCTCATACTCATTACTCTCATTTCTCTTGTGAGAAAGAACAGTATGTGGAGCAAAAGGAAATAAAAACCGTGACACTTGGTGAGGAAAAAGTGTGATCAAGGTTAAACTTAAAAACATGTCAACTGTAACGGTTAAAGATGTCAGTGCTTTGAGAAAGAAACCCACCAGGGTTGAAGAGATGGGTCAGCAGTTAAGAGGATCCACTCTTCTTGCAGAAGATACATGGTCAATTCTCAGCACCCAAATCCAGTGGCTCACAACCGCCTAGAACTCCAACTCTAGAGAGATTCGATGCCTCTGGTTTCCATAGGCACTGGAACACAGGTGCACATACCCACGCGTGCACATAATTTAAAATAATATAATACATTTTGAAAGAAGCCTGGTGCTCTGCCCTGGGAAGGTATCTTGAGAGAAGACCCCACCCAGGGAAGGCTCCAAATCATGGAAGTGAAAATTCATTTGAAAGGGGAGAGTATGCCCAGGGTCAGCACACAGGAGCTGACCAAAGGGGCCAAGCTCAACCTCAAGCTGGTAGCCAAATTTGGTAGTGGTTTCTCATGTGCTAGTGTTGAAGACATGGCAGATACAAGATTGAGGTAGTCATGAAAAGCAACTGAAGCCAGGCAACCTGAAGCAGGGTTGGAAGCCCCAAGCTGGTGTGATGTTGTTGAAGAAAAGGCTTAAGTTGCAATGTTGGGTTCCTGTTCGAGTAGGGCTGGAACTTTGTTAAGACTCAGGGCATATCTCCCACAAAGCATGGGATCACTAAATCTGATCATGTCCAACTTGGAAAGTCTCTGTGGCAAAGAATATCTATCACAGGCAACAAGGAATACAAAGACTGACTTAAATAAATGTTCAACATATTCACAGACAAACTCAATAAAAAAGTGGGTAATCTAGAGAAATCCCAACATCTATATAATTTGTAAAAAGGTTTGAACTCTTTTTTACAATAGGCTGACAGACCACTAATTCAACAGACCTTTATTGAACATATTGGTACCGGCTGAAGAACACCTGTCTGCGGCACAAATCCAGCTTTGCCACCTACTCAGAGCATGGCCTCAGGAAAGCCTCTTTATGCCTCTGGTTCCTCGTCTATAAACTGGGTCTAATATTTACAGTGAGGATTTACAACGGGATGGTGGTTAATTTTGTCCTTAGCTTGGCTGGATTTAGAATTACCATGGAAACACACTTTTGGGTATGCCCATGATGCTGTTAAGAAGAAGGTTTGGCTGAGAAGAACTCACCCTGAATGGTAGCATCCAATGGCGGGGCTCCTGAACTGAATTAAAAAGGAGAAAGCAAGGCAAGCACTGGCATTCATCTCAATCTGCTTCCTAACTGCTTTGCAGTGTGACCAGCTGCCATGCTTTCCCATCATGGTGGACTAAGTACCCCAGAACCATAAGCCAAAACAAACTCTCACTTCCTTGAGTCACTTTTGTCTGATGTTTTGTCACAGCAAGAAGAGGGTAAGAGGTGTGAAGAACTGAGAGCTTTCCTGGCGTACTGTCCCACGAGTGTGACGTGTGTCCGTCATCGTTGCTACTTTGCATGCTGGTCATTGCTATTTTGTAAGGGTCAGCAGTTCTTGTTATAGTAGGAGCAAGGCTGAATCACGAGTGAACCTTATATGACAGTGCCATTATTCTCAAAGAAGAATCCTGTGATGGTCTTGAGAAGCAAGGCGCTGTTAAGACAGTATGGTCTGTGTTACCATGGAGACACGCACAGGACCTCTGTGCTTCCCAGGGTATACCACTTCCCTTCATCAGACTTTCTTGTCTCCCGCCTGGGTCTTTGACTTCCACACTCCTACAGTCCTCCTCATAGTTCTTCAATGAGCTGTAAGACTCCAGAAGTCAAGACGCCTTAGCAAGCTGCCATCTCCCAGGGCAAGATGCTTTTAGATGCTTTTCCCGGTGCTGGGTAACTCAGGACTTGGCCCCAAGCTTTGAAGATTCTCAGACCTTTTGCCTGACCAACCTTGGAATTCAGTCTTGTTTAGAACATAGCAAACCCTTTCTTTGCTCTGGTTTCATGGCGTCCCAACTGCCTTTTGTGGTTTCCATGGAGATGACAGCTTCTGGCTGGGCCCATCCCTGAAGCAACTTTAAGGAGATTAACAGGCTCCCTCTCCCTCTTCTGTTCATTTCTCACTTTTGATTCAGTGAAAAGCTCCCAATTCCAGCTCCTCATTTTCATGGTAAGAGGGTAGAACATGTCTTGCTATGCTGGGAGGCAACATGGCAGGAATATATTAGATTTGTGGGCCACTGCTCTGCAGTGTGTGGGAATGTATGCAAACACATGGAAGTGCTCATGCCTCATGTAGACACTGGTTATGAATGAAAACACTGGTTCTCTTTCGCTGCTGCTGCTGACCCTGGGCCCCAGGTCAGGCTGTTACCTTCAGTTCAGCACTGTGCCAGCCAGGCTGGCTCTTCGTGTCCTAATGCTAACTCTGGTCACCTGTCCTTCTGGAGGCTCAGTCTGTGTGTGCCCAAAGCCATAGTTCTGTCCAGGTGGGGAGGCACTGACTACAGTCTTAGTGGCTGAGGAAAGAGGGGTTTGGAAACACAAGTTTGGTTTGTATAGTGCCTTGTCCAGCCTTGGAAAACCCAGGGCTCTGACACACATGTGTACAGCTGTCTTGGTGAGCAAGCCTGGGAGAACTAATGTGTCAGCACCTCCCACTTAGTCCCATCATTTTATTTTATTTTTTAATTAATCTTTTTGGGGGACAGGGTCTCTCTGTAGTTCAGGTTGACCTTGAATTTACTGCTATCCTCCAGCCTTCATGTTCTAAGTGAGAAAAGATGCAACCCTTTATTACTTAAAAAGCAGTTTTATTAATATAAAATGTATTTATAACAAAATCTGCCTTTCTTTGTGCTATTTTTGACAAGCATATTCGCAGAGTTATCACCATAACCAAGATTCAGCACAGCCTCACATCTGCCCCCAAATTCCCCCATGCCCTGCTGTGGTTCTTTTTCCACCTCTTACCTCACATCCATTGCTGTATTTTTTGCCTTTGTAGGGTTTTTCTTTTCTTTTTCTTTTTTGTCAGAACACCATGCATCATTTTGAATCAGGCTTCTTTCTCTTGCTTGATGCCTTTGACATAGTAATCAATTTAAAAAAGAGAGAAGGTTTGCTTTGCTCCCAAATTTCATGGCCTTGCATGAAACTTGGCTTCACAAGTTTCGTGGTTGGCTAGCATGACTCTAGGGCCAGATGTGAAGTAGCAAGTCATCACAGGGCTGATGTATCAGAGGAAACTGAGCTCCCTACAGAAACTAAGAAGCAAAGAGAGAGGAGGGACCAGGGTCCTCATATCTCCATCAAAGGCACACACCTGTGAGACTAGGAAAGTTCCAGGTAGGCCCTCCTTCTTAATGTTTTCATGCCCTCAGTGGCCCCACAGGCTAGAGAGTGAGTGAGCTCTGCAGGACCCTCAGCAAAGACTGTGCTAGTGTGAGTCCCTGGTTCTCACAAAGATGCCTCAAGGCCGGATTTACCTTTGCTTCATAGATGAGATCCCAAAGACATCAAAGAGAGTTAGGGATCCATTAAAGCAAGAGAATCCAGGACTGTGCGATCCTAAAACTCTCTGCTCTGTCTCTCCAGCCAGGTTGATGCTGGCCAGAGAGGGTATACTCTCCCCTTATCCCCCAGCTGAGGAAGGTGAGGACACAAGAGGATGCTGGGACAAAGAAGAGAATGAGTCAGACAGTCCCACCCTCAGGGCTGGGAGTGCAAAGACCCTCTCTTCCTCCCTGTGGAAGGCTCTGTGAGTGTTTTCATGAATCCTGTTATACTGTATGATAACATAGCTGTTCTGGAAGAAGGCTTTATAAGGAGGAGCTGAGGTAGGCAGCCAAGTAACTTACTAAGCTCCTTGGAGCAGATCCTCTGAGCTAGGAAAAGGGCAGGAATGCATGCCACAAGCTCTACTTTGCTTTCCTTTTAATAGCACTTGACTAATTTATTTATTATTGTGCACGCATGATAGGGCAGGGCACACTTGCCATAGCCCATGTACGGAGCTCGGAGGACAAGGTGGTAAAGTTAATTCCCCTCCTTCCATCTTTATGAGCGTTTGGGGGCTCGAACTGAAGTGGTCGGGCTTGCAGGGCAAGTACTTTACCTGATGAACTCTTGCTGGCCCTTTAAGAGCATTCTAAAAAAATCAATATAATTAAGGTTCTACTTGTACACTCCTTATCCACTGCCACAGAAAAAATGGCCCCGCAGTACATTAGCTGAAAAACACATTTATTACATCACAGTTTCTGGGGTTAGGACTGTAGGCACAGTCCTGCTGGGTGAAAATGTCTCACGGTCTCTCACAAGATTACAACTAGAATATCCCTGGGAACTCTGTCCTCAACTCAGGGCTCAAGTTTGATCCCAGGATTAGGCTCTTGTTGGCTATTGTCCAGAGGCACCAGCTGCCCCGAGTGAGTCTCTATAGTGTCTTAGTCACAGAAACCAGTGGCCAGTTTCAGAGTGAGCAAAGGAGGCAATGGCAGGGGGACAGTGAGTGTGCGTGACTTCGCCCAGAAGTGACACGTCATCCATTTTGCTGTATTTGACCATGGGAAGTGAGTCACCAAGTCCAGCCCACACTCGAGGGTAGGATATCACACCAATACGTGGCTGCCAGGGACTCAGGGCCATTTAGAAGCCACCTCCAGCTTGATTGGACATACATACCTTGTGATACACAGATCTCAGATTCTCAGGTGGGGGACTTTTGACATCTGTACATCCTGTGACATAACTCAGAGTGGGGTATAGAAGATTTCCATGTCTTTAGGTTTCTTTAGCCTTGCTGTTCCCTTGTGATGCCCACCATTCCTCTCCTCTCCTACGCACTGCCGACCCCTTCTTCTCTTCTTCCTGGTCCTTTTGATGGCGGTTAGTAGGGACAGAGAGGGCTGTTGGATCCTGTATTATAAAGATACACTTGTACTCCATCCATGTCATTTATAAGAACGGTCATGTGCATGTTGTTACCAGCCCTGCAGAGTAGGCTGAGGGATTCAGCCAGTACTAGACCTGCTGGATCTGGGAAACTGATCCTCTCTGGAGCCACAGTTCATTCTATTGACCACGTGCCATATTCTACTACTCAGGAAAGTGTTTTGATTCCAAACTGCCTTCTCAGCACTTCCTAGCGCGAGCCCACACTTCAGACCCACCTGGAAACATATCCTTTCCCAAACAAGCCAGCGAGCTGGTTTCCAGCTGTGCCTTGTTTATAGCCTTCCAGGTGGCCCATGCCCTCTCTGGCCCTTCCTTCCTCCATGAAGCAATATTCCTCTAAAGCTCAGCATAAAGGTCTGTGACACCATCTCTAACCACACCCCCATTAAGTTATCTTCTTGGTTTGTTTTGAGATTTACTCTGTTGTCCTGGATATCCTCCAACCTGCAATCCTCCTGCGTTAGCCTTTCAAGTGCTGGGATGACAAGCCCACATCACCTGACCTGGCTCCTTGTATACCTATTTAAACACCAAGCACTATCCACCTACTTGCGTTTGTGTCCCCTTTGTCCTGTGTCTATGATATAAGACACACCATGCTTAGCTTTCACAGCACCACCCAGTTCTGATTAGGTAATAGTTTTGTGATTGTTGTTTACTGTTTCTTTCTACCTTTTGTCTAATTCTTGTCATGGACATTCTCAGTGCTTGACACGTGCTAAGCACTCTGTACAATGGTGTTGTGAGAAGGGTGCATGTGAGTCCTCTCCATGATCAGAGGAGACATTGGAAATGGTAATTGTAACATCCCATGGACTGAATGCTGAATCGGAAAGAGGCTAGCCATGGGAACATGGCAGGCTCTACAAACACTGAGTTCAGATCTTAGCAATGTGTCCATGTTGGTGTCACAGCCTTGACAAGCTTAAGATCCTCACAGCGGGGGGGGGGGCGACTGGCTGAGTGGCATATGGGATCTCTCTTTACTCTCTGCAACTTTTCTGAACATTTAAAATTATTCCAAGCAAAGGGCTGCTTGTGTGTGTGTGTGTGTGTGTGTGTGTGTGTATGTGTGTGTATTATATGAATATGCTCGTGAACTATGCATGAGTATGTGGAGGCCAGGGGTTGAAATCGGATCTTCTTCTAACCTTTGACTGACTACTGAGCACCAGTACACGGGGTTACGGATGCTTCCTACCACACCGGGCTTTCTGTGGAGTCTGGAGATGTCCCTCTGGTCATGCCTCTGCTGCAGGCACTCTTTCCACAGAGCTGTCTCTCCAGCCCTGCTTACTTGGTTTTATTTTGGCAGTGAGCCTAGCCTCTAAGGGCTGAGCCATCTCTCCAGCTCTGTTAAGCTTTATTTGTAAAGTGCCTGGCATGCATCCTCTGACATGAACAGAGGTTCTGATAATCCCCTGAATTTGAGAACCACAGTCAATTCTAGGGGATAACGGCCAGATTGATTCAGAGAGCTCAGAACTCTGGGTCTGGTAGACCTAGGCTTGCCATTAAATCCTCTGGCCCTCTGTTCTTGTAATGTATGGAAGGCAAATCACTGGGGCCTAGGTTTAGAAGAGTTGATTGGGACATCAAGACCCTAAAGTCATAGCGAAGCTTAAGAGCTCCTGCTGCTCTTGCAGAGGACCCCAGTTCTAGTCTGAGCACTTGTGTCTGACAGTTCACAGCAGTCTGTAACTCCAGATCCAGAAGTGTGAGCACCTGCTCTCTCATGTTCATACCTCCCCACCATACACATATGCAAAAAATACACATAATTATAAGTTTAAAAAATCTAAAGTGTATTGCCAGGTGCCCAGGACATTATGAATGCTGAATTATTATTATGACCTTCTCCTTGAGTGCCAAAGAGTACGTCCAATCCTTCTCTCATATATAACTGGCTCCAAATGCTATATGGAGGTGCTAATATAAAAGGGATACAAAAGAATATAAAAGGGAAAAGGAAAGTTTAAAGCACTCTGTATGTTCTATGTGATGATTCAGTTTCCTTTCTGTCACTGTGATAAATCACCCTGACCAAAAACCAACATGGAGATAAAGGTTTGTTGGGCCTATAATTACAGGGCACAGTCCACCGCTGAGGGAAGTCAAGGCAGGAACTTGAAGACGGACCTACTTGTGATTCCATGCAACAGTAACTCCAACAAAGAACTCACTTCAGAGCCAGGGAAGACCGGCAGGACCCATGGAAGGTGCTGCTCTCTGGCTCACAGGTAGGCCTACATCATCTAGCTTTTTAAAAACAATTCAGGACCACTTGCCAAGATATTTCCCTCCTCTCAGTTGGCTGGGAACTCCCACATCAATCTCTCATAGACGTGCCCATAGCCAATCTTATCTAAGTAATAGTTCAATAGAAATTCTCTTCCTAGATAAATCTAAGTTGTGTCAAACTGACAATTGACATTAAACAGGATATGGGATAACAGAGCACGCAATCTAACCTAGCCTAGCAGAACATAAAGTGCTCCTTATGTGTTCATTAGTATTGAAGATATAAGTTCTTCTACTGCCAGGTTAGACCCCCCAAAAAGGCTTAAACAAGGGGTAAGATACTTCATTGGCTCCCTTTTTTGAGGTGTGAGCAAAATTTCCTCTGGCAAAGAGCCCGTGGGTACCACAGTCTCTTGACTCTACTTCTTTTTAAGCCTCTTGTGCTGAGAGAATCTTTGGTCCTTCAAGGCTAACCAGAATCTTGCCTCTTTTATGAAACAGGCAGGTCAGTGGTACCGCCTTTACGATGGATATTTTCAAGCTTGACATAATGTCAGACTCACCTGGGCAGCTCTGAAGACTCCCAACATTCAAACCCAAGCCCATGAAGTCAGGCCCACTAAATCACACTTGTGAGGACAAGGCTGTGGAATTGATATTTTCAGGAAGTTCCTCTCAGCATCTTTTATTGCAGTCAAGGTCAAGAATCACAAGAAGATGTTTTTAAGTTGGTAATGAAAGGTAGGATGGAAACTGAGTTAGGTACAGAACTTTAAACTCATCGAGATAGATATAATAGAATATTAATATCAGTTGCCAAATACATGTGTCCTGGACATTGGGAATGTATGTTATACCTTATAATTTTCATAATTGTTGCCTAATTGTTCTTATTGTTTTGTATTGTATTTATTGTTATAAGAAAAGGAACTTTTTATTGCACTAAAAGGGGAGCTGTTGGGGGGAAAAAGATATACCTTAAATAAAAAAAAAAAAAGAAAAGCAGACAAGAGGATAAGGGGGAAGAAGGTAGGAGGGGGGGACTGGGAGGGGGAGAAGGGAGGGGACTATGATTGAGATGTAACTTGAAGAAATAAATAAATGTTAAAAAAAAAGAAAGAAAAAGACCATTACAAGCTAAAAAAGAAAGAAAAGAAAAAAAGAAAGAGAGAATTAAAAAAAAAAGAATCACCCCTGTAAGGACTGCCTTGTGCTGGCTGCTCAGCACAGCAGCCACCCTGAGCATCATCCCAAATACATTATGCCAGTCTCCGACACTAACTGGTGCAGAGTATGCCTTAGTTCTGACCTGCTCTCAGCTCCCACATTTGTCTATCCAGTGGACATCCAGGCATCTGGTAATTGGGCTGGTTTTCCCCTATAGTCCCGGCTTGACCTCTCTCCCCTGCCACTCTCTCCACATTCTTCATCTCCATCTTGCCTTGATCCACCTAAAGACTCACCTGGCTTTGTATGAACATGGCTCTCAAATCAGTTTAGGGTTACATCTCAATCACAATCTCCTCCCTCCTCCCCCCTCCAGTCCCACCCTCCTACCCTCTTCCCCCTCAATCCCCCATCCTCTTCCCTTTTTTTTAAGTTTAAGGTATATCTTTTTCCTCCCAACAGCTCCCCCTTTCAGTTTAACAAATGGTTCTTTCTCTTATAACAATAAATACAATACAAAACAACAGAAATAAATAGTCCACAATTATGAGAGTTATATGGCTTAGCATACATTCCCAATGTCCAGTCCATATGCATCTGGCCCCTGACTTTAACATTCTACTATCTAACCATCTCCATGAGTTTAAAGTTCTATATCTAACTCAGCTTTCATACTAACTTGCATCACAATTTTAAAAACATCTTCTTAGATCCAGAGCACCTTCTTGATTCCTAAACAACTCAAAATTTAACTATGAGACTCTAGCTATCTATTCTTCAACCACCTCAGAGACCTGAGAGGGATAAATATATCTGATTATATAGGAAGTGCAGGGCCCGCAGCTTCCAAAACTAAGAAATGACATATCAGTGGCTGCCTGGACAGTTCCCATTTTCTCTCCATACATTACAGCATCAATCTTCAGCCGTTTGGCTGAATCTTCAGCCGTTTCTCTGACAGACATTGATTGTAGAGCAGGAATTATGAAGGACTTGCCTACCCTGCTTGGCAGAGCTAGGCTGTCGACTTACCTGCTTCCAAGTTTTGTCCTTTTTGGACAGCATTCTGTCTACAGTTGAAGTAAGGGTGTTTTTTGTTTGTTTGTTTTTGCCAAGAGATAGGCTTGCCACTTGTAACTTGAAGAAATAAAAAAAATTAAAATTAAAATAAAAAAAATCAGTTTAGGGAATTCTCTTCCTTAGGAGATTTCAAACTTATTAAAGTCCAGACTGTAGAGTGTTTCCAGAAGAGAGTAGCATACTGTTGAGCATGTCATAGATGGAAGCTTAACGTCTTCATATAAAATGGGTACATCTACAAAACCACCTGTAAAAACAGCAGACAATGTAAAATACACAGACATATGAATTAATATTGTATTTCAAAGGAGATATTTGACATGGCCTACATAAAGTGACTCAAATGATAATGGAAAACAAGAGATGGTCTTGGAAAAAAGCCAAAATGTAGGGTATTGTTGGATTAAATGAAACCTTGATATAGTGGCATCCACTCCAATGCCTCAACCATTCACCTGGATGACAGCAAAACTAAAAACTCTTCAGGTTATCATGGATGAATGTTGAGTGACTGGCTCCATCAATGGCTATTAATGGCAGTCTGTGCTTAGGAAATGATTATTTTCCACAGAGGTTTTCCTGAGGCCAGTTATCATGAGAATTTTATGTCAGTGTGACCCACCAGAAAATAAAAATGTGAGTCATTCATGGTACTAATGAGGTGATTTTAGGACTCCATCAGCTGTATTAGCAATCATGGGGACCTCAGGACAGGTCAGTGGCTGACTTCCTCTGTGAAAGGTGCAAGTGGCTAGGGTTGGCTCTCCCTCTTGCCCCATCCTGCCAGGATTTTCTGATAGATGGAAAAGGCCTCTTGTTTCTAGATTTGTGTTGGCTAGGTGGCTTGATCTGCCACTCAGAAGGACAGAAGACACATGTATAGTGTTTTGTTGTCAAAGAAAAGAATGATTCCCAGATGCTATAGCATTGCCAGTGCAGAGAGAACACACAAATCTCAGCTCTGTGTAGTCTCTTCTGTTAAAAATGATGTCATGTCGGAAATGGAAGGAACAACTTAGCTGGAGGATGTAGACATCCAAAGGGGAAAGGTTTCAGGAGAGTTCAGATTCACCTGAGTGACCATGGACCTTTCCCAGTAGGATATTTCTCACCATGCTGGAAGAGGTTGAAATTGTGAGACCTTTGTTGATACCTCAAGGAAAGTAGGTAGAAAGATATTCAAGACCAGAGAGGCCATTATTTTTTTTTTCATTTTAGTTGGAATGATGTAAACTTCTCTCCACTAACACAGTAGTACAATTTCACCTCTCCCTTTCATACAGTTCAGGTAGGTAGCATGGCCCAGCATCCTCCCACATCAACACTCAGCTACCCAGACGTGTTCCAAGTAGGACTCCATACTCCTCATGAGACTCAGAGATTTTCCCACTCAACCAGTAGATAGAGACAGAGACACAGATAAATTTACCTCCCCCTGTGTCTGCCCAGAAGCAATGCACATTACTTCTTGTCATTCATTGGCAAGAGCTTAGTCACATGATTTCACATAGCCACAGGAAATTCAGGAAATGTGGCCTAGTTGTGAGCTGAGGAAGACAGGAAAATGAGTTCAGTATGATAAGGCATCAAGACAAAATTATCAAGCTAGCTGAGAGAAAGGCAAATCAATAAAAAGGAAACAGTCCAAGTTTTAATGCTGAAGCCCCAGTTTGCTTCAAGCTGGCCAGTTGAGACAATGTTCAGTTAAAGATGTCATTGAGATATCGAAGGGCACCCAAAAATGAGTGCTATGATGTGAATGTGCCCCTCCTCCACATACACATGTGGTGGGATCTAACCTGTAATGTAACAGTCTTTGGGGGCTTGGAACAATACAGTGTAGGTTTAGTGATCTTGATCTGATTAGTCTGTGAACAAATATGTCTCTGATTCTCGTGACTACTCTTGGGGCTCTTTTCCATCTGTTGAGTTGCCTGGTCTAGCCTCAAATGATGTTTTTGTTTTATATTATCATATTTAGTTTTGTCATATATGGTTGTTATCTTTTCTAGTTCCAGTTCTTTTCCACCATTCCTCCCCTCCAGATCCACTCCCTTTCTGTCTTTCATTAGAAAAGAACAGGGAAGAGTAAAGGGAGGGGAATTTATAAACAGAATATATTGTATGATAAAAGAATTGAAAAGGGGGGATATAGACATGATATAGGAATGATAAAGAGAAAGGGGTAGATTATTGAATCTACTCATATCTTTGTATACTGATACAAAATTAAGGTTGATTCTTTTTAAGGTATTGTACCTATATAATTCTTAAAAATGCAACATGAAGTTCTAGGCCTTTTGATAGAACTGTCACAAACTGTTTAGGATAATTAAGAAATGCAAACTAGACTCGGAAGATGGCGGCGACCTACACTGACGCATTCTGAACGCGGGAAAAAAGAGCCATAAAAAACACAGAGATATTGGGCACTGTGCAAAAACCGGAGGGGCTAGACCCCCCCTGGAACACTCACAGCTCCCAAGGGACTGTTAAAAGTCCCAGGGCAAGGCTCTCCCCATCTCTCACAGACACCGAGGCCACTAAACGCGGGATTCGGGAACTCCCATTTGGAGAGGCGCCTGGTAAGATCGATCCCAATTTACAGCAGGCAGAATCAGGGTCCATTTGGCCATAGATCGCTGTCCTATTGAGCTCCCCACACATCAGGTTGAACATACCCACTTAGAAAAGGTTGCGAGATAGTGGAAGCCTTAGCAAGGAACAAACAGGGGGCTCAGCGGGTGGTCCGCAGCTGCTAGTGAAGCGGAGGGCGGGAGGTTCCGAGAGAGCGCAGGAAGCAGGGAACACAAAGGCAGGCGGGAGGGGCCAAATCTCGCACACACACTATAGCTGGGGAGAGAGTACGGCAGGCAGGGACAAATCCCCGCCAGTCCACGGCAGGTCATCTGGGGAGAGAGACAGGCGTGGGT
>CAJQZJ010004767.1:9588005-9623842 GCA_907164525.1 Lophiomys imhausi
CCCGCCAGTCCACGGCAGGTCATCTGGGGAGAGAGACAGGCGTGGGTGGGACCAGGGGTCCGTGCACCCACGGCGGCGGAGCTGCTGGGACGAGAGGTGCACTCAGGCAGCCGGAGGATCCAGGGGATCCGCTGCTGCTCGTGAGGCAGGAGGGCGGGAGGTTCCGAGAGAGCGCAGGAAGCAGGGAACACAAAAGCAGGCGGGAGGGACCAAATCTCGCACACACACTATAGCGCAGCTGGGGAGAGAGTACGGCGGGCAGGGCCAAATTCCCGCCAGTCCACGGCAGGTCATCTGGGGAGAGAGACAGGCGTGGGTGGGACCAGGGGTCCGTGCACCCACGGCGGAGCTGCTGGGACGAGAGGTGCACTCAGGCAGCCGGAGGATCTGGGGCTTGGGGTACCCACGGGACCGTGGCGGCGCAGACAGGAAGGAAATCAGGCACAGGGCCCAGCCCTGTGGCGAGAAGACTAGAGAAAAACCAGAAATCGGGACCATAGCTGTATCCTGGAAAATCCAGACATATCAGGTGAGGAGCCAGACCCTGTCAGCCTCCGGGTCGGCAAACAAAGCCCACAGAATCTGTGCCTGGGCAAACAGGCCCATATCATCAGAACCATTACAGGCTGATAACTCAGAGTGCAACATAGAGAAGTCTGAATTGGGAGCAGTGAAACAATACTGGTCCATTACTCACAACCTGGGAATACGCTGCACCAGATCACAGTGCCTCTGGCCATTAAAATCACAGTGACCTTGAAATCCCCCTGTAAGCAACGACAGATAGCCAAGTAACTCGTCCCCTGCACCAAATCATCCACTGTAGTTCCAAGCACAGAAAACAGACAGCTAAATGCATCCAATGGTGAAAGGTCAAAAAAAAAATAGAAATCAAGGAATTATGACTCCATCAAAGCAGAACCACCCTAGCTCATCCAATTCGGATGACCACACACCAACAGAAACACAAGAAAACATTGACAATTCTGCAGTATGGAAAGTGATAGAGTCCCTGCAAGAAGAACTTAAATCTATGAAGGAATTCAAGGAAACCACAATTCTACAAATCAAAACAAGGAACAACACCATTAAAGAGCTCCAAGCCAAGGTGATAGAGCTTGAACAGGAAAAGGAAAAAGCCATGAAAGATTTTCATACAAAAACAAGCAAGCTGGAGAAGGAAATGTACAAAACGAACAAAACCATACAAGACATGAAAATAGAAATAGAAACAATAAAGAAAACACAGTCAGAGTTAAAAGAGGAAGTGGAGAACCAAGGGAAGAGAACAGGAACTACGGATGTGAGTATCAACAATAGGATGCAAGAGATGGAAGACAGGATCTCAGGCATGGAAGATTCAGTGGAAGAAATCAGTACATCATCCAAAGAAAATGAGAAGGCTAAAAAATCTCTCACCCACAACATCCAAGAAATCAAGGACTCATTGAAAAGACGGAACCTAAGAATTATAGGTATAGAGGAAAGAGAAGACTCCCGACTCCAAGGTCCAGGAAATATCTTCAACAAAATCATAGAGGAAAACTTCCCAAACCTGAAAAAAGAGATACCAATAAAAATCCAAGAGGCATACAGAACACCAAACAGATTAGACCAGAAAAGAAACTCCTCTCGCCACATAATAATTGAAACCCCAAATGTACAGAACAAAGAAAGAATATTAAAAGCTGTAAGAGAAAAAGGTCAAGTCACATACAATGGCAGACCCATCAGAATTACACCTGACTTCTCCCCAGAAACGATAAAAGCTAGAAGGGCCTGGTCAGATATACTACAAGTCCTAAGAGATCATAGATGCCCAGCCAGACTACTTTACCCAGCAAAACTCTCTATCAACATAGATGGAGAAAACAAGATATTCCATGACAAAATTAAATTTAAACAATATCTACCCACAAACCCAGCCCTACAGAAAATCCTAGAAGGAAAATCCCAACCCAGAGATGAAAACTCCACCCAAGAAAACAAAGGGAATAGAAAACCCATCAGCAACTAAATCAAAAGAGGAACAGAACCACCGCCTATACCAAACTAATGGGAAATAACAACCCCAGGTCACTAATATCCATCAACATCAATGGACTCAACTCCCCAATAAAAAGACATAGGTTTACAGAGTGGATACACAAGCAAGACCCTTCCATATGCTGTATACAAGAGACACATCTAACTACAAAAGATAGACACTGCCTCAGAGTAAAGGGCTGGGAAAAGGTTTTCCAAGCAAATGGACCCAGGAAGCAAGCTGGAGTAGCCATCCTAATATCAAACAAAACAGACTTCCAACTGAAGTTAATGAAGAAAGACAAAGAAGGGCACTATATACTCATTAAAGGGAATATTCATCAAGAGGAAATTTCAATACTGAACATCTATGCCCCAAATACAAAGGCACCTACTTTCGTAAAAGAAACACTTCTAAAACTTAAAGCGCACGTCGATCACAACACATTAGTAGTGGGAGACTTCAACACCCCACTCACAACAAAGGACAGATCATCAAGACAGAAGACAAACAGAGAAATATTGAGTCTAACAGAGATCATGAAACAAATGGACCTAACAGATATCTACAGAACGTTTCACCCAAACACAAAGGAATACACCTTTTTCTCAGCACCCCACGGAACCTTCTCCAAAATCGACCACATAATTGGTCACAAAGATAGTCTCAGTAAATACAAGAAAATTGAAATAACACCTTGTATCTTATCAGACCACCACGGAATAAAGCTGGTCTTCAACAGTAAAAGAATCAACAGAAAGCCTACACACACATGGAAATTGAACAGCTCCTTACTGGATGACCACTGGGTCAGGGAAGAAATAAGGAAGGAAATCAAAGACTTCTTAAAATCCAACGACAATGAAGACACAACATACCCAAACCTATGGGATACATTGAAAGCTGTGCTACGAGGAAAGTTCATAGCACTAAGTGCTTTCAAAAAGAAAATTGTGACAGCTCATATTAGTGAACTAACAGCTAAGCTGGGTGAATTGGAAAAAAAAGAAACAAACACTCCCAAGAAGAGCAGAAGACAGGAAATCATCAAACTTAGAGCTGAAATCAACAACTTAGAATCAAAAAGAACTATACAAAGAATCAATGAAACCAAGAGTTGGTTCTTTGAGAAAATCAACAAAATAGACAGACCCCTAGCCAAATTAACTAAAAGGCAAAGGGAAAGAACACAAATCAACAAAATCAGAAATGAAAAGGGAGAAATAACAACAGACATTGAGGAGATCCAGAAAATATTCGGACATTACTTTAAAAATCTATATTCCACTAAATTTGAAAACCTAAGCGAAATGGACAATTTCCTCGATAAATTCCACCTACCAAAACTAAATCAAAATCAGAATAACAGCTTAAACAGCCCAATAACACCTAAGGAAATAGAAACAGTCATTAATAATCTCCCAACCAAAAAAAGCCCAGGGCCAGATGGCTTTAGCACGGAATTCTACCGGACCTTCAAAGAGGAACTAACACCATTACTTTTCAAACTCTTCCACCACATAGAAACAGAAAGATCACTGCCAAACTCATTCTATGAGGCCACTGTCATTCTGATTCCTAAACCACACAAAGACCCAACAAAGAAAGAGAACTTCAGACCAATCTCCCTCATGAACATAGATGCAAAAATACTTAATAAAATACTAGCAAACCGAATTCAAGAACACATCAAAAGTATCATACACCATGATCAAGTAGGCTTCATCCCTGGAATGCAGGGATGGTTCAATATACGAAAGTCTATCAATGTAATTCACCACATAAACAAGATGAAAGAAAAAAACCACATGATAATCTCGCTAGATGCAGAAAAAGCATTTGACAAAATCCAACACCCCTTCATGCTAAAAGTTCTGGAGAGAACGGGCATACAAGGACCATACCTAGAAATAATAAAGGCAATATACAGCAAGCCAGTAGCCAACATCAAATTAAATGGAGAGAAGCTTGAAGCATTTCCTCTAAACTCAGGGACAAGACAAGGATGTCCACTTTCACCATATCTCTTCAATATAGTACTTGAAGTCCTTGCTAGAGCAATAAGACAACTAAAGGAGATCAAAGGGATAAAAATTGGAAATGAAGAAGTCAAATTATCCCTATTCGCAGATGATATGTTAGTATACATAAGCGACCCCAAAAACTCCACCAAAGAACTCTTACAGCTGATAAACAACTTCAGTAAGGTGGCTGGATACAAAATTAACTCAAAAAAATCAGAAGCCCTTCTTTATACAACAAACAAATATACCGAAAAAGAAATAAGGGAAACAACCCCCTTCACAATAGCCACAAACAACATAAAATACCTGGGAGTAACTCTAACCAAGCATGTAAAGGACCTATATAACAAGAACTTCAAGCCCCTGAAGAAAGAAATGGAAGAGGCCTTTAGAAGATGGAAAGATCTCCCATGCTCATGGATAGGTAAGATCAACATAATAAAAATGGCTATCCTACCAAAAGCAATATATAGATTTAATGCAATTCCTATCAAAATACCAACACAATTCTTTATAGACCTGGAAAAAGCTAGTCTCAACTTCATATGGAACAACAAAAAGCCCAGAATAGCTAAATCAATCTTGTCCAATGAAAAAACATCTGGAGGTATCACCATCCCAGATTTCAAGCTGTACTACAGAGCAACAGTAATAAAAACAGCATGGTACTGGTATAGAAACAGACCAGTGGATCAATGGAATCGAATTGAAGACCCAAACATGGATCCACACACCTATGGCCAACTAATCTTTGACAAAGAAGCCAAAAACGCACAATGGAAGAAGGACAGCATCTTCAACAAATGGTGCTGGTCCAACTGGATGTCCACTTGCAAAAGAATGAAATTAGACCCATACCTATCACCTTGTACAAAACTTAATTCCAAGTGGATCAAAGACCTTAACATAAGGCCAGCCACACTAAAGATACTAGAAGAAAAAGTAGGAGAAACCCTCGAACTCATTGGCACAGGTGACAACTTCCTGAACAGAACACCAACAGCTCAGGACCTGAGATCAACAATCAATAAATGGGACCTCATGAAACTGAAAAGTTTCTGTAAAGCAAAGGATACTGTCATTCGAACAAAACGGCAACCAACAGACTGGGAGAAAATCTTCACCAACCCTACATCTGATAGAGGGCTATTATCTAAAATCTACAAAGAACTCAAGAAACTAAATGCCAAGAAACCAAAGAATCCAATCAAAAAATGGGAGATGGAGCTAAATAGAGAATTCACAAAGGAGGAATCCCTAAGGGCTGAGAGACACTTGAAGAAATGTTCAACATCCTTAATCATCAGAGAAATGCAACTCAAGACTACCCTGAGATTCCACCTAACACCTGCTAGAATGGCTAAAATAAAGAGCTCAAATGATATCGCATGCTGGCGAGGGTGTGGAGAAAGGGGTACCCTACTCCATTGCTGGTGGGAGTGCAGGCTTGTGCAACCACTATGGAGGTCTGTCTGGCGATATCTTAGAAATCTAGGAATAACCTTGCCTCAAGACCCAGCCATACCACTTCTGGGTATACACCCAAAGGACCTCTCACGGAGACATAGAGAAGTCTCCTCATCTATGTTCATAGCAGCCTTATTTGTAATAGCTAGAAATTGGAAACAACCCAGATGTCCCTCAACTGAAGAATGGATTAAAAAATTGTGGTACATCTATACAATGGAATATTACTCAGCTATCAGAAACAATGAAATCATGCAATTTGCAACCAAATGGATGGATCTAGAGGAGCTCATCCTGAGTGAGCTAACCCAGTCTCAGAAGGATGCACATGGCATCTATTCACTTATAGTAGGATTTTAACTATTTCGTACAGGATATCTGTACTACAACCAACACATCAAAAGGAACAAGGACATAATTTTTTTTTTTATCTTTTTCTTTTTCCTTCTTTTTTTCTTTTTTTCTCTTTCCTTTTCCCTTCTCTTTTTCCTCTCTTTTTTTTTTTTTGTTGATATTCTTTGTTTTTGTGGGTTTGTGTGTTTGTTGGTCTTTTTTTTTTAGTATTCCCCCAGCAGCAATGAGACACCAGTCACTGGCAGTACTGCCTCTTAGGCCCCCGGTGAATGAAGAGGCGCTTGGCCCTCATATGACTCCTGATCTGTGGTGAGAGACTGTTAGGCAGGGACACTCCACCCCAGAGGAACAAGACGGAAGGGTCAGGGGGTAGAGCATGGGAGGGTGGGGCTGGGAAGCGGGAAAAGAGGACAATATGATAAGGATGTAACCTGAAGCAACAAACAAATAAATTTATTAACTAGAAGAAAAAAAAAAAAAAGGCAGGGGGCAGGGCTGAAACACTGTGAATGGAACAGAGGATACAGCCATTCGGCCTGGATTTGCAGACCTCCAGGTGTAGAGAAGACGTGGAGCTAAGGTAAAATACAAGGGAATTGTGGTATTGGCACATGCCTTTGACTTCAGCGGAGACCGGGGGGGGGGGGCACCTTAGAGTTGGTGGTCTTATGTACTCTGGAGTCATATGGAGCGGGGTGGTGAGGGTGCATACTCTTGGTCCCACCATTCAAGAAGAGTACACCCTTGGTCCCAGCTCCCAGCACACTGGAGACAGAAAGAGGCAGATCCCGGAGTTCAGGGTCAGCCTGATGCAGGGTAAACTCTAAATAGAGAAAGACTTCGATCCAGGAGTGGTGGAACACATCTTTGATCCCTTCTGATGAGAAACACAGGTCCCTGTTCCCAATAATTAGAGTTCAGAGACACACACATGGGATTTGGAGGGACCTAGGTTTGGAGGCTACTTACAAAAGGCCTTCTTGATGCAGGCAGATTGTCCTTTGGGATCTCAAAATATATACACTAGAGCTGGTTTAGCTCCAAGGTGACAGAATGATTTCTACTTTAACCCGGATTTAAAGATAACGCTTTGTATGTTGTCAGAAGGCCAAATTTGCTTCAGGAGAAGTACTACCTAGCCCCCTCCATCCCCCCCCAGAAAAAAAAAAAAAAAAAAAAAAAAGAGGGCAATTGTCCTAGGGTTGGGATTGGGGCAGGGCTCTGCTCTTATCGTTCCAGAAGAATCGAAGTGTCCATTAGGGGAGCCCGGGGACAGCGGACAGCGGAATCCTCAGCAGAGAGCAGAATCAGGCACCAAGGAGGATGAGTGACACAGTTGATTCTGCCTGGCAGACTTCCTCAATAGCTGTCTCCATCGGGGGCCTGCAACCACCACTGCAATCCAGTGTCGCTGGGACCGTTCAGCTCTACACAGTGCCCCGGCCGGAACCTCAGTGAAGCCTGCAAGACCAGCTTCTGCCTACAAACCCCTTAGGTCATCTAAACAGCTGAGAACAGAAGGACTGAACATAAAAGGATTGTACTAACATTTTTAATCATTTTTCCCATTTGGGTTGGGGCCCCAAACAGGTCTACTACGACCCAAATCAGCAGGAAGTCACTTTAAGAGAGCGACGTCCCATGCCCAGAGGGTGGGGAGGGTGTTTCTCCGCCCATCTTTTTGGTTATTTGAAGGATAACTGAAAACTCTGTTATGTAGGGGAAGAGTCTACAAGCTGATAAATGGTCCTGTCTTAATGGGTTTTGGAGGGTAGCCCCAGGGAATTCCTACTTTTCCTTTTCTGTATCCTTCTTTCTCTCCTATGTAGGAGTGCATGGGCTTGAGAAAAATGAGATACAGACATAGCACAGGAAGGTCCAGGAAGAAGGGGCAGATTATTGAATATGCCCTTATACCTTTGTATATTGATACAAAATTAGTAGTTTATTTGGCTAAAGTGGTATTGACCATTGTTTATTGTGCAAAAATAAGATTGTATTGGATTACACCGGTATTGATCTTTGTATATTGATACAAAATTAAGATTATAGTTGGCCACAATGGTATTGACCCTTCCATATGGACGTAATATTAAGATTATATTGGGCTACATAGGCATTGATCTTGGTATATTGATACATAATTAGAGTATATTTGACCACAATTGAATAGATCTTTGTATATTGATACAAATTTAAAGGTAATGCTTCCCAATGGTATCATACCTAGAGATACTTAAAAATAAAATGTGAAGCTCTGACCTCTTGGTACCAACCGTCTAAAACGGTCTAGGATAGTTAAAACAAACTCCTAGTCATGCAAACATGTCTCTTTGTTGGCTACTATGACAGTCTATCACAGATATTCTCTAAACTACCCAGTAATCAAGTTGCTAAGAGACAAGCAACATTTGCTTATCTAAATACAAGAGATGGATAGGGCATCTTCAAAAACCCCTTGAGATCTGCAGAATATGGCATTCAAAGATGTTATCTTAAATCAAGATTTTTTTTTTTATATCAAGACATATCAGCGCCTGACGGCAACCCTATTCTACTCCAAGTAGAGGATAAGCATCGAAGAACCTCCACTGTAAGATGGTTGAATTGGTGGCAAGCCTTTCTCTTGGCATGAAAAAACCCCTTGCACCAACTGCAGACAGACTGCTGTCCAAAAAGGACAAAACTTGGTAGCGGGGAAATCGACAGCCTAACTCTGCCAAGACAGGGTAGGAAAAACCCCTTGCTTCAACTGTAGACAGACTGCTGTCCAAAAAGGACAAAACTTGGAAGCAGGTAAGTCGACAGCCTAGCTCTGCCAAGACAGGGTAGGAGAGTCCTTCATAACCCCTGCTCTACAATCAATGTCTGTCAGAGAAATGGGGCCAAATGACTGAAGATTGATGCTGTAATGTATGGAGAGAAAATGGGAGCTGTCCAGGCAGCCACTGGTATGTCATTTCTTAGATTGGGAAGCTGCAGCCTTGCACTTCCTATATAATCAGATATATTTGTCCCTCTCAGGTCTCTGAGGTGGTTGAAGAATAGATAGCTAGAGTCTCATAGTTAAATTTTGAGTTGTTTGGGAATCAAGAGGGTGTTCTAAGAAGATGCTTTTTAAATTGGGATGAAAGTTGAGTTGGATATAGAACTTTAAACTCATGGAGATAGATCGACAGTAGAATGTTGAAGTCAGGTGCCAAATACATATAGACTGGACATTGGGATTGTATGCCAAGCCATATAACTCTCATAATTGTGGCCTAATTACCTCTGTTGTTTTGTATTGTATTTATTATTATAAGAGTAAGAGCCATTTGTTGGACTGAAAGGGGGAGCTGTTGGGGGGAAAAGATATATCTTAAACTTAAAAAAAAAGGAAGGGGAGGGGTGGGTTGAGGCGGAAGAGGGTGGGAGGGTGGGACTGGAGGCGGGGTAGGGAGGGGATTTCAATTGAGATGTAACTTGAAGAAATAAAAAATAAAAAAAAAACAATTTAAAAAAAAAATTAAAAAAAAAAAAAAAAAAAAAAGAAATGCAAACTAATAGTCATTAAAACTTGTCATTTTGTTAGGTACTAGTTTAGTGTATCACAGATGTTTTCTAAGTTAATCAGCAATCAATCTACTAAGAGACTAGCAACAATTGCTTATTCAAATATACAGAGAAAGGTGGTCTTCAAAAACCTCAAGAGATCTGTAGAATATGGCATTTAAAGATGTTTTCTTAACTTAAGATTTTTTGATATTGAGACATATCAGCTCCTGAGAACTCCACGCCTTTCTACTCCAAGTAAATGATGAGCATCAGAGAATCTCCATTTGGAGATGGCTACATTAGTGGCAAGCTCAACACTGGGCAAGAAAAACCCCTTGCTTCAACTGTAGACAAAATGCTGTCCGAAAAGGACAAAACTTAGAAGCAGATAAGTCAAGAGCCTAACTCTGCCAAGACAGGGTAGGCAAGTCCTTCATAATTCCTGCTTTACAACTAATGTCTGTCAGAGATACTGGGCCAAGAGGCTGAAGATAGATGCTCTAATGTATGGAGAGAAATTGGGGGCTGTCCAGGTAGCCAGTTGTCTGTCATTTCTTAGTTTTGGAAGCTGTTTGCTCTGTACTTCCTGTATATTCAGATATATTTATCCTTCTGAGGTCTCTGATGCAGTTGAAGACTAGACAGTTATAGTATCACAGTTAAGTTTTAAGTTTTTTAGGAATTAAAAGGATGTTCTGGGTCTAAGAATATGTTTTTTAAGTTGGTAATGCAAATTAGGATGGAAACTGAGTTAGGTATAAAACTTTAAACTTATCGAGATAGATAAAAGAATATTATTATTAGTTTCCAAATACATATGGACTGGACATTGGGAATGTATGTTATACCTTATAATTTTCATAATTGTTGCCTAATTATTCTTATTGTTTTGTATTGTATTTATTGTTATTAGAAAAAGAACCTTTTATTGGGCTAAAAGGGGGAATGTTGGGGGGAAAAGATACACCTTAAATAAAAAAAAATTATAACAGGATAGGAGGGAGAGGGAGAAGAGGGTAGGACAGGGAGGGGAGGAGAAAAGGGGCTATGATTGAGATGTAATTTGAAGAAATAAATAAATGTTGAGAAAAACAAGAATTAAAAGACAGGAAAATCTGAAGTTCAACATGTAGCTGCAGAGAAATCTGAGAACCACAGACAGAGTCAGCCGTTGAAGGAAAGTGTTAATGGGCTGAGCAAACATACAACATGCAGCAGACACACAGAGGGAAAAAAAAGACTCTACAAAGCAGAGGGGCGATTTAGGAAGCTGAACAAGCCAGTCTCTTCTGGAGGGCTGGGGCTTTAAGCTTCTGAAGAGTTTACCTCCCCTACTTTATGGTTGGTCAGTTTGAAGGAGGCCATGGTTGATTGGCCCAGAACTGTTGTGTGTCATGTCCTAAGCAGGCCTTGAGCTTGTTGAGTCAGTCCATCAGTAGGGGTCTGCTGGTGGGAGACAAAACTCTACAAAGCCTTTGTCTTAAGCTGGCAGGCTTTTGTCTCAAGTAAGGAGAGTAAGGAAGAAGCAGGCCATGTAGAAAAAAATGGCTAATTAAATGATTTAACCAGTATTTATATTATCATTAATTGGTTGACAGTGTTAGTCCTTAACGGGCCATTATAAATGAATACACACAGACACCGGATGGATTTTAACAAGCCTTGGCCTGAATTGTGCAATCCTAGCTCATCTAAGCTAGCTCATAATTTCATTACCCAAATATGACCCTATATATACATACGTCCCTTTGGACTGCTGTTCTCCACACTATGCCGATGTTCCAGGCTACGTGGAGTGGTCTTCTTTGATCTACCCCATGGCGTGTGTTCCTCCTCCTTCCTGCTTCTGGCCTCTCTCCCAAGATGCTCTCTGTCTCTGAAGCCCGCGCACCTTAGTCCTGCCTACCTCCGCTTTGCCCAATCTCCAGGCCTCAGCATTTATTTAACCAATCAGAGACAATGTAAGTAACAGACAGTAAGCAGGACCAATTAACATTTAGAATGCTTAACACCACCACATCAAGGCCATCTTGGAAATCCACCACCTTTATTACATAGCTATGGCTCCTCTCTCTATCTGCCTGCTTGACAGGGAGTCTGTCTAACTCCTGGTCTCTCATTCCCCACTCTCAGAGGTAACCCTAAGTGTTGCTAGGGGCTTCAGACATCATGACTGTTCTTCACTGCCTCAAGCTGACAAAGATTTGACAATGGAGGGGCAGCAGTCAGAGTGCCTCAAAGGAAGGTCTATCTAAGGGTCCACCATGAAACTTAGCTGATGGTGATGGTTCAGTGCATGGGACAACTATTTGGTGATGGTTGAGTATCTCTGGAGCTTGTCACATGAGTGAGGGAGCATCTGTAACATAGAAAAAAAAAGGGATAATGGGGAAACTGTTAGCAGTGCTGCAACTCCTACTGAGAGCAAGAAAACTAGTTAGAAAACTAGCTCAGGCAGTTTTGTTCTCATCAGAGGAAGAGGATAGGCAAGAAAAGCATCCAAACAATCCTTGGCATCAGGCTTTGTGATGAATATCAATGAGATTGATGATTTGTTGTTGTTGTCAACATTGTCTAATGTAAGATCTATACCATGGAGATGCCCTTTGTCTGGTTCAAGAGTTCAAGGAGCCTTCCATCAGCCAATTTAAGTTCAGAAGTCAGCCTCTTAGTTTCTTCTATTGCAACCGCATGGGGAACATTAAGAGACAAGGTTGATGAGGAAAGTTCCTTGCCATCATGATTCACATGCTTGGTTTAATGAGATGAGGCATAATTGTGTAGCTGGCTAGACTATATAGCAGAAACTATTCATCATCCTATAGAGGCCTATTGGCAGTGCCTTACAAACAAGAAATGCCTCTGCCTGTGTGCCAGCTGAATGTCCAGTGGAGGGGACAACATGGGCCAAACCTGAGTGAAGTACAGGCTTCATTTGTTGAAATCACAACTAGGCATTAACATCTATAAATCTGGTAACAAGGTGTCTGGCGGCCTCCTTTAATTGGGGCACATGACTAGTTAGGACACAGGACATCGCATTACATCTCTGAGAAGTGCTCCTCTAGAAACAGTATCATCAGCAAGAGAATCATAGTTGTCCAGATCCATCTCATATGGTTAAGTGTAATATCTGAGACTATTAAAGAAACATACTTTCTTGGTAAGTTTAATCCTGGCTACGCTTTGTCTCAGGTATTTTAAGAGCAAGCTGGTAGCTAAAATTAACCACTGTTCTTTTTTTAAACTGTCAAGGCCAGCTGAAGGTCTGGTCCTTCAGACTCACTTGGGCCTGGGAAGAGTCTCTCTTTTGCCATTTAATCCATCTCTGTGAGGGTAAATCAAAGGCCTTGATTGACTATTCTTTCATTTGGAAGCAAGAAGGGTTTTTTTTCCCTTCCATATTGACCCTCTTCTTTGCAGACTGGACACTGGCTACAGTCCACTCAGTGGCATGCCCATGGTCTCCCTAAACAAGGAAATGGATGACCCTGCACAGCTACAGGACATCCAGCCACACAGTTCCTGGGATTTAGACGACCTTGGAGGACAAGGGTGAAAGTATTCTCCCTTTTAAGTCCTCTCACCACATTAGTGCACACTTACAGATATGTCTGTTGAACACCCGGAGATTCAGTCGCATTGCTTTATTATTTTTAATTAATCTACAATGTTTAGGTGAAGCTTGAGCAGAAATTAAGCACTATTTAAAACAAACTTTATTGGACTCACTTAAGTCTAGACAGCTAGAATCTGTGGGTCCATCCTGTAGCATTTAGCAAGAGCTGAAACGGTAGGCATAGGAGATTTAAGGGGCTTTCCCCTCTTATTTACAGAATAACTCTAATTGAGGATGGTATTATAAATAAGAGTTCCTCCCAGGGGGGGACTCTTTTAATTATTTCCTAGAGGATATTTAGGCCATCAGGGGTTGAGAAAGACTGAGGCTCTCTTCCTAAGCACCAAGACTCTAACTTGCTCAAGTCATCTAGCAGGCAAGCTGGTGGGGGAACTTGAAGGAATCTTGGAGGATTTTGCCCCCATCTGTAAAGTAAAAAAACAAGATTTGGAGAAATTGATGGAGGTTCATCCAATCTTTCTATAATCTCTTAACCCAGCATTTGGAGAGGGCAACTCCTAGCCAGTTGAAGGGGTGGTAGGCACAACCCAAACACCCCAGGGCCGGCCTCCAGGTGGGACTGATTCACACCTACTCACTCTTGAAGTCCCTCCACTTTTCATCATAACCCAGCTAACATTATTAAGAAACAGATACTAGCCCCCCAACCTAAATTCCTTGATAGGACAGACTGAGGTGTTAAATGCCCTAGTTGATCCTTAACCCCCTCCCTAGGGCAGATCAAGATTAGGACAAGTTGACTTCTCAGAGGTAGAACACATGCTGCTCTGTCCCCAGGATCTAAATAATGGCCTGTTTTCTTGTGTTGTAAACCTAGAGGAGTAGGACCACATTGCATCTCAAATAGTTGTCTAAATAAATGATGATCAGTTGCTCTGGTTTACTCTCTCCCTGATCTCATATCTGCTCTTTGTTTGTTTTTTTGAGCTGTAAATGCATCTTTCTAAACATAAATATTTTTTCTAGGATAAGAAAAGAAGCAAGCATGTTAAGCATTCATGATTTTATTTTACTTAATTTTATTATTATTATTATTATTATTATTATTATTATTATTATTATTATCTTGGATTTTTGAGACAGGGTTTCTTCTTTGTAGCCTTGGCTGTCCTGGACTCCAGGCTGGCCTCTGCACCCCCCCCCCCCCCAGTGCTGAGATTAAAAGTGTGCACCAACACGTCTGGTGATTTTTTTTTGTAGTATCCTAAATACAGTGTCTTTATTTTTATTTTATTTTGTTTTTTAATGTTTATTTATTATGTCAATTTACATCTCTATCACAACCCCCTCCCTCTACCCCTCCTGGACTCATCCTCCCATGTTCCCACCCTCTCCCCCTTCTCCCACCTATCCTATTCCTTCCATGTCGGGTGCCCTCCATATCAGCCCCCTTCAGTTCAGCAGTCATATGAAGGCTAAGAGCTTCCTCTTGCACTGGGCACCCACATGGAAGTTCCACTAGGGCAAAGTGTCCCACTAACAAGTAACAAAGTCTATGTTCCTGTTCCTTTCAGTCTGTTGGTTGTAGGATAGTTATTCTGTATTATATGGCTAAAATCCAGTTAAAAGTGAAGAGATGCCATATGTATCTTTCCGGGTCTGGGTTAGCTCACTCAGGATGAGCTTTTCTAGTTCCATCCATTTGGTTGCAAATTGCATGATTTCCTTGTTTCTGATAGCTGAGTAGTATTCCATTGTGTAAATGTACCACAGCTTTTTTTTTTATCTATTTGTCGGTTGAGGAACATCTGGGTTGTTTCTAGTTTCTAGCTATTACAAATAAAGCTGTTATCAACATAGTTGAGGAGATATTCTTGTGGTTTGGTGAAGAATGATTTGGATGTATACCCAGAAGTGGTATGGCTGGGTCTTGAGGTAGAGCTATCCAAGTTTTCTAAGATATCACCAGACTGATTTCCACAGAGGTTATACAAGTTTTCACTCCCACCAGCAATGGAGGAGTGTTCCCCTTTCTCCACAACCTCACCAGTATGTGCTATCATTTGAGGTTTTGATCTTAGCCATTCTGACAGGTGTGAGATGGAATCTCAGAGTCATCTTGAGTTGCATTTCTCTGATGATTAAAGATGTTGAGAATTTCGTCAAATGTCTCTCGGTCAGTTCATTAGAGATTCCTCTTTTGTGAATTCTTGGTTTAGCTCTTTACTCCATTTTTTGATTGGATTGTTTGTTTTCTTGGTGTTTAATTCTTTATAAATTTTGGATACTAGCCCTCTGTCAGATTTGGGGTTGGTAAAGATCTTCTCCCAGTCTGTAGGTTGCCGTTTTGTTCTAATGACAAATTCCACCAGAGAACTTCTACAACTGATAAACATCTTCAGCAAGGTGGCTGGATACAAAATTAACTAAAAAAAAAATCAGTACCTCTTTTATATACAAAAGATAAATGGGCAGAGAAAGAAATCAGGGAAACAATACTCTTCACAATAGCAACAAACAATACAAAATACCTGGGGGTAACTCTAACCAAGCAAGTAAAAGACCTATACAACAAGAACTTCAAGTCCTTGAAGAAAGAAGTTGAAGACATCAGAAGATGGAAAGATCTCCCATTTTCATGGATAGGTAGGATCAACATAATAAAAATGGTCATCCTATCAAAAGCAATATACAGATTCAAGGCAATTCCTATGAAAATACCAACACAATTTTTACAGACCTTGAAAGAACAATTTTCAATTTCATATGGAATAACAAAAAACTCAGAATAGCTAATTCAATCCTGTACAATGAAAATACATCTGGCGGTATCACCATCCCAGATTTCAAGCTATACTACAGAGCAACAGTAGTAAAAGCAGCATGGTACTGGTATAGAAACAGACCAGTGGATCAATGGAATCGAATCAAAGACCATATATAAATTAGGTGTAAGTCTTTATAAACTAAGACAGTAAACAAAGCAGAACAAAACAATGTTAAAAGGACTCAGAAAGCGATCATATTAGTTGAAAGGGCCAGGTCAGAGCGCCTCCTTTTGTTTAAAGTACCCATCTTGCTTTGAGAATCTAGTTAGCCAATGTTCCCACCTGCATTGTCAAAATAACCCTAGACCTGAGCCAATATCCTGTTTTCTCACTGTCCACATCCTGGAACAATGCCCCCCTCGGGGCTCAAACCCACTCCTTACCCTTAACTGAACCAATCCAAGCAAAGGACACCTCTTCCTCACCCTAATCCTCACCCCTGCACCTATCTGTGGCTTTGTTTTTTGGAAGGTTGTTTTTTTTTCTTTAAAAGGCTTGTGAACCTCCTACTCTGGTCCCAGAACCAGCTCCCAGTCTGTCTGCAGTTGGCTAGAATCATACCCTGCTTGGAGAATAAAAGTTGCTACTGATCATTTGGGACTTTGGTGGACTGACTCTGGCTATTTGCATGACCCTGGACCCAACATTAGTTTTGTTGCTGTTGTTGTTGTTAAGTCGTGTTACTTTAACTTAAAATGAAAACAAAGCCAAACATTAATTAAAATAAAATATCTTAGAGGCCCAGTGCTGCCTTCTTAGTTTAATAAAAACAAGATACAATGATAACCAGAGGGCTCAGTAGGACTAAGAACTTTTATAGGGTCTGCGTTCTTTGTAATACGATGTCCCTGTCCTAACCAGTCATGTGCCCTGATTAAAGGAGGCCGCCAGATACTCTGTTACCAGACTTACAGATGCTGATGTCTAGTGTGAAACCTGGACTTCACTCAGGTGTGGCCCATGTTGTCCCCTCCACTGGGCACACAGCTGGAATATGGGCAGAGGCATCTCTTGTTTGTAAGGCAGTGCTAATAGGACATGTCACACAACAGTTCTGGGCCCAGTCCACCATCCTAGCTTCCTTCAAACTGACCAACCCTAAATTAGGGGAGAAAAACTCTTCAGAGGCTTAAAACCCCCAGCCCTCAAGCAGAGACCAGATTTCTGTTTTCCAAGTCCTTCTTGCAAAACAGGGTGTATGTCTGCTACATGTGTGTTTTTCTCATGCTCAGTAACCACCTTCCTGCAACAGCTGATTCTGTCTGAGGTACTTGAGATTTCTCTGCTGCTGCCTATTGTGATCTTCATTTTTCCTGCCTTTTAATTCTATAACTGGCAGAGAAAATGAACCTGCTCAAGGCCCCAGACTGTATCAGCAGTATGCATTCTGTGTCTGGGGTAACTGATAACATTGTGGGGGTATAGTACTCATGGCTGGAATCCTTGTGGATAAGGTCCTAGCGAGCTGCTTGTCCCAATGGGGCAACTGGACAGCATCCCCTGAACCTTCTAGTTGTGATTGAAATGAATTGACAATTGCTGGCTTAATCATGAGAAAGGGACCACACAGTAGCTCTGTGAGATTCAGACAGACAGACAGACACACACACACTATTCTTTCACAAGGCAGGGGTAAGTAAGGAACAGGTGGATTTTATTGAATTTATTTATTTATTTATTTGTTTGTTTGTTTGTTTGTTTGTTTGTTTAAAGTTTAGCAGTAACAACAGAACAGGCAGACAGTAGTCCTTAAATTTTTCTCATTTTAGAGACTAGAGCTTGGGGACAAAACAGCTTGTGAAAACATCTGTCCATTTGTGCTGAGATTCCTCAGTCTCCCTTCCCGTCACACAGGGTTAGTTACCAAAGCCTTGGGTAGCAGACTGGATGCAGTTATTTTTCTTCTTGGTGCATCTAGTCTTTGGCAAGATAAAGGAACATTGGAGTGAGGCCTGCTGCAGTGTCTGCTGATATCCGAGATACTTAATTTAAAATAATGAACATATCAGGCATGTTAGCTTCCTGTCACTGTAACAAAATGTCAGTGATAATGATATTTTTAGGGAAAATGATGTTAGGACTCATAGTTTCAAAGGATCCAATCTGAGGTTGATTGGCCTCTGACTTTGGGCCTGTGTAAGGCAGAGTATAACACAGTGGCATCAAAGTTGATCTTCATGGCAGCCAGGATGCAAGGGGAAAGAAAAGTCTTCTGTAACAAAGCCCAGAAGCCGCTCTTTAGCGATGAACCCTAAGTGGCCTGATCACTTCATGAGGTCAGAGCCCTCATGACCCAAACACTTCCTAAAGGCCTTGCCTCTGAACCTTAGTACATTAAGGTGTCATGCTTTAATGGAATTGTTGATCAGTACCCAGAAATGAGTACCGTAGTCCAAATGCATCTCTCCATCCCAAATCCATATAAGAAAGTTAGTCAGTAATGTACTGACATATACACTTTGGACATTTAAAATCCAAATCATAACACCAGTGTGCCATACTTTGGGGTAAAATTCCCTGGGATCCCTCAGATTCTCCTATTTCCCAGGTACAGATAGCAAGGAAGTGTGGCCTATGAACCAGAAAGTGGGTCCTGAGCTAGTATTGTGACTCAGGCTCCTGTAGTGTGAGAAATGTAGTTCTCTTGTTTGCCCACTAGCCAGCTGATGCCAAGCTGAGATGAGGAACCAGGACAGAGAGGAGAGGTGCTGGTGTGTCACTCAAGATCATCAGACAGAGCTTCAACTGTAATGAGGAAATCTGTCAAGGGACGCAACGGCCAACTTCAAGTGTGTAAAGGCCAGTCAAGGAACACGTGTGCCCATGGAACTGTCCCTTGCTTAGAAGATGCCTCTTCCAGGCCACCGATTCTCATGGCAGTTAAGCTCTTTTATAAGTCTGTGGTCTATAGAGCAAAACGGTTCTCAGACACAAGCAAGTTCTGCCCCTGACCTCCCTCTTCCCGGTTCAAAATCCATCTTACCTCTTAACATTCATACATTCACTTGTGTACTCCTGATTTATAATACGTTTGTTCTTCAGGTTTTATTTGAGCCAATTTTTCCTTAAATGGAATTAATAAAATCTTTTGCATTTGCACGTATTTTACATACAGAGGGGAGTCTTGGTTTTACATTTTTCTCTTGAAAATTACCTTTTAATGATAGCGTATGTGTCAGGAGATTACAGACTGATGGACAGGAAAGCAGAGATTTATCCTCAAATATGGAGAAACATGAGCATGAGATCCAAGTCAGAAGAGGCTAAGTTCAGTTGTTTTTTGTCAAATCTCCGCATAATGATTTGGGCATATATCCTTACCTGTTTCCCTGGCTAGAAAGTGAGGCTGACAATGTTCCCATTTCACAATACTTTTTGGAGAACCAATCAAGACAATTTTTAAAAATGTCTCATGCTATACCTGACATATGCTGAGCACTCGGTTGACAGTACTAGAAGTGATTGTTAGTTTTAGTCATTATTCGCCATGTATGTTAAGAAGGAGTATGGGACAGGCAGGCAGGAGATCTTTAGGATTCTGAGTAGAGAATGAACAATTATCTTAGAAGCCCGTGGAAGGGTTTCATGCCCTAGGTAGAAGGAGAGACTTCTTGGTACTCAAACCTAGAATACTATGTAGTATCCCTTTTGTGCTTCTGTGCTTAGGCATATGTGTCCTCCACGACAGCTCAGGAGCAGATGATAATAACTATCACTCACCTTGGAAGTAAAATGAGAAGATGTTTTATCTGTAAGGCTCTTCTGTGGCCCTTAGCCGACAGCCAATCCCACTGTGTCCTCAAGGCACATGATGTGCATAGCTGAGGATTCAGCTGTTAACTCTTGTCTCACTTTGGACACTCTTTTCCACCTGAGGTCCCCAAGTGCTAGGGCAGAGCAGGCAGGCCCCTTCTTATTGTTTATTGAATACATAAAGTCTAACAGGAGCCACTGGGATGCACGGCAGAGATGTGGCCTCATGGGAGTGGTCAGTGCCACTGTCTCCGCATCCACTCTAACCAAATATGCATTTAGTTTTTAATTATGTGTGTATGTCTAGACCCATGAGTGCAGGTACCCATGGAGGTCAAAGAGACTGTTGGATCTCTGAAGCTAGAGTTACAGGTGGTTGTAAACAGCCCATAGTGGGGTTTGGGAAACTGAGTCTGGTCCTCAGCAAGAACAGTATGCACTCTTAACCACGGAGTCATCTCTCCATCCCACAAAATGCACTTTAAACAGAGTTAAGATGAAAGAGAAAATGCCAAGTGTTTGTTGGTACAATGTCTTTGGAAAACAGTCCGACCACATCTCCCAAAGCTGAACATTTGTGGTCTGAGACCAGCAACTTCACTCCTAGATATATGGTAGGAATTGTATTACAGGTTCTAGAATGTTAAAAGCAAACTATTTTCAGTAGCCCCAAACTGGGAACTACTCAGATGTTCATCAGGAGTGGAATATATAACGATTCATGATATAAATTATATGTGTGATACCTGCAATGTGAGTTTCCAAACAGAAGTGGAAATGAACCAGGTTTGGCTACACACAGCACAGATAGAACATGACCCCAGGCAGGTGGACATCAAAGAGAGGGCAAAGCTTAACAAGAACAAAATTATGTTGTTGTTGTTGGTGGTGACCAAAATGGGGACAGGATGTCTCCTGGGGGCAGGGAAGGCCTGTTCTGGCCATGACAGTTGGTTACAAAGGTGTGCTTATAGACACTGAATCAAAATGGCCATGTGTGCTTTTTCTTCCTCTCAAGCGTACTATATTTTGAAAAGAAATATTTTTAAAACAAGGCTCATCAAATGAAGTAAATTCAAAGGGCCTTGAAGCCACTCCATGCTGTGAAGCTCCATAAAACTTCATTCAGAAATTATTTATGAAGAATGCATCATGTCCATGATCTCAGAAATCCAAAGAGGAGCAAGACAGAGCAACTCTAGCCTTGAGCGATCAATACTGTGGTCAGAGATGAGGAAGACACCTGAAAACCTGTACGCATGAACAGTGGCTGTGACCCAATGTGCAAGTCACTCAGTAATTTAATAAGAATTTAATAAGCAGAGTGTGGGAAGGGGACAACACTAACCAGAGGCTCATGACTAACGCTAAGAGTTTTATGCACATGACCCTAAAGGTTGGTACTACTACACATCCCCATTTTACTGATGAAGATACTGAGGCCAGGATTAGACATTTGGCATCACCTCATTCTCACTTTCTTGCTGTTGTATACCAACTTCCTGTCTGTCTGTTGTCTGTCTGTCACAGTAGCTTTGGTTTTTGTAGACTGGTCCCTGGACTTCTTGTCTAGGATTTTGCAGACATTGTTTTCTCTACTGGGACCTTTCCCCTTCTTCTAAGTCCTGTGCCCTCCCATTCATTGTTTTCTACGTTCTGATGCTTCCCTTAGGCCCTGCATAATAGATACACTCTACTACAGTATCTCAAATCTAAGTGTAGTGAGAGCAGGGACCATGTTGGTAGGCGTTTGCCTCTATTGTCCCATTACATGGTGCAGCAACACATAGGGGGTATATATAAAACACTGAGTAGATTTTTAAAATGCCATCATGAACAATTACTATGATGTTCAGTGGAGCAAAATTTCGAGCAAGAACTTTATATAAATGATGTAGCCATTTGCTATAGTTCCAGCTAACTTAGTACAGTTGCTGCCCATTCTTCAATCCCTGGCAAAGCTGTTTTCATAACTCACACTACATCTTTGTATTAAAATACAAATAGGACATTTTAAACATCTGGGAGCACACTCAGCACTATCTCCAGCCTGTTTCTTTTCCTATGATTTTTTACTCAACCAGGAAAGAAGACTTTGAATTGCCTGGTTAAGGATTTCAAGATGAAGAAGACCTTGGTTGCCCTGCCAACCTCTTTGTTTTCTCATTTCCTTGAGACCGAACAGGGGGGTAAACAGAGGGGGAAGAAGAAAGACTGAAATCTCATGCAGGCCTGTGTCCCTGCAGAGCGCGCTGCCGTAATTGTGTTTTTCCAATTATTACTTTTCCCAGAAGCGGGCTGGGGTACCATACCAGAAAATTTCTTCTCCCATCTGATTGTTCAAAATATCCAGCAAAACTGCATCTTCCCCTGTCCTTTAATAGCGAGGCCTCAGCCTCCACATGCTAGAGTAGCACTTCTCAACCTGTGGGTCACAACCCTTTCTGGGTCGAACAACATTTTCCCAGTGGTTCCACATCAAATATCCTGCAATCAGATATTTACATTATGACTCATAACAGTAGCGAAATTATAGTTATGAGGTAGCATTGAAAATAGCTTCATGGTTGGGGGTCGCCACAACATGAGGAACTGTATTAAAGGGTCACACAGCGTTAGAAGGTTGAGAACCACCACACTACAGGTTTCCTTTTCAATGTCTGAAAATTTCATACACATGTATAAGGCACTTTTAATCAAGTATGCCCCACCCTTTACCCACTGATTCCTTTCATATTCCCACCACTTTCCTTTCCAATTTCATGACATTCTCTCTCTCTTTTTTAAACCCATCAACTCCACTTAGGGATGCCGGCATGTGCATGGATTAGGCCCATCTACTGGAGCGTGGGTGGTCTCTCATGTCCTGAATCTTTGAAGAAAACTGACTATCTCTTCCAGCAGCCATAGATTACCAATAGAGCCTCAGATGGGAAAGGGCTTCATGAACTCTTCCATCATCCGTGCGGAGACTTTGGTTGGCTTGATCCAGTTCAGGTCTTGTGCACTGAGTCACAGCCATTGTGAGCCCATGTGTACAACAACCCTGACATGTCAGGCAGATACTGCTTCACTAGCTCTGGCTCTTAAAGTCTTTTTGCTCTCTTCAGTGATGACCTCTGAGCATTGGGAAGAGATGATGTAATATAGATGTTCCATTTAGAGCTCAGCACTCCATAGTCTTTTATCCCCTGCCTGTTGGTCAGTTGTGGGTCTCTTTATTAATCTCCATCTACTGTAGGAGAGGCTTCTAAGCATATAAAGAACCTAGGGGCAGTTTATTAATATGTCCATTTAGTGGAATAATAATAGTAGGTTCTCCCTTAGGGCTGATGATCTAACCAGCTACATGTGCTTGTCCCAGTTAGTGGCACCAAGCATGAGTTTTGTCCTGTGGAGCAGGCTTTAAATCCAATCAGAAAGCAGTTGGTTATTCCCATACTTCGTTAAACAATAACATCCACACACAGAGACACACACACAGAGTTCTGAGTCTGAACTAAGTACTTCCTCCTCTTCCTCATATTCCTCTTCTTCTTCCTCCTCCTCTTCTCCCTACACCTCCTCCTTCCACCCTTTTTCTCTTGCTTATGGGTTTGGGGTCATGATGCTATACATTGTTACCTTGTTTTGCATGTGACATCAGCTTTTTGTGGTAACTCCATCTTCTTGGGAAACAAAAATCCCCATAGAACCTTCCCTTAATGTGTGTGATCCCTGAAAATTTCCTCCCTGCTTACTTCCAAAGAACTGGGGCGCCACAGGTGTATCGCCAAAAAGCAGTGTGAAGGTGCCCTAGTGCCCAGCTCTGCCCTCCTGAAAGTGATGCCCACAGTATGTGCTGTTCCAAATATCATACACAGATGATGAAGACATTCTTGTGAGCCTCCCTGTGTTTAGTGATCTCTGAATGCAAGCTGTTTTTACAAGGATACTTTGTGGATGTTATGCCTATTGAAGATTCCAAAGAAGCTCAGGACTTTGGAAGACCCTTCTGAATACTCAAGGCTCTGGAGACTAGAACCTCTCCCAGTTCCAGTGACCACTCAGTCTCTTCCCTGTGGAGATGGAGTGGAAAGCCCATCCTCCAATTTCCGATTTTGCTCCTTAGACAAAGACCTGGAAAGATCCACAACCCTAGAGTGACAAACATATCCAGCGTATCAGCGGGCAGTGGGACAAAACAAAACAAAAATTTCCCAAAGCTTAAAACAAACACCCCCATTTTCTCTCAAAGAAGCAGCTCTGGGGTTCTTCCCAAGTGTCCCTTGCTTTGTTCTCTTCCCTAAGAGAGTGCTGTGGGGTCCGAGGAAAGTGGCTACCTTTTTGGAAGGGTGTCACTCACAGAAGTCATGGCAAGTTGGTGGTTTTGGCAATCTCTGAATTTGCCAGAATCAGCTTAAGTGACAGGAATTTAACTTCTGGATTCTTACATTTGGCAACTGTTTTAGCTTATGACTCCCTGAGTTAAAATGCAGCTTTCAGAGGCAAATATTCCTGTTCAGTTTTTCCATGGTTCTTCCCTGGTAACAGTAGGGCTGGGCTCATAGAAGATGCTCAGTAAACAATGAGCAGAGCTAAGCAGAGATCTAGGAACCTGAAGGGCTTAGCTTGTTCGTGGAACACCCTCAAGCACTCGCCCACAAGCAGAGCCTAATCTCAGCTATCTAGTTACCGGGAGGAGATCAAAAGGGAACCAAAGAAACATGTTAAGCAGCAACATAAAGATGCTGTCAGTCGGGCTGGAGAGATGGCTCAGCGGTTAAGAGCACTGGCTGCTCTTCCAGAGGTCATGAGTTCAATTCCCAGCAACCACATGGTGGCTCACAACCATCCATAATGAAATCTGGTGCCCTCTTCTGGCCTGCAGATATACCTGCAGACAGAACACTGTATACATAATAAATCTTTAAAAAAAAAAAGATGCTGTCAGTCAAATAAAGACTGGGAAATCATATAAGAATAACAATTGTTTAACAAGTAATTACAAAGGTAGAGTGCATTACAGCTCTGAAGGGAAAGGTATCCTGTCAGTTGGGAGCCATGGAATACCACAAAGTCACACCAGATTAAAAACCTCACACAAGAGCTGTATTGGAAAACCACAGGAGAGTGGCTGCCTGTGCTCAGGAGAGAAGCAACAAAGAACTGAGCAAATGCTTCTTAGGGACAGAGTTTTCCAGAGTGAGGATTGGTGAGATTTCAAGTCCTGAGCTTGGAGGGAGCTCAGGGATTGGTGGGTTTTCAGGGATTGGGCTTTTTAACCTACAGACAAAGGATAAATTTTTAGATCAAGCAAGATATGAGCTGTAAAAAACAAATACACCTTGGGTTGGGGATAAAGTGCTTACTGTGTGATCACAAAGGTCTCAGTTTGGCCTGTAATCCCAGCCCTGGGGAGAAGACAGATGGATATGGGAGTTTGCTGACCAGTTTGGCTGAAGTGGCAAACGCCAGAGAGAGCCTGTCTCAAAGAAAAAAATATGTAAATGTATAAACTATGACTGTAAGGGGTTTTCCAGTGCAAAGATATCCTGGAAGTCAGGAGCCAAGAAATACCACAAAGTCACATCACACCACAAACCTCATATGAGAGATTTACTGGAGAGAAGAACAAAAAAATGGGCAGTGAGATGGCAGATGGCCGGGCGAAATGAGAGGGCCTTTTATAGAGTTTTTGGAGCATGCGCAGTGAGCTAATGGAAAAGTACAGAGGGTGGAAAGAAGTATTGTTTGGCCTTGTGTCACAGGGGTGGGGATTTCCAAGTTGTGGAGCTTGGGTCAGGCCAGGGTCAGGGTGGTCTTCCTCCCTGACTTGGGATCAAGTCAGGTTTAATATATTCTTTTCTTGGCTCTTTCTCCCTACATCCTTCCCTTTTTTGTTTACTAATGATAAATAATCAGGAATTGGGAAAGAGGGCTATGTTATCATTAAACTACTTCCTGCTGTATGGAGGCATCAACTTTCATGGAGCAAGGTTGAGTGAGTGGTAGGCCTCTGGTCCCATAGTTAGGACTGATAATCCTGTAATCAGAACTGATTAAAGGTCTAGTTAAAAATCTTCTAAATTTACTGTCAAAGGAATCTAGACAAGAAGTGTGTAAGACAGGGAGTAATTAGTAGAATTAGGAAAAGGAGTAGAAAGGGGAGTTAAGAAAGGCAGTATCCAATTCGATATTGAACTGTCAATGATCTATTGGCCAGCAAGACATCAAGCTATTGCTTAAGTTTTTGGAAATTTGTATGAAGTTGTCAGATCTTGTCTTTCACAATACCCAGCTGGCTGACATAGAAGCAACATTCCTTCCTGAGGAAGAGGCAAAGGCCACCCTTCTTTGCTGCTAGTAGATCCAATCCTTGCCAATTTCGTAGCACTATGGAGGCCAGTGAGTCTATTTGGCCCTGGAGGGTGAGGCTGGTCTGAGCCGCCTGTTGAGGTCCTGGATTAAATGAGAGGAAAACTGAGAGTAGTGAGGAAAGTAGTCAGTCCTGATTTCCACTGGCAATGCTGGTGGTGATACCCAGGACCTCAAGAAGGGGCAGGACCTGAACCATTCATTCGTCATGTGATGGGAACCAGCAAGGGCTTTCCCCAAGCACCATCCAAATTTTGGAAAGAGGAACACCAGGGCGCAAGTCCAGGACCATCCAGAGGGTAGGCAGCAATAAACTTGAGTGACACAGAGGATCAGGCATTGTGAACATTTGGACATAGGTCCTGGGTGGTAGTGCTCAGGGTCAAGGTAATATTACAGTCTGAGGAACTCAGTGAGCCCATAATGTGTGTCCCCGAGGAGTTAAAGCAGTGTGAGATATGGAAGAGAAAAATGTGGAAGAGATAAGGGGGGGGGGGTGGTGATATTGACTCAGAGCAGTTAGTGAGCAGTGAGTTGAGAGAGTCTAATAGTCCAATGGGCAAGGTCATTAATGGTGGCCATGAGTTTGACCTGCGGTGAAACAACAAACATTCTTCAAAGCAGACAGGCAGAGTGTTATTTAGTAGCTGGTATACAGAAGTCAAAGTCTCAAACAAGAGATGAAGTGAGCATGAAGACAGAGAGGTGAGACTGGTGTTGTCCAAGAGGGGAGACATTAGGGAGGTAAGAGCCTTTGATGAATGTTGGATTACACCTTCTAGTTTTTCTATACCTAGATGTTGGCAGAGTAGGTGTGTGCTCTTTGTATTTTGATTGTGCTCACTGAGAGCCTGATAAACAGGCCATAAAACAGTTTGCTAGTGACACTGTGTGTCATCAGTGACATCCGGTGTCTCAAGGGCCTTCAGTGTAGAGATGGAAGGATCTCTCCTGTATGTAAAGATGAAAAAGGCAATTAGGATGGTCCAGATTTGTTCCATTGGTTTTGGTAGGACCAATATGGGAAACCTCCATAAGTTTCTAGCCACTTTTTATAGTAATCTTCCTTTTGTTATAGAGAAAACAGGCATGAGGGTAAGCCCTGATGAAGAAGAGGTGGACAAATGAGTTATAGGGAATTGGATTGGCTTTTGAGAGCCTTCTATAGAGCAATTTCCCAACCCTATTAGGATGAGCTGTTGGTTGTAGGGAGTCTCTTGGATATTAAACATCTATATGTAAGAGCTACCCTGGATACCTGAAGATAGGAAGAAACAGAGGAGAAAACAAGTTTAGATATAAAAGGTTTCAGAGTAATTGTTTGTGTAGTGGCAGAATGTGTTACAATATGAGAGAATTTGAAAATGGAACATTCCAGTTTTTGTCATTGGGCCGTACTGAGGTCAAGCTGTTTGTAGGACTTGAAGAAATCTGAGTCCGTGGAGTTAGAGAGACAGGATCACTATAAGTGGGAGCTGAGAGACAAGAAAGAAGCCCAGGAGGGCATGGAGAAGTTGTGAGACTTCCAGGAAGGAGCTAAGAGACGGGAAGATTAAAGTGTCAGAGGCCTAGGACAGCTTAAGAAAGCTGCAGGAGGAGAATCCGTGTTCAACCAGAAGCCACTCTAGCTGCCAGAACTCCAGGTAGGCCACCCGCCCAAGAACCTCCCGTACTCTCTCAGTGTTCCCTCTCTGACACTATCCTCAGTCCCCCAACCCCTCCTCATCATCATGTCCCAGATGTCAACTCAGGTGGAGACCCCCTGCTCAGCTACAGGTCACCTCAGCCAGAAGACCAGAGAGAAAAGAAAAGCCAAGGGAAAAACTCCCATCCAACAAAGGCAAACTCAGAAATCAGCACCTAAACCTATAATCAGCCCCACAACAACAGCCAAGGCAGTGTCACTACCAGAGCCCAGTTATCCTACTAGAGCAAGCCCTGACTATCGAACACAGCTGAAGCACAAGAAAACACAAACAAAAGTTGAAGGAAATGAATAAAATTGTTGAAGACCTGAAAATGGAAATAGAAGCAATAAAGAAAATACAAATTGAGGTAATTCTGGAAATGAAAAATCTAGCTAAGTGAACAGGAATTACAGAGGCATGCTTCACCAACAGAGTACAAGTGGTGGAAGAGAGAATCCCAGGTGCTGAAGATACACTAGAAGAAATTGATACATCATTCAAAGAAAGTGTTAAATCTAAAAAAATTCTGACACTAAACATCCAGAGAAATCTGAGACACTATGAAAAGACATAACCTAAGAAAAATAAGAATAAAAGAAGAATCCCAGCTCAAAGGCCCAGAAAATATTTTTAACAAAATCGTAGAAGAAAATTTTCCTAACATAAAGGAGATGCCTATAAAGGTACAAGATGCATATAGAACACCAAATAAAGAAAAGAAAGGCCCCTTGCCACATAATAATCAAAACATAAAATATACAGTACAAAGAAAGAATATTAAAATTTTCAAGGGAAAAAGACTAATTAACATATAAAAGACAGACATATTAGAGTTACTTCTCAATACAACCTCTCAATGGACACTCTAAAAGCCAGAAGGACCTGGACAGATGTCCTGCGGGCTGTAGAGAGCTGTGGCATATTAGAAGAGATGTTTGGGAAAGAACTTTTCCTCAGCTTGGTGACAGTTGACTTACTTGGCCAACTTCACATTCTCTGTACAACAACAGTATGTTCTGCCAGTATGTCTCCTTGAGACCCTTGCTGTAAGTGCATTTTACTTGCCAAGTTCCTTGTTTCTATTGTATCCAAGGTTATTGAGTTTTCGAGTAACAGGGGGAAGGATATTATAGTATTGTGATATGTAGCTACCTGTTGCTACCTGTATACAGAAGATCAGACCGCTCTGCCTATGTGACTTTGTTGTTTTAGAAACTGAATCAAACTTATCTGTACTGAACATAACCCATTTGCTGGACTTGTAAAACCTGCTGCAAAATAAAGTGAGACTACTCCATTAGTGAATGGTAGTCTTCCCAACCCCAGATTTTGGCTTCTTTATTTTTTCTTAATTTTTCATGGTCTCTGATCGACATCCTACGGTCCTACCAGTAGGTTCCGGGAGCAGACTCTAAGAGACAACAGATGCTGGCCCAAACTACTATTCCCAGCAAAACCGTCAATCATCATAAATGGAGAAAACAAGATATTCCATAGTAAAGTCAAATTTACACAATATCTACAAATCTAGATCAACAGAAGGTACTAGAAAGAAAACTCTAACCCAAGGAGGTTAACTACACCCATGAAAACAAAGGAAATAATCTCATACTAACAAAACCAAAAGAAGGGAAACAGAGAGAGAGAGAGGGAGAGAGAGAGAGAGAGAGAGAGAGAGAGAGAGATACACACCACCAACACCAACAATAAAATAAAAGGAGTTAACAACCATTGGTCACTGATAATCTCTCAATATCAAAGAACTCAATTCCCCAATAAAAAGACACAGAACAGCCAGGCATGGTGGCACACACCTTTAATCCTCAGCACTTGGGAGGCAGAGGCAGGTGGATCTCTGTGAGTTCGAGGCTACCTTGGTCTACAAAGCCAGTCCAGGGTAGCCAGGGCTATTACACAGAGAAACCCTGTCTCAAAACAAAACAAACAAAAAGAAAAAAAGGACACAGACCAACAGAATGGATGTACAAATGGGATCCATTCTTCTACTGCATATAAGAAACATACCTCAATATCAAAGAGTAAAAGATTAGAAAAGGATTTTCTAAGCAAGTAGACCAAAGAAGCAAGCTGCTGTAGCCATTCAAACATCAAAAAAAAAAAAAAAAAAATACAGTTCAAACCAAATTTAATCAAAAGAGATGGGAAGGACTTTTTACTCCACAAAATTGGAAAAGCTAAAAGAGATGAATAATTTTTTGATGGGTACCATTTACTAAAGTTAAACCAAGATCAGATAAACAATTTAAACAAACCTATAATCCCTAAAGAAATAGAAAGTCATTAAAGGTCTCCTACCCTCACCCCCACAAAAGCCAAGCCCAGGGACAGACAGTTTTTGTGCAGAATTCTGCCACAAGTTCAAAAAGGAGCTAATTCCAATCATTACCTCAAATCATTTCACAAAATAGAAACTGAAAGAACATTGCCAAATTCATGTTATAAGGTCCATTCACCCTGATACCTGAACCACACAAAGATTCAACAAAGAAAGAGAATTTTAGACCAATTTCCCTTATGCAAAAATACTCAGTAAAACACTTGAAAGTTGAACTCAAGAGCACATCAAAAACATCATCCACCATGACCAAGTAGGATTCATCCAAGAGATGCAAAGATTGTTCAACATATGAAAATCAGTCAATGTAATCCACCATATAAACAAATTGAAAGAAAAAAAAACATATGATCATCTCATTAGATGCCATAAAGCCTTTAACAAAATCCAACACCCTTCAAGATAAAAGCCTTGGAGAAATTAGATATACAAGAGGCATACCTAAGCATAACAAAGGCAATTTACAACAAGTCTACAGCCATCATCAAACTAAATGAAGAGAAACTCAAAGCTATTCCACTAAAATCAGGAACAAGACAAGGCTGTCCACTCTCTCTATAACTATTCAATACACCTGAAGTTCTAGCTAGCACAATAAGTCAACTAAAGGAGATCAAGAGGATATAAATTGAAAAGGAAGAAGTCAAAGTATCATTATTTGCAGATGATATTATAGTAACATAAGCAACCACAAAATTTCTACCAGGGAACTGGTAGATACAGCTGATAAACACCTTCAGTGAAGTGGACAGATACAAGATTAACTAAAAAGAAAAAAAGAAAAAAAAAAGGTCAGTAGCTCTCCTATATACAAATGACAAATGTACTGAGAAAGAAATCAGGGAAACAATACCCTTCATAACAGTCATAAATAATATAATCTATCTTGGAGTAACTCTAACCAAAGTTGGGAAAGACTTTTATGACAAAACTTTAAGGATTTGAAAAAAGAAACTGAAGAAGACATCAGAAGATGGAAAGATCTCCCATGCTCATGGATCAGTGGAATTAACACAGTAAAAATGGCCATTCTACCAAAAGCAATCTACAGATTCAACATAATCACCAACAAAATTTCAACACAGTTCTTTACATATCTTGAAAGGATAATTCACAACTTCATATGTAAAAACAAAAGACTCTGGATAGCTAAACAATCCCAAACAACAATAGAACTTTTGGAGGCATCACCATTCCTGATTTTAAGTTGTAATATAGAGTTATAGTAACAAAGACTTCATGTTATTGGCATAAAAATAGACATGGTGATCAATGAAATCAGATCAAAGACCAAGGCATAAATCCACACACTTATGAACACCTAACTTTTGATAAAGAAGCCAGAAACACATAATGGGAAAAAGACAGTATCTTCAATAAATGATGCTGGTCTGACTGATATCTGCATGTAGAAGAGTGCAAATAGATCCATATTTATCACCCTGCACAAAACTCAAGTCCAAGTGGATCAAAGGCCTCAACACAAAGCCAGATACACTGAGCCTGAGAGAATAGAAAGCAGGGATTTCTTGAAGTCTTGAAGATGATTTCCTGAACAGCATAGTGATAGTATATGCACTAAGATCAACAATAAATGGGACTTCATGAAATCAAAAAGCTTCTGTAAGGCAAAGGACACTGTCAATAGGAAAAAAGGGCAGCCTACAGAATGGGAAATGTTCTCTTACCAACTCCACATCTGATAAAAGGCTAATAGCCAAAATATATAAAGAATTCAAGAAATTAGATATCAACAAACCAAGCAATCCAATTAAAAATAGGATGCAGATGTAAACAGAATTCTCAGTAGAGGAATTTGTGTTCAACATCTTTATCCATCAGGGAAATGTGAATCAAACCCACTTTGAGATTCCATCTTACATCTGTCAGAATGGCTAAGATCAATAACATAAGGGATAGCTCATTCTGAAGAGGTTGTGGAGCAAGGGGAACACTTTTGCATTGTTGATGCGAGTTCAAACTTGTACAGTGACTATGGAAATCAATATGGCAGTTCCTCAGAAAACTGAAAATCAATCTACCTCAAGCCCCAGATATACCACTCTTGGGCATATACCTAAAGGATGCCCCATCTTACCACAAGGACACATGCTCAACTATATTCAGAGCGGCTTTATTCATAATAGCCAGAAACTGGAAACGACCAAGATATCCCTCAACTGAAGAATGGATAAAGAGATGTGCTACATTTACACAATGGAGTATTACTTAGCAGTTAAGACAGACATGGTATGTACTCACTTATAAGTGGATATTAGCTATTAAGTAACTAATAATCATGCTACAGTCTACAGACCCAGAGAGGCTAAATAACAAGGAAGGCTCTAGGGGGTAACACTTGTATCTCCCTGGGAAAGGGAAATAGAATAGGTTTTGCTGTTGAACAGGCATGAAAGGAATAGGAGGGATCAGGTGGCAGGGGGTGGGGATGGATGACCCTAGAAAAACTCCTAGTAATGAAGGATACAGGGCCCGAACCATTCATCTTCTGTAACCAGGCAAGGCTTCCAGTGGTGGGACCTGGACAAAAACCAAGCCACAAAACCTTTGACTTACAATCTGTTCCACTTTCTGGGGCAGTGGTGTCACAGTACTTGTGAGAATTGCCAACTAATGGCTGATCTAATTTGAGGCCCATGCCATGAGTGGGAGCCCATGCCCGACATTGCCTGTATGACCAGGAATCAGGCTGAATAGCCCAGAGACCTAGGGTAAAACCAAACATGACTGTCAAAAAAAAAATCAATGAAATGATTCCTAATGGTGTTCTGCTATTCTCATAGATTGGTACCTAGTCCAGTCATCATCAGAGAAGCTGTCTCTCTGGATGGCAGCTGATGGGAGTAGATGCAGAAACCTACAGCCAAACATTAGGCAGAGAGAGAGCCCAGGTTAGAGGTCTCCATTGGGTCCTTCCCCTTGGAGCTCAGGGAACCCTGCAGAAGAAGGGGAGGTGGAATTGTTAGAGCCAGAGGCATCAAGGACACTGGGAGGGTACAGCCAGCAGAATCAACTAAACAAGGCTCATGTAGGCTCACAGAGCCTGTGTGGATCTGGGTTAGGCCTTCTGCATATGTTATGGTTGTTGGCTCAGTGTTTGGGGGAACTCCAAACAGGGGTGGGGCTGTCTCTGACTCTTTTACCTGCTCTTGGGACCCTTTTCCTCCTACTGGGTTCATTGCCTGGCTTTAATATGAGGGTTTGTGTCTGATCTTATTGTTATGCCATGTTTGATTGATGTCCCTGGGAAGCCTGCCATTTTCTGGGGAGAGGCGGAAGGAATGAATCTGGGGGAGAGGGGTGGTTGGGGGGAATGAGGAGGAGTGGATGGAGAGGAAACTGCAGTCCAGATGACTGTATGAGAGAAGAATAAATAAAAAGTTAAAAAACAAAAAATAAACAGAAAAAAAGAAGCTATGGGATTTAGGGACTCTTAGGGGGAGGAGGCAAGAAAAGAGAGGATTCCAACAGGAGAGAAGTGTCTTAGTAACTAGAGAGCATAGAAGGAGCCAGGAGCCAGAGAATGGACATTAACTGGGTAGGCAAGGAGGGATGAATGGATAGAGCAGGTGAAAAGAAGTAGTGGCTGAAGAGGAGGACTCTAGAGTTTGGAAGCAAATATGGTGCGTGGGAGAAACCAGCAGAAACAGATGATCCACACATACCTTTGGGGAGTCGAATCAACAGCTTGAGTCAGATCAGAAGCTTGATTTGGAGCAGCTGAGTTCCTTGACCAGTTGAAAGGTGGATGTAAGATATATTAGCTCATCCTGTTGATTAGTAGTTTGGGTTGGGAGGTATTGCAGGATATTTGATGGCCTTGTGAACCCAAGATTGTAAACTGGGAAAATCTGTTTCTAATTGTGTTTTGGCTCAGCCTTTGATCCTAGAGCTTTTTGTTTATTGTAAACAAGTGCTTGTAGTGTGGTTTAGCCTTAGCACACACCTTTAATCCAAGAGCTAAATAAAGTCAACCATCAGTCAAGAAGTGGAGCAAGCAATCAGTTGAAAGGGGTAAGCATACAGGTGAGTCATTGAGATGGAGTGTATTTAAGGCAGCTGGAGAAAGAGAAAGGGCTTTTTCCTTCTGAGATGTCAGCTGAATGAGAAAGTCAGCAGGGTGAGCCAGCAGGGTTTTTCCATCTGGGATATCAGCAGAATAGGAAGGTCAGTTGGGTGCTTTCTCTGCCTCTCTTGAGCTAGCAGGTTTTCAACTCAGCATCTGGCTCCTGAGTCTTCGTTAGAAAAATCAAAAGATAGGGATTTTAGTGTTTTAAAAACAACACGGAGGGCCCATTGAAGCTAATGAAAAGGCTTGGCAACGGGTACAAGGAGGGGCTTATATGAGGAGCCAAGGGCTGTCTCATATAGGGGTGAGCAAGAAGGGAGAAAGAGGGGATCCAAGAACATAAGAAGATAGCCACCCCTAGGAAGGATAGAAATTTGTCCTTGTTGTTGAGAACAGTGAGTTTAAGTGTTTTCTATCTAGGGTAAGGGCCTTTTGAGTTGGAGTAATAGTTAGTCCCAGATAAGTTACCTGAGGGGTGAACAACTGGACCCCAGTCAGACAGAAAGTTTAGAAGAGTAGAAGCTGCTTGGATAGGACTTCGGCTGTGAGGTTTGGCCAGGCCAAGGAGACCATTAGAAGTGAGTTTCAGCTGATGAATAAAGCCAGTTTGGCGGCTGGAATAGACTGACTTTATAAACTGGCCACAATTTGGTGGTGGAAATAAACTGGCATTGCAAACTTGCAAAGTAAGGCCCAACGAACACTACGCTTTGAAAGGGACTGCCTTCTGGGACTGCCATAAACCAAGCTATCCTGAACAGACCTATGCTAAGAATATTAATATCCTTTTAAGAAAGTTGAAATATACAAAGATCAATACCAATGTGGCCAAATATAATCTTAATTTTGTATCAATATACAAAGATCAGTACCGATGTAGCCCAATACAATCTTATTTTTACATTGATATACTAGGGTCAATACCATTGTGGCCAAATATAATCTTAATTTTGTATCAATATACAAAGATCAATACCAATGTAGCCCTATACAATCTTAAATTTGCATTAATATACAATGATCAATACCAATTTAGGCAAATATAATATTAATTTTGTATCAGTATACAAAGGTATAAAGCTATATTCAATAATCTGTCCTGTTTTCTTGTTCTTTCCTATACTATGTCTATGTCCCATTTTTCTCAAGTCTGTTCACTCCTATATAGGAGAGAAAGGAGGATACAAAATTAAGGGTAATGCTTCTTAAAGGTATTGTTTGTAGTAATACTTAAAAATGAAATGTCAAGTTTTGACCTCTCGCTACCAACCGACATAAACAGTTTAGGATAATTAAGAAACGGAAACTAATAGTCATGAAAACGTGTCATTTTGTTAGTTACTATGACAGTCTATCACAGTTATTTTCTAAGCTACTCAGAAATCAAGTTGCTAAGAGACAAGCAATATTTGCTTATCTAAATATAAGATATAGATAGGGCATCTTCAAAAACCTCAAGAGATCTGCAGAATATGGCATTCAAAGATGTTTTCTTAACTTAAGATTTTTTGATATCGAGACATGTCAGCTCCTGACAGCACCCCCTATATTACTCCAAGTAGAAGATGAGCATCGAAGAATCTCCAGTGGGAGATGATTAAATTGGTGGTAAGCCATTCTCTTGGCAAGAAAAACCACTTGCTTCAACTGTAGACAGACTTCTGTCCAAAAAGGACAAAACTTGGAAGCAGGTAAGTCGACAGCCTAGCTCTGCCAAGACAGGGTAGGTAAGTCCTTCATAATTCCTGCTCTACAACCAATGTCTGTCAGAGAAATG
>CAJQZJ010004767.1:9637858-9679741 GCA_907164525.1 Lophiomys imhausi
ATGCACTGCACACACCATCACACCATGCACTGCACATACCATCACACCATGCAGTGCACACACCATCACACCATGCACTGCACACACCATTGCACCATACAGTACCACCTCAGCTCAGATTCAAGATACTCGTGTTGCAAACTGCAGTATTTTTTTTTTTTTTTTTGCAGAATGCATCACCTTTTCTGCTCTTATAGAAATATATGGTTGAATTATGGGAAATGGACTTTTAATATTTTTCTGTCATCATTTCTCAGTATGTAAGTTTCTAATCTAATTTAATATATCGTTGAATTGTATGAAGACAAATGACACACCTGTCATGTTCATATGTGAATTTGCTTTCATTTTCTATACATGGTAAAATTATATGTATACCAAAAAATTGTTATACTTTTTTGTGATTTGTTACCAGTAAGTGTTTGATGTGTATGCCAATTTATATAGCTATATACCTGAGGTTATATTAAAATGTGTTCAATGAAAAGAGGTTGCAAGTGGATAAAGTTTAAAAAGCCTGAACCTAAGCCTCCCAAAGCAGTACTGCCGTTGGGGACCAAGGTTTAAACATAATCTCCTAGAGGACACCTGACACAAAGCCACCGCAAGGCCCCTGGCCCAGAACAGTGAATTAATTCTGTTCCAGCATTGGTCTCCCCTGGCCTACTCCCATGGCAGGAAGAAAACTGGGACCTTTCTGGGGCAACACAGTGGCTCTAAGAGCCGAAACAGAAAATGTCTTACTTGTCAAACAACGGCAGTCCTTTTTCCTTGCAGACAACTCCCCAGCCTCTGGCAAAAATTGTTTGTGGGTGTTTTTTTTTTTTCATTTTATGGTCATATATGGCTTAAAATAGAGAGACAAATGCTGCCCAGAGTCCCCTGGTTCTGATATAGAACTGTCTGAAATTATTTTCCTATCCTGATGATAGGACACTTTAGGGACATGCAAAACTGATTTCTACAGGTAGCCTGGTCCTCAGAGCCCCATGAAATGTAGTAGACCTTTAGTGTTTGATTTCAGTGCCTGGCTGGGTTAACTGGTTCTGCTAACTGCTCTGATACAATCTTCCTGAAGCCAGGCAGTTCGCCCAAAGGAGACATCTGGAATCTGCAATGAGCTTTGACTCAGCAACCTTTTGTTGGTCTGGAGAAGTTTTCAGGTCTCTTCTGTTTTTGAAAGGCACCTAATCAGGTAGGGGGTCTCGGGCTGCGTGTTTGTATTCCTCCAGCACCCTGGATAGGTCACTGTCTACTGCCTTGTAAGGTTTCAGCTGACTAGCCTGCTGATAGCCTTATGGAGAGCCCTTTATATGTGACAAGGCTCTTTCCTCTTGATGCTGTTAATATTCTCTATTTAAAAAAAAAACTGTTGTTTATCATGTCCGCATGTGTTCTTTGGGTGAAACCCTTTTGGGTCTTTTTTGTTTTCAGTACTTTATGCTCACAGCTCTCCCTAGATTTAAGAGATAGCTAGCCATTATTTGTCTAAGTAATTTCTCTGCACCTACTTTCTCTCTTCTCCCTCTGCAACCTCCACAATGGACGCTAACCCTCGATCACATACCATCCTTCCTGGAGGCTTGTTTCCATTGTGTTCAGTCTTTTACCTTTTTCTTTTTTCCTCTTCTGATTAGATACTCACTCTCTCTCTCTCTCTCTCTTTCTTCTGCTTCATCAAGTGCTTTATTGAAATTACATATTACACTTTTTCATTTTATGACTGTCCTGCTAGTTTTATGTTAACTTGACACAAGCTATTATCTGAAAGAAAGGAACCTCAATTGAGAAACACATCCATAAGATCAGGCTGTGGGCAAGCCTGTAAGGTACTTTCTTAATTAATGATAGATGGGGGAGGGCCCAGCCCATTGTGAGTGGTGCCATCCCTGGGCTGGTGGTCCTGGGTTCTATAAGAAACCAGGCTGGGCATGCCATTGGGAGCAAGCAAGTAAGTAGCACCCCGCCATGGCCTCTGCATAGCCCCTGCCTCCAGGTTCCTGCCCTGCTTGAGTTCCGTCCTGATTCCCTTCAATGACGAACAGTGATGTGGAAGTAAACGCCAAATCAACCATTTCCTCCCTAACTGCTTTTGGTTATGATATTTTATCAGAGCAATAGAAACCCTAACGAAGACAATGTCTTAAATTCTTCAGCTCCAGAATTTACTTAAACCTTTATTGAACCTTTATTTTTGCTCATACATTGGTTACCTGACATTGTTGACCCATCTACCAATGTACCTGTCAATATTTTTATAATCTTACGTTTGAAGGTCCTCAGGTTAGGAGAGTTGCTGAAGGACATAGGACTCTGGGGATCAGCCCTGAGTTGTCCAGCCTGGCCCTGGCCTTGTCCACTTCTACTTTCTGATCTGTGACATGAGCAATCACCATCCACCTGTGTTCCCTTGCAGCTTGCTGAGCTGCTTGAAAGCAATTGTTTTGAATTTGTTGTCAATTAATCACTAGATCGCCATTGTTTGAGTGTGTTACTGTTCATGTTATTGTGTTACTTTGGTAGTGTTATTTTTGTTGATTTTTTTTTTATGTGCCTAGGAAGTTGTGTTACTATTTACACATTTGAAGAAATAGTTGCCTCTTTTCACTCTTTACTGACTGTCTTCAATAGAGGAATACACCAATCCTCCCAGCTAAGTAAGTATTCTGAGACTCTCTCAAACCTTTTTAATGGATGTGCCTGGTCCACACTGCATGTTTCTTCTTGGAAGGAAATTACATTTGTGTGTTCATTGGTCCCACAAAGCTAAACAATGTACAGACAGCCTCTCATTTGTTTCTCTCAGGATGATGGCTCCAAAATTCTCAATTTTGTAACATTTCCCCCCACTTCTGCCACATTGAGGGACACTCACCATCATAGGATACATTCGAGGAGATGGCCTGGGAATAAAAGCACCAGCAGAATGTCCACGTATGGAATTTGCTGGAATGTCTTACAGCTGATAGGGCTGTAATTCAACAATATCCAGACACCAGGGAGACTGGTGACCCAGCAGCTGCCCAGTCCACAAAGCCAAATACCTCAGTAGTCCCAATCTGGTGCTGACCAGGGAGACTGGTGACCAGCTGTCCAGTCCACAAAGCCAAATGCCTCAGTAGTCCCAATCTGGTGCTGACCAGGGAGACTGGTGACCAGCTGTCCAGTCCACAAAGCCAAATGCCTCAGTAGTCCCAATCTGGTGCTGACCAGGGAGACTGGTGACCCGGTAGCTGTCCAGTCCACAAAGCCAAATGCCTCAGTAGTCCCAATCTGGTGCTGAAGGACTGGGGGAGTCTTGGAGAGCAGCTGGCCTTCAGCTCACATGGGAAGGCTGAAGCTGGAGTCTAATGTCATCACAGGGTGAGACTCACTCACCAGCAAGAAGCAAAGACAAGCAAGCAAGCAAGCAAGCAATTACTCCTAAGACCTCCTTGTTTGTAGACTGCCTTCCAGAGGTGCCACCCACTCTGGGGGTGGGTCTTCTCCCCTCAGTAACTCTTTCCTGAAAATGCCCTCACAGAGCCACCCAGAAGCATGTCCTTTGGTTGATTCTATATCCCTCCAGTTGACCATCAAGATTAACCATCACTGAAGGGAAGGTAAAGTTTGCACTTCGGGTATTTTTAAGGGGGGAAACACAGGTGGGATGTCCCACCCACATCATCAGGACTCTTTTTATTTTGGGGGGTGGTTTCTGGGAAGTAATCTGTAGCCTCTTTTTCTTGCTCTCAGCCTCTCAATTATGATGATCACATCAATAACCTGGGTGATGTGAGAGGGAGTAAGTCTCTTGGGCAGCATGGTGCCTGCTAGAGGGAGCTGGGCATTCCATCACTACAGAAGGTACTTCAGTCCAGGAGTGTCTCTACTAAAACAAAACTATGGACCTTGGAGACAATGTGGGTCCAGGGAAAATACCCCTCTTACCCACTGCAGTGTATCTGGTGTCGAATTTTTTTGTTGTTGCAATGGTGGACCAGAGCATCTCTGCTGGTCTCCCAGATTCTGCAGAGCTACTATTGGTCGTGGGTAGTTGCCACATTGAGACTGGGTGAGGGCAGGAAAACTCCCCATTCTACTATATTGTTACCAAGCTGGCTTTTTAAGTCATTCCCCAAATATAACACCTATAATGAAAATAATCATGGGCGATTTGTGTTGAGCATCTGTGACATGACTTCCTGTCATCTCTATTGGGAGCGATAAGATTGGCAACACACGTGGGTTCCGTGCACCAGCCTCTCTGTGGGTTAGTCAATGGATCATCTCAGTGTACCTGGACCAGACCCCAGTTCCACCTACTGAGTCAGTGTAGCCTCCTCTAATTTAGAAGGCCAGAGAATGCATGTCACTCTAGCCCTAACACTGCCCCTATCCCAACACACGGAGTTACAGCTGCCTCAGCTTGCTACACCTGTGCATTCTGGGCCCACGACAGTCAGGCGTCTTCAGCTGCGCATATCACCACTCCAGTCCTCCACTAACCCTACGTTCAGTTCCTATTACTTGACTCACATATAAAGTAAAAACGTCAGACCCCAGGAGTGTTTCTTTAAAGACAGAGGCCTGGGCTAGTTCAGCCATCAATCTAGCCCTTGCCTTTTAATTTGGCCAGAAACCCACTATTCATTCAGTCTTGGAGACAGGACCATGGAGAGTCAGAATGATAAGAACAAGCTGGAAAGTGGCTGTAACCACTGGCCTGTTTGGTCAGGCCACATCCTCACATGCCTAGGCCGCCTAGCAGGGTAAAGGCTGGTTCTTTGACCAGCAACTTCTTGCTTTTTTATTTTTGTTTAAATAAGAGGATTGGATTAGAATTGCATTTTTTTAAACTTTTAATTCTTTGTGAGTTTCCCCTCATACACCCCAGTTCCACTGATCTCCCTGTCCCCTCATATCCATCCTCTGCCTTGTAACCTCCTCCCAAAATAAAAAACACACAAACAGAAAACAGACAAAACAAAGCATAGAAAATGTCTTGTTGTGGAAGCTGTAGTTGTGTCTCAGAGTGTCCCACAGTATACTCTGTCCTCTGTCCACACGTCTTCCCTTCTGAAGGCTCATTGCAATGAGCCGTTGGTCTGGTTTGAGGCCTCTACCTTCTGTGACACTATCAATATTGGATCTTCACTGGGATTCCGCCCAGCTCTCCTGTTGCTGTCCTGCCTTATGGAGATCCTCAAGCTTTGGATCAGCAGGACATGTCCCCCAGCAGTTCACAGATGACATAGCTTTTAGGGTGCGTCAACTCGGAGTCCTGGATCTGGGCCTGGGTGGTAGCTGAGGTGATCAGCACACAGGCTCTCCTTTAACTGCACCAGCAGGGCAAGCTCTCTAGCACTGCTCCAGCTAGGCCACCCAATGCCACCACTGGCAGCAGGCAGGGTCAGATCTCCTGCTCTCACCCCCTCAGGGCTAGCTCACCTATGCCTTTGCCATCAGGGCAGCTCCACTGTGGTGCCCAGGTGAGGTGCAGGCTCTACTCTCCCGAGTGTTGCAGCAGGGCCAACTCACCCACTCTTATGACCCCAGGGTCAGGTACTGACTGCCCCAGGTGGCAAGGGGTGAAGGGGCAGAGGGTATCACCTTCACACTCATGCCGCCTCATGACAGAGGCATGGTGGGGCTAGAATTGTATTTTTTAAGCTTGAAGGTTTTCTTTCCTATGAAAAGGAATCTAAAAGTATTTTGGCACATACTTTTTTTTTTGTTGGTATATGATGGTGGGGGATTTTTTTGCACCTATTGGTTTACCTACTTAGTTCAAGTTGCTAAACAGCAAACATTTATTTTTTCACAGCTCATTCTGGGAATTCCCAAATCAAAGCACCAGGAGACACTGTGTGGTGTGTCTGTTGATGACCCACTGCCTGGCTTGTGGACGCCCACGTTCTTGCTTATTGTCACCTGGATAATTGCTTTATCCATCTTTATATCCCCACATGATAACATTGTCCTTGGTACATAGTAACATTTAGACACTATTTAATAAAGACATGACTATGTCCATAAACGTGTGAGTGAGTTGGCGATCAAGTGAAAAGGTTGCTGAAGATGTAGTGATAATCTGTCATGAATGTGGGTGACATCTTGGGTCAAAGGACTGAGAGAAGAGGGAAAGAAAAGAACTATAAAGACCTCATCCCAGCAAACACAGAGATGTACCAATGCCCCGAAGCTACCAGTGAAAGAAACAGTGCCGTAGATTGTTCGAAGGGCTTAGTCATTCAGTCACTATGGGTCTGTTGTGGTGGCTCACCAAGATGTGAACCCATGTCTGGTGGCTTCCATAGTAACAGAGCCAATCAGTAAATCAACAAGGAGTCACTGGGGGTCATCTGTGCACGCAGCCTGCTGGTGCAGCTGAGCTCATCAGAAAGGGGGAGCAGTAAGCAGGGGGTGGAAGTGTCATACAAAGATGAAGGTGACCCAGGGTGTGTCACTGGTGTGATGTAGGTGTGGCTAGTTCCCTGTGACAGATTTGCTCTGTAAGAGGCCAAAGTGGAGTGTGGTTCAGATAGGCAGATGGCCTTCTCAGCTGCCACCCACCACCCAGGACCACACAGCAATTGCTGGCTGACCTGTTCTGTCAGTTCCTGAATATTGTTGGACAAATTTGGAGCAGCGGTAGTCAGTTAAACATGCGTAAAAGGTTTTGCTATGAAGCTGACTTTATATAGACAGCATGCTTTTACCTAAATTGTTGAGTAAGTATGGGTCTGCTGAGAGTGGTGAATCTGAGGAAGCTTACAGGAGATGAAGTCTCATTTCCTCTGCCCTTGACCATAAAAGATGTTTTAATCACACAGTGCGTGCTGTTACTTTCCACAGTGCCTCCTTTGTCATCAGCTCTACAGGGACAGGAGAGAACTGAGTGTTCTCTAGTGAATGGAGAATTTAGCATGTCCACAGCTCAAGCATCAAGATTAAACTGCAGGGTAAGCATTAGGCGGCTCCAATGAGGCTTTCAAAACTCTCAGCAAGCCGGGCGGTGGTGGCGCACGCCTTTAATCCCAGCACTTGGGAGGCAGAGGCAGGCGGATCTTTGTGAGTTCGAGGCCAGCCTGGTCTACAAAGTGAGTCCAGGACAGCCAACAATACACAGAGAAACTCTGTCTCGAAAAAAAAAAAAAAAAAACCAAAAAAAAAAAAAAAAAACTCTCAGCAGGAAAAGCGACCTTGTCCTGTCGCTACTGCTGACTACATGGGTCACTTCCTCTGGTCATAACAGCTATGGAGGTAGCTCTTGTCCCATTAACTTTAGAGTACATAGCCATTGCTAATGGTACTACAAATGTCCAGCATGTGCTGGGCATTAAACATATCTCAAGGCAGATGAAAGTGGTTCCTCCAACCTCCTCATTCATCAGAATTACATGCATGGAGTTGAAACATGCTACAGAGGCTCTTCCATCATGAGTCAGAGGATAAGCCTGAAGCCTGCATTCTCCAACACCCTGGGGAAGCCAGGCAGCCGAGAGCATGGATTCTCAGCTAAACCAGCAAGCCTTTGCATCACTTTTTAGTTCCCATTGTCTCAGTCGGAAAGTGGGGAGAAGGACGCCTTCATGAGCAGGTAGTGCCAACCAAGTCCAGCGACTCACCGTGGTGGAGTGGGACTCACACCTGATCCTCAGGGCTTCAGCCAGAGCTGCTCTGGAGCCTTCAGTGTGACCCCTTCCCAGGGCTCCAGCTGCCATGGGCCATGTTAGGTGCCATAAGCATCTGATCTTTCTGGGACTGGAAAAGGCATCTAATGGGTAGATGAACAGACTGTGGTTCAGCAGCATCGTCTCTGGGGCCTGTTCCCTGTGCTAGGCTGGCCTTCTGCTGAGCTTCTGAGATCTGCATTTCAGGACTTGGGCCCCAGATTTTCCACACACAGACCACTTATGTGACGGCTGCCAGCTGTCCTAGCCTCATCTCAATGCAATCAAGAATGTGGCTTCTTTGACCACACCCACCCTGCTCCACCTCCCTGTTCGGTCTTATCTCTGTCTTCCTTTCTGTAAAATGATGTGATCCACTCTCCCTGGCTTTAAGGATATAATGAGATGACATCAGTGCTGTCACCTGAAGGTGGTGTCCATGAAATCATGGAGGACATATGTGGAGGCCCTAGTTCCCAGCATTTTGGGGCTGGGGAGCGGGCATTTGGAAGGTGGTTAGGTCATGAATGGGATTATACTCCTTACAAAGAAGAGGTCAGAGAATAAGCTCAAGACATTTCAGTCATGTAAGGGTAAAGGAAGATGGTGACTTTCTACAAAGGAGTGGGAGGGGTCTTATCAAAAACTGAATCCCAACCCCCCTGACTTTGGACTCCTCAGCTTTCATACTGACATGTGTCTCATGTGCTTTATTGTATTAGCAGTCCAAAATGGCTTCTGAATTCTGAATTCCCTGGGCCACGTGTAACTAAGGAAGACAACTCACACTGGCACTGCCAAGCCCTAGTTCAGGACTGGCTGGTCTCAAAGGTGTGTGGTACCCAAGATGCCTGTCTCTTGGGTCGGGGTAGGCAGCTGAGAACCTAAGCTAGGGCTGCCGGCTGTTTCTGTGAATGAATGCCCTTAGTCTTGGATGGAACTGGAGATTTGTCTCTCTCCAGGACTCATAAAGAAAATAGGAACATTTGTATGAATGGGGATGTGTGGTCCCAGGAAGCTAGGAGGGCCTGAAGTCCAAGTGTCCTCAAGGCTCTCATGATTCCTTCATGTTCTTTCTATTCAATAGGTGCTGGCTGCTCTGATTCCTTGGCTGGGACAATGTCACTTCCCCTCCACCCCTTCAGCTGCTCTCTCCTTGCTGTGCGGCAGCTGGAGACAGTATAGCACAGGAAGACAGTTTACAGACATGAACCGTAGGCCTCACCCCAGAACCCCTGACTCTGAGTCTGCAGACAGGCGGGGGGGGGGGGCATTTTAAGGAGCACACCCACGTGCTCTGAACTGGTGCTCCTCAGGGTCACAGGTGATTCTGACACACCCTGTGTTTGGAGGAGGCCTGTCCAGGATAGGATGGGCAATGAGGATGGGGCAGGCCACTGAGGCTTCACCTGGAAGGGGAGGAAGTGACTTGTTAAAGTGAGGTAGGAAGAAAACCAACAGGTTTCACTGTGGGCCTTCCCAAGGCTTGGATGGGTTTGGTCTCCTCAAAGGTTCATGTGGGGAAGCTTAGTCCTCAGAGTGGTGATGTGAAAGGTGGTGGGCTCTTACTAGGTAGGTCTGGTGGGAGAACCTTAGGCCACTTGGGTGCTGCCCTCGAGAGGGACTGGCTAGACTTGTGGGGCTCCGAGTTGATTCTCACAAGAGTGGGTTGTCAGAAAATCCCAGCCTGAATTACAACCTGGCTTCCTGTCTGATCATGTGATCATTTCTTTTCCTCTCTCCTTTTATTGTTTTTTTTTTTTTTTTTATAAATACTTTATTTTTTTTTTCTTCAAGTTACATCTCAGTAACAAACCCCTCCCTATTCCCCCTTCCCAACCCGCCCTTCCACCCTCTTCCCTCCAGAGGTTTCCCCTTTCAGTCCAACAGCTGGTTCCTTCTCTTATAACAGTAAGTATTATACAAAACAATAGATATAATTATGCCACATTTATGAGATTAAATTGGCCCAGTATACCTTCCCAATGTTCAGTTTATACCTATTTGGCCCCTGACTTTAACATTCTACTATCTACCCAACTCCATGAGTTTAAAGGTCTATATGTGACTCAACATTCATACTATCTTTCAACACACTTTTAAGAGTATCTTCTTAGATCTATAACACCCTCTTGATTCCTAAACAGTTCAAAATTTAACTATAAGATTCTATCTGTCTATTCTTCAACCACCTCAGAGACCTGAGAGGGATAAATATATTTGCTTATATAGGAAGTGCAGAGCCTGCAGCTTCCAAAACTAAGAAAGAACATACCAATGACTGCCTGGACAGTTCCCATTTTCTCTCCATACATTCCAGCATCAATCTTCAGCCTTTGGGTCCTGTTTCTCTGACAGACATTTGTTGTAGAGCAGGGATTATGAAGGACTTACCTACCCTGTCTTGGCAGAGTTAGGCTGTCGACTTCCCTGCTACCAAGTTTTGTCCTTTTTGGACAGCAGTCTGTCTGCAGTTGGTGCAAGGGGTTTTTTCATGCCAAGAAAAAGGCTTGCCCCTAAATCAACCATCTTACAGTGGAGGTTCTTCGATGCTTATCTTCTACTTGGAGTAGAATAGGGGGTGCTGTCAGGCGCTGATATGTCTCGATATCAAAAAAAAATCTTGATTTAAGATAACATCTTTGAATGCCATATTCTGCAGATCTCTAGGGGTTTTTGAAGATGCCCTAACCATCTCTTGTATTTAGATAAGCAAATGTTGCTTGTCTCTTAGCAACTTGATTACTGGGTAGTTTAAAGAATATCTGTGATAGACTGTCATAGTAGCTAACAAAGAGACATGTTTGCATGACTAGGAGTATGTTTTAACTATTCTAGACCGTTTTAGACGGTTGGTATCAAGTGGTCAGAGCTTCACATTTTATTTTTAAGTATCTCTAGGTATGATACCATTGGGAAGCATTATCTTTAAATTTGTATCAATATACAAAGATCTATTCAATTGTGGTTAAATATACTCTTAATTATGTATCAATATACCAAGATCAATGCCTATGTAGCCCAATATAATCTTAATATTACGTCCATATGCAAGGGTCAATACCATTGTGGCCGACTATAATCTTAATTTTGTATCAATATACAAAGATCAATACCTATGTAATCCAATACAATCTTATTTTTGCACAATAAACAATGGTAAATTTAATATGTGTGGGTGCTTTGCCTGAATGACTGTCTGTGTACCACAAGCAGTATGCCTGGTTCCCACAAAGGCCAGAAGAGGGAGTCAGGTTCCTTAGGGCTGGAGTTACAGACAGCTGTGAGCTGCCATGTGGGTGGTGGGACTTGAACCTGGGTCCTCTCGAAGAGCAGCCAATGCTCTTAACTACTGGGCCATCTTTCCAGTCCCTTCTTTTCCTCTCTCTTTCTTCCCCCTCTCTCTTTCTTTCTACTTTCATTTCTTTCCTTCTTATCTATCTCCCATTTTCACCCAAACTTTGCCTTCTTCCCTTCCTCCTTTATGTCCTCTCATGTTCCCCTCAGTTCAGGATCACTGTATTCTGGTAGGATATATCCTTTAATATATGTATAAAGAATTCTGACACTGTCTCCCTTCCTAAGCAGTTCAGACTTACGTCATTCAGGGCCAAGCAAGGCAGGTGTCTGGGGTACCCATTTAGGACAGAGTACAGAAACCCATGGGACCCAGACCATTTGTGTGGTCTCTGTGCCTGAGCAGAACAGAGGCAGCAAAGATCGGCAAGGACTTCAGAGATCCATTTATTTCAGTGTTCTCTGGTATCCCTTTCACTTCAAACAAATATTATTTTTGCAGTGACTATGTCACGTTTTCCTCATCTTTCACAATTAAAAATAAAGCGAGAATATCTGAGCAGTCACCACCTGGCCAAGTCACCAGAAAGGGAAAGATGCCAAGGGGCCCTGAGCCTGGATCCCTCCCTGTATGATTCAGGCCAGGAGCAGGGCTTCTGCATCATCCAGGCAGCATTGTGCAATTCCTGGACGTTGACCTTTAACTCCCCCAGCTCCTTCAGCCTCCCATCTCAGGCTGGGGGAGGCTCTTGCCCATCTGGTTTATTCTCTAGGGTTCTCTGAGTCAAGAATATTTCTGGGTCGCTTCAACAATGCCCACACCACCCTCACCCATCTGCCCAATCTTTGTTTCCACTGGTGCAGGGCTGGGAGAGAAAGCTCTGAGCGAGGCAGGGCTGTGGGCTTCTCTGGAGGAGAGAAGGTCTCATCTCTCTCAGCAACTGCTCCTTCCAGGGCTCTTCCAAAGATGGACTTCCCACCCTTGAAATTTCAGATGCCTTTCGTCGCAATTACAGTTATTTCTGAGGCAGACAGAAGTGCTCTCCGGGGCTATAGCTCAGTATAGTGTTGTCTACCATGCACAACACCCTAAATCGGTTGCCTAGCATTGCATAAAACCTGGTCTGGTGTTCCATGCCAGTAATCTCAGTATTTTAAAGGTGGAGGCAGCTAGAGCAGAAGCTCAAGGTCATCCTCGGCTGCAAAGCAAGTAGGAAAGCAGGCTGGGCTACCTGGGGCCCTGTCTCTACACAAACAAATGTGCAGTCCTATCTGTTGAGCTCCCACGGAAAGTTACATGCAGCGTCTCGCTGCACCCATGCAACAGCCCTGAAAAGCAGATGCCATGATTCTCAAGGCCAAGTCATGTCTCAGAGAGAAGACCCCAAACCAGATTTTCTAGTGTCAAAAACCAAACTGAGCCTCCTTTTTTTTTTCTCTATATGAGAAATTTCCCATTGTGTTCCCATAACTTGGGATCTTGTAGTTTTCAAATCAAATACAGCTTATTTTACACAACAGCACTTGAGTGCTTGGCGAATGCTGGCTCTGGGCTTAATAATAACTTAACCTACTTTAATTCTCAACAACACTCTTGATTCTTGTGAGAACCAAGAAAAAACTGAAGCCTAGATGAGTCAGGAGCCAAGGCTATCCAGCAGTTCCAGGCAGCCTATCATGAGAACCCACTCCCAGTGTGCCTCACCCAAAATGAAGGGGACATGCTTACTGGAAAGTGAAGACTGGGAGACCTTATATATGTATTTAAATGCCTGGCACATATAATTATTCAGGAAATTCTTTCCTCTGTCCAAGTAGAAAAAGGTGATCCACAAGCACAAACTAGTGTACTACAGAGATTTTGTTCAAGCTGCTCTCTGGAAAAGTACCCCTTGGTGAAATTATAGATGAAAACCAAGCATTTATCTTCCTTGGCCTTCTTCTTACTTAGAAAAAAAAAGAGTATATGTGCATGTATGTGTGCACACTACTACACTCATACTTTTTAGAAGTCAGTTCTTGCCTTCCGTCTCTTGTTCTGTGTCCATGTTGCATGCTCTCAGCTAGTTGGTTGATTCTCTTATCTCCCATATTGCCCTAGTACTGAGATGACATATTTGTGCCACCAGATTAACTTCTCACATGGATTCCAGTGAATGAACTAAGATGGCCAGGCTTCTGTAGCTGAGCCATCTCCCTGGCCTCCTTACTCCCTCCACCATTATTCCAAGGAAACACTATGAGCCAGAGGCTTGGTACAGGAGGGGTTTGAAAGATGTAAAATGAATGTTAATCTCATCTTTGGATAGAGTTTCAAGTACTGAAGGCTTTTCTTCATGGGATCCTGGTGGCTAGGAGAAACCAAGCATCCTGCCTCTCCACACCAACTGAGGCAGTGCTCCTGGGTAACTCACTAAATGGGTCTGCAGATTAGCTAGGGGTCATGCTGGAGATTCACTAGCTGCCATCAACTGCAGACCCAGAAGCAGGCATGGTTTAGTAGAAAGATCTGAGATGCAAGCGAAAGCCTAGGGTCTCTTCCTGACCTGCTCACCTCTTTGGGCTTACTATCCTTGGCTCAAAAAATGGGATGTAATATTAGCTAAGGTCCATCAAGCTTTAGTGGGGAAGAGAGAAGGAAGGGAGCGGGATTCACAGGCTCTGGAGATTGCCTCTCAAGCTGGTCTTTACATTCAGCAACAGCTCAGAGCCTGAAAGACCTGCTACGCCATGAGCGCTGTGCCTGTAGAGTCTTTGGGTCCTCTATGGGATGCTCACAAGATGCCTGTGTGGAATACAACTCAGCAACAAAAGAAGCAACCTGTCAGCATGTGCTTCAATGGGCTTCAGGGACATTGTTACACTGATTGAAATTCTTCAGCAAGAATCCTATGAGGTCAAGCGAGCTAGGATCCTCCTGTTTGCTCATTCCCTATGTCTTGGGTATCTAGTTGAAAGTAGCCAGTCTCGAATGGCTAAAGACTTTGACTCCATTAGTACAGCATCCCCCCTAATGAGTGACTGAGCTGGAGAAGTGATTGGTCGTCACCTGGGAAGGGGTTGAGCTTGACTACGCAAGGAGTATCATGAAAGAGTCCCTTCGTGGCAATGAATAGTTTTTTATTTCCTTTAGAATTCACATGCAGGCACACACACACACACATGTAAATGTGCCCCAAACTGGCCAAGTCCTAAGGGGGTCTGCAGTGTAGAAAGGATCCATGGGTTGGAATTTCCTGTTTGGGTACTGCAATGTCCGAGAGGGCACCATTGAACAAAGCTAGTGTAGCATAAACATAATCTTTCTCTGTGTTTTGGTATTTTGTTTTGCTTTTTCTTCCAGCTTTCCATATGTTCATAATTAACTTCCCAGTTGAAGTATATTGAAAGCTTATGAGAAAGGATTCTATCCTACAGGTAAGAGACCAAGGACCGCTGAGGTCGCACAGAGCCACATCACTCTGAAAAGAAAAGGTTTGATGCGTGTGCCTGACTCCAAACTCAATAGCGCCTCTCTACCACAGTTCAGTGGTCAGTGTGTGGGAAGAAATATCCAGAACACCCTCCAGCTGCAGTCTCAGCTCATCCTTCCAAAGTGTTCTCAGTGCCTGAGCCTGCCAGGCAAAACCATGCAGTGATGCTTCCACCTGCCCAGACCAGGAGTCTGGCAGTCAGCTCCCCTGAAAAGGACTCTCCGGTGGTGTGTTGCAAGAATCTTTCTGGAATAAGCGTCCAACACCAATGAGAGAAGAAGAGAGATGTCACCAGTGGACCGGAGCCAGGACAGCTCCTGACAGCCTTCAATCCTGGGTCCACTTTGTAGTCTCGTTTTATACTCTAAAACCACAAGGTGGGGCAGACAGAGGATGTTAAGGCAAAGACCCATTGTTTCATCTAATTCTCCAGGTCGTTCATTCTGTTTCAGGTAGCAAGTGAAGTCATGCTTGGAAAAGAGGCAGCGCAAACAGTGCTTTGAGTAAGTCACCAAATCAATCAATCAATCTACTAATTGGTAGTATCTACTAATTGGTCTTTTTACCTTATTGTACTTCAAGTGGTCTTCTTGCCTTTGCTCCACCCCCATCCGAGCTCCAGTTGAAGGAGAATGATTGGCACGTGTGCCTTGCCCTTGGTGGGCAAAAGCTTTGATGTTTCTCTCTGCTCCCTCCAGGCCTCCTTCAGCTTGTGGTCTGCAAGCTTGAGGTTGGGAGGCGTGGCTGATGAATTTCTTCCCTTGGCCAATCAGGCTGCTGAACCTTCTTCCTCTAAGGCCCCAGAGTGAATGTTGTCAAATCTACTTTTAGCAGCAAGAACCCTCCATGGTAACTGATCACCTTCTCTGTCAGACCACGGCCCCACATCTGCCTCTCACCAGGACTGTCTGATGTCCTTCCCTGACTTCAGCAAGAATCCTATGAAGTCAAGAGAGCTAGGCCTTCCTCGGTTTGCTCATTCCCACTCCTGAGCCTATGTCTTGGGTGTCTAATTCAGTCACCCATACTGTATTTGGGATTGGGCACAATAGTTCACTGCAAAATTCCACTTCCAGGCTTCCAAACCCATGGAAGAGCTCCTAAATAAATACTGCCTTATCAAGCTTTAATGGTCAAAGACAGAAAAGGGAACAAGATTTAACAGCTCCATCAACATAATAGCCACCAAACACACGAAGCTGCAGAGCACTTCAAATGAGGCCAGTCCAAACAAGATGCAATGCAAGCAAAAAAAATTATGTCGAACTTCAAAAAATTTGATACAAAAGATGTAAAACACCTCAGCATTTTTTATACTGAAATGTTATGTTGAACTAATATTCTGTGTTATTAAGCTGGTTAGGATGATGGCTAACATTCATTTTGTCCATTTCAACTCTGGATAAAAAATATGAAAATTACACACACATCTTCCATTTTATCTCAGTAGACAAGTTGTTCAAACCCAATTTTGTGCTTGTAGCGTATTCTTTTTTCTTTCTTTCCTTTCTTTCTTTCTTTCTTTCTTTCTTTCTTTCTTTCTTTCTTTCTTTCTTCCTTTCTTTTCTCCTGCTTCCTTTTGCAGCAGTTACAGTTTTAGGCAATTTCTTTTTTTCTAAAATGAAACTTCATCTCTCAAGGGGTGATGGTATTTATAAAGTGCTTAGACGACGGTGAAGAGCCTCAAGGGCCTCTGTACTTAGCAATGTTTCCTTTGTAACAGGCACTTCTCATATTCAGAAAGAACAAATGAAATGAATGCTAAAATCTCTGAGTCTCCTTACCTCTGAAATTACCGTTAGAACATTTCCTTTTATGTTCCTGAAGTTTCCGTGGAAGCTTGGGTCCTGTAAGACCATCTTCACTTAGAGGTAATGCAGAGTTCATTTCTGGGGGTTTGGAAGTGATTTTTGACAGCACTTTAGTTCCTCTTGTTTTTCATTTTTCTCGTGTCTGAGAAAAGACACACGGAAACTTTAGAAATTTGCTCTTGAAAGGGATCTTTTGATTGTCTTCACTGACAGGCCTGCCTCCTCCTTTCCCTGAGGGGCCTACATGTCCCATCTCCTCAATGACACAAAGCAACACCATATCCTCTCCCTTTGCTTTACTTTCATGAAAGGCCTGCCAGAACATGGGTGTTGTTTGAGGGCATATGAATAGAATGTGAATGTGAACAGCCCATTTCTCAATTCTACAGTTTAGTTGCTCCAACTCAGTTTCAACTGGAAAACCCCAGAGCTGTGGGCCCAGGTCAGCAGCCGCCAACCCAGAAGCTCCTTTCGTCCCTGCTAGAGCCCTGGGTAACAGGATGGGGTATCAAAGAATAAACCTTTCTTGGATGGATACATACCGAGAACAGCAGTCCCTGTTTACTGTAACAGTGTCAGCACTTACAACTGGTGATACACCTGCAGTGGTTTGAAGAGAGCTGTCCCCTATAGGCTCCTTTTTGAACATTTGGTCCCCAGCCGGTGGTAGTGTTTAGGAAGGTTACATAACTTTTGGGAAGACGAGCTTTATGGAGGAAGTACATCACTAGGGTTGCTTTGAGGTTGTATAGCCTCACTTCCCTCCCAGTTGTTTCCCATCTACAGATGAACCATGATCAGTTGGATTCCTTTTGGCACCATGCCTTTCCTGCCTGTTGCCATGACTTCACAATGGAGTCGGTCCATGTAGAACTATAAGCCCAAACAAACCCTTTCTTCCCTAGGTTGCTTTTTGTCAGGGTATTTTTATCCCAGAAACTGACGGCATTAGAACACTCAACTGCACTCTAACAAGGTGGAATATTCAAACCTTTAGACGAGAATGAGACTGGAGGCACCGATCAGGGAACGATAAGTGTGCGTGGGAGACATTAGTGCCAAGGAACGATACTGGGGAGTGTGTCAGAAAGGCTCAGTCCCCAATGTGGAGGAAAGGGGGAAGGAGGAGCATGTATCTGGATGCCTTAAGCTGGTAATAACAGATGTAGAGCAGAGACGACTAACTGGCTCAGGGAAGAGTTCACTTCAGATCCATGCTCGCCTCCGCACCTACGCAACCTCAGGATTCGCAGTGGTCAGGTAAGTAAGCCTTGTATCCAGGCATTGGTCTAGGTGCTGGGAGTACAGGGACAAAGAGCTACCCTGCCCCCCTGGGCTTCTGAGGATGGTGAGAGGGACAGATGTCAACAGAACTTCCTGCCGAGGATATGACATCTAGATACCCAGGGAACAGCCTTACAGAGTGCTTAGCACATGCTAGGAACTCTGCTAAGATTTTGCATGCCTATGACTTATTAAACCCATGAAGGGTGTTGATTACTATTGGAAAGTGTTCTCCTCTTGAGCAGAGGTGAACAGGCCAGCTCATGACCATCTGCACATGGTCCAAAAGGCACAAACTACACTTTATAAACACCAGCCTGTGAGCCTTTCATGAAGGCCTTCCTTCATTTACTGCCAGCTGGATGTTAGCAAATATCGTGGAGACTCCTGAACATCACACGTCTCCAGATGGGGATGAGCCTCAGGGCATTTGAAGACTCATCCTCTGGCTCCATCTTCAGTGAAGTGATTCCTAAAAAAGCAACGAAGACCACGACTCTCTTTGTTACTTAGAAAAGTTTTATTCAGGCAAACATCACAACACAGAACTAAAGCACCATTCGCTACCGATGGGAGACACAGCAGCCTCTTTAGATGGACATCATTACAGAGTGGCCAAGCACCTCTGTGGGAGCATGGAGTTCAGCGGTATGATGAGCTTTCAAATGTGTTCTTTCCAAGGTTATTTTCTGACACCATCATTTGTTCTCATAGTCTGTACTTCGTAGAACAAAACTGAGGGTGAATTTAATGTCTAAAGTTGTTCTCCATCAGATGACACAGCAAAAAGAACACTCATATTTTTCTTAAATGACACAGCAAAAAGAACACTCATATTTTTCTTAAAAGGTTCCTGAAAAAATCTAATCATTTGCAATTTAACTTAGCTGACCATAGTGGCACACGCCTTTAATCCCAGAATTAGGGAGGCAGAGCCAAGTGGATCTGAGTTTGAGGCCACCCTGGTCTATGGAGTGAGTTCCAGGATAGCCAGGGCTACACAGAGAAACTCTGTATAAACACACACACACACACACACACCACAAAAAAGGGGAAAAATAAATTTAACTTATACACAGAACACCACTGTACTGAATGCCACCAAACCGCAATTATGTTTTTAAAAGGCCAACTTGTCAAAAAGTAGATCTGATTGTGTCTGTTTTTCTAGAGGACACTTGTCATACTGCTGAGTCCTACAGTTTTCTCTTGTGGTTGAGCAAGGAAAAAAGTACCCCAAGACACAAGAAACTTTTTTGTGCCTTTCAGGAACCTAAGAATAATTACTGATTAAAAACTACATGCTTCAGTGACACCATACTTTACAGCTAAAAAGAGATCCAGAAACACAATACATCTAATTTAATGCAGGCAGGAAAACCAGCTACGAATTAGCACCTATATGTTCCATATTTGACACAATAGCATCTTTGTCAATCTTCTGAAAGAGGTTTCACTGTTCTTGTGAGAAAGCCAAAATGCCAATGATTGCCCCAAAGAAGCCATTAATCTCAGTGCCTGCAGACAGATCATTAATTGGTAATTGCACATTTTAACCCAGCTCCTTTTATAGTTCTATTCTGTATTGCTGAGACCGGGACCTTAAAACCCCCACTTCCCTAGTCACTGCAAGACAACCTTGAACTTCAAAAGAGGTCATGACTCATTCCACGTCAAAAGCTAAGAATCGCCAGTATTTACAGGGAAAGGCTGGCTGTCTGCAGCACCTTCTCCCCTCTGCCAGTCAGTGGAATGAGCCTCCCTCCTGTGGAGGACCACATACCTACTAAATCTAATCCTAAATGCCAACAAACCAAGACTCCCTACTGTTTCTCTTGCTTGCTCACTCAACACATGTTTACAGAGTGCCTGGTGTGTCTGGGCTGCTGATTAGGAGTTTGTGAGAAGGCAGTGGAATCAGTCCTCCTGAACCTTTGTGGATCTATTTGTGCTGCTCTGACACACAGAATGTATTCTGAAAGGTGTAGCCACCATCTTTCACTGGGACAAAGGGTATATCATAACAGGTGTTTACATGTAAAAACATCCATGCAAACCAGACCCACCAAACAAGTGGGAGTTTCTAGCCCCTAACAGTGCCACTGGGAAGCAGGATGATGTTCCCTAAGTGGTATGCTGGACTCATCCTCCCCACCCTCCAGACATGCAGAACAAGGAAGAAGAAAGGAAGGTGTTTAGTCTTTTGACTCCAGAGAAAACACGATCAATGTTGGTTGTCTGGTCACTCCAGGCTGGAGGCTGCCCACCTCCCTCTTACTGACTTTACTGATTATGACTCTAGAAAATGAAGGTGAATAACAAAAAAGGCAGCATTATCTCAGAGTATGCAAACATGACTCAATTAAGTAAATGTGTAGGCAAGCCTCAGGATGAAGGCAGCAGCTTTCTCCAGGGCAAAGTGCATTCCACTCAGTATGGGGCTTGCTCTTTGACAGGCACAAGCTACAACAAAATATGTGTCTGTAGCTTTAAAAATAGATCCTACCCAGAGCTTGAGAATCTCTGCACTGGAGACCTCTACAGTGTCCCTTGGTAAAATTGCAAATGTGCCAGAACGCTGCTTCCAGAATGGGCCGAGCTGCTTCTGCCCCACTGCTGTGTGAATCTGGTTTGTAAGTCTTAGTAGTTGTCCACTAAGGCTGGAAACAAGGCCAGAGGCCCCAGAGTGGACATTTAGGATCTGTGTATGTCTATAATAAAAAGACAAGTGCTAACAAAAGCATTCCTGTCATCTCTAGAGAAGTGTTCCAAGCCAGCAGGTCAGCAGAGGGAAGGGTTAACCTCCAGGCCAAAACACACTGCTGGGCATCAATAAACTCAGCTGTAGTACCACATATACCTCACAGGCTTCTCCCTATGTCCTGGAAGGGAAGTAGGGAAGCCAGCTAAGCCCAACTGCTCAAGGTCGTGGGCACTGCTTTATGTGAACTTCACCCTACAGAGGCTTTATGCCTAAAGATGGTCATCAGCCTCCAGGAAAATATCAGACCCCATAAATCACCAGCTATGGAACTCAGGGCAGGGAATGGGCAGGTGGACCAGACAATATGGCTCCTCCCAAGACCGCAGAGGGTTTTCTATTTTCTGGAAGGGTGTTTACTGTAGCTATTCTATCTTCTCTTAGTACCTACCTATGCCTTTATTGCATGCTGCTAGGCGCTGATGCTCAATATAAGACCTGCCTGTTGATGTGTGACACAGCCAGTACACAGTATGATGCCAGGCATGCTGTGGGTCCTCTTGGAGCTGAGGGTAAGAATGGAAGGGCAGAGTGAAAGAGAGATTGAGAAACCTCAAATCCAGTCTGACCAAAGGATTACGTATGATTAGGCTCAGGCAGTCCCTGATCTTCTGAAATAAAAATATGAATTTTTACTGCCTCAAAGTACAAGTTATGAGCATGCTACAAGAAAGATGAAGCTCTTTGGAAAAAAAATCTATATGCTAGAAAAATATTTTAAAGGTCATTTCAAAGTTAAAAAAAATACACGCTGTAGAGAATAGCAACTGAATGTCTCAGACATGGCGATATAAAAATGTACAAAATCGGTTCCTTAGTTACCCTTTCTTAGTCATACAATAACTCAAAAGAAAAATATCATGGAACAGAGCCATTCAAACCACTCAGTGAATGCCTGATATTTATATGAGCTTTCCAACTCAGAAACTGCCACAGAAGTACAAGCAAAACCTACTTTTCTGTACATTCCCAAAGGCTGACAACCACTTACGTAACTTCTAACTTCATCAAAAAGCAATTAGAGTAGGTAAACAACTGTCCCTAAGATTGGCCAAAAGTAAACTGGGAGATTCCTGAGGACTTTCACTTAAAACAACAGTTAAAAATGGGAATGTATGCAGACGAAAGAGATTTTATATGAAGTGTGAGCATACAACATGTTTACAGGGTCAGAATGTGACCAGGTTTTAACACATTCCAAGCCAGCATGTAAGTTTATAAAGCCAGGCCCATGGCTCACACCTGCAACCCTGATACTGGGGAGACTGTGGGAGAAAGACCCATGTGATCTGAAAGCAAGCTGAACTACAATGCAGCACTATGTCCCAAAACAAAACGAAATAGCTTATAAAACAACACGTGTATCTGTCCTAACCACCCATGTGTATAATTTGTTCTGTAATTCTTATCAATGCTAGAATGTTCTTCTCAAATGACCTCAATTATATAAATTAATGTGCAATTTTAAAAGTTGGGCTTAAATATAAACAATTTGCCTCCAGGTACATGGCAAAGGTCACTGTTGTACCAGCTTCGTGTTCTGCTCACATTGGGCAACGTGCCCCCTCGCTGTGTTCTCTTAATGTGCTTCTGTAAAATCCTGTTTCCTATCTCAGATGTCTTGATGATATCTATCAGTAACGCTGAATTCAGGTGTCCCACTGGGCTGTTTCTTCCTTCCAAGAGTCCCCGTGGTATGAGCTCACTTACTTCAGACTCCACCTCCTCAGCAGGGTTCAGTTGGCACCGCCTCGGCCCGCTGTCCTTGCAGGGGGCAGAGGGCAGTGAGCAGTGGTGAGAGGACAATTAGCTGAGGCTGGCCAGTGACAGGAGAGCTTGCGTGTACAAGAGCTGAGACACCAGGTCACATCCAGTGTAGGACACTGCCACACACGGGCCAACTTCGCTGGTAGGCCAGTGAATGCTTTTCACAGAGGACGTGATTAAATTATATCCTGGCATGTTTACTATTATCTCACAGAACAAAGCATCCCCCAAAGTGCTCGCTCTCTAGAAGTTCCAGGTGTCACAACACTGTCAGTCCAGAAGGTGTTTCTGAGGCTCCTAAGGCTCTGTGCTCTTAGTAGCCCTTCAGTGAGGACTTTAGACAAAGCCCACTTACTCATTTCCATATTTTGTCTTGTGGGACATTCCTAATCCATTCTTCCATGACACCGTTGGCCACTATGTCTATCAGAGACTGGCAGGACTCACGCCACATCGATACCAGAAACATCTACTGCAAACGAGCTACAGAGCCAACAGGGGTGTGTCAGCCACAGAAGTCACAGGCTTGAAATGCAAGAACGGAGCCATCAGCAGGATGAGTTCAGGAGTCTCTGGCGAGAGGTCTTCTCTCCATTATTCGCTGTAGTTCCACTGCTCAGGTCCAACTCTGTCAAAATTGAAACCATTATTCATAAGGGAGGAATAGTGGGGAGCACTGGCGTTAACCCACGGTGAGGAGAACTTCTCATCCGCATTGTTTTACCATGTCTGCTTCTTAGTCTAAAGTCTTAACGTTAGGTTAAGGCAAGGAGTCACCGACTCCTTCTTTTAAGACAGAAAGTCAAACTGTGGCTTTGGGAGTAACCAACCACCCTCTTGGTTATATATGAGGCCTACTCCATAGGAGGGAATTAACTCCTATACAGCAAACATGGTCCAAAGCCCATAGCTCAGGAGGTCCTAGGTTCTAGAGGAGGACCATGGACATGTCAAATTCCCTTCTAAATATTTTTGTTTATACAAAGACCACTGCTGCCCCTGGCCCTGGCCAGAGAATGTTTCTTCTGCAGTGGGCGAGGTTAGTGCTGAGACTCAGAACTGGCTGAAGTACTCAGAGCACGTGAAGTGACTGCTGAGGGCTCAGCCCTAAGTGGGTCCCCAGCCACCCCAGTACCTAACTTAAGGCTCAGGGAATGTCCCTGAACAGGAAACTATGTTAAGAGCAAGAGGGGAGGCAGATAAAAGGCTGACTCCTGAGCATCACATGGCTTGGCACTCAAGAACTCACTTGTCTGCTACACAAGGCAAAGCCAGCCTGATCTGTCAGCATCCAAGCAGGCAGCACTAACCGAACTCAGAGGGTCATAAAAAATAAAAAAGAAGATATGCGGGGGATACAGATATACAGGGGAGGCTGGAAATGATCAAGAGATACTGTAAACATGTTTGAAACAACAAACAACAGATACTAAAAAGAGGGAAAGTCAGAGAAGGACAAAAAGATGAGAGGTACAGACAGGAAGAGACAAAGTCAACAGGGGTGCTAGAAACAGAGGCAGAGCATGAGCCAGGGCCCAAGACACAGACAGAACAACCAGAGGAGGCTGAGAGGAAGACAGAGGGAGAAGAGCACAAACCCACCCTGCTTTGGAAACCTGGGAAAACACCAATTTGTTCCCACACTCTTGCAGTCTGGGGCTCCCCCAGGACAACACTGGGGCAACGGTTCAAGTGGCAGGCAGGGTAAAGATGGATGGCCCAGACTGCTGAAAAGGCATGCCGCCCAGAGAGCCAACTCTACCTTTGAACTCCGCTGTCTGGCTCCCTTGGTTCTCCCCCTTGGTCTCTAGGGGCATGGGAAGCTTTCCGTCCATGACATCCAGCTTAATCATGCCCAGGTTGGTCAGGAGCAACATGGGGTCGATGCCCTGCCCATTGCTTTTAACGTTCTCCAGCACCTTCAGGCACTTGTACGATTTGAGCTCACTTATGTTCTCTTCCAGAAAAAGATTGTAGAGGCTCAAGTCATTGTAGCCTTCGGACTTGAAATGTAGGACGTCGAAGGTGGGCAGGATCTCGTACACTTTGAGAACATCCGTCTTCTGCCGGAACGGGACGAACAGCGTGTAGATGACCACGGGCGCCAGCAGAGCATACACCATGAGGTTGATGAAGCTCAGCAGTTGGAAGATGCCGACGGCGATGAGCTTGCACTGGAAGTGTTCGGGAATGGCGCTGTCATTTCTCAGGATGCCTGATTTGATGCTGCACAGAAACTCGTCTGAGAGTGAGGAGAGGCTGAAGTAATAACTCAAGTAGACACTCGCCAGCAGAATAACCACCAATGTCACCAGCCGGCAGCTGATATATTTCACGATTAAATGACTAGAGTTCCTCTTTGTCTTCAAGTACTGCTCCACGATCGGGTACTTGAAGTGGCTTTCCGATATCTCCCACAGACTGAAAAACAAAGCAAATAAAAGTAATTCAGACCCTTCCCAGAGCCATCAACACTGTTACGCTAGGAATTTCAAACACATTAACTATAACTTCATTCGAATGCCAGGGAATAAAACCATGCTTTAAAAAAATCTTTTTCCTGTTAGTGTTTCAAACATTTAAAATTTTATATGAGTACTTTGCTGGGATATGTGCAGTGCCCTTGGGAGACAGAAGAGGGTTTTAGATCCTCTGGAACTGGAGTTATAGACAGCTATAAGCCAACATGTGGATGCTAGGAACCAAACTCGGGCCTCTGCCAAGAGCAGCAACTGCCTGTAACTGCTGAGTTATCGCTCCAGCCCCCTGTTAATATTTTAAAGACAGTCTGGTTGATTAAATGTTAGTTAATACTTAATTTTTAGGGCACTCACTGGTACCCACAGCTCAATGTTTGTTAAATAAATTTATCAGATCCAGAAGAGCAGCTGTTGGTTTATTATTGTTGTTTTTAAATGACAATCTCCCACTAAGCATGAAAACCAAAGTAAAGAAATTTTCAGACCAACTAGAACACATATGCTTCTAACAGGGAGGGTTGGGGACACTCAGCAGACCCAAATGGCATAGTTTGGGTCCCTGGATCTCCCACAAGAGACTACAGTACAATGTTTATCCAGAAATAAAAGGATGGAAGAGAAGTCAAATAAATGTATTTAGTTAATAATGTTCCACTCAGACGCAATGGAATTTGGTTTCATGTCATCTTGACATGAGCCAGAGTCATTTTACAAGAGCGAATCTCAGCTGACAAAAGGCTCCCTACCAGGCTGGCCTTTGGACAAGACTGTGTTGCATTTTTATCGACTGATGATTGATGTGGCAGGCGCAGGTCACTGTGGGCAGTGCCACCCCTGGGACTGGTGTTGCAGGCTGATGCACCCTTAAGAGCAAGCCAGTAAGCAGCACACCCCCATGGCCTGCTGCCTTCAGTTCCTGCCTTGAGGTTCCTGCCCTGCTTGAGTTCCTACCCTGATTTCTTTCAATAATAGACTATAATGTTGACCTGTTAGTAAAAGAAATCCTCTCCGCTTCAAGTGGCTTTTGGCCTTGGTGTTTTATCACAGCAATGGAAACCCTAAGACAGGAATAGAGCAGATATTTTTAGAAATAAGGACTATTGCTATTATTGCTACTACCAGCAATGACAGAACCAGAGGGAGAATGTGAGAAGGCAGGGCCTCCCCCTATTGGGTCCCCCGCTCTCATCCCCTCTGTATGCTTGGCTGCCTCAGAATCCTCTGTGCTTTTCCACTATAAGAGACCAAAGCAAGCCAGCTACAAGTGACACTTTGACCTGTCACCCCTGTGAGAACCGCTTGTCAAAGGATGAGACTGGACAGGGAACCGAACAATGACCTAACGACAGTGAGGTCTGAGGAGGGCAGGGGTCCCTTGTCAGCAGATGGTAGACACCACCACCCCCACACTTCCCATTCTTGGCAATCAGCACCCTAGGCCAGCAGAGTAAGAGAAAGGACAGGGTGCTGATCGTAGGGTGGCCATGGGCAGCCCGCTGGAGCTGTTACCTTTGCCCCACATTCTCAATCACTCCTGGGGGTCCAGGTCCGTCTCTCAGGTCCAAATCCCGAGCACTCTTGGCAGCCTTGATGGCGCGGTTGTAGACTTTGTCAAGCTCTTCCATGATAAACTTCAGGTCTGAGCAGAGATGAGGAGCCGCTGCAAAGCGCCAGAACAGTGGGGGCAGGTAGAGGAGGATGGCAAACAGCAGCAGGATGTAGGGGAAGAACTGAAAAGCAAGAGCCAGTTGTGGTCAGCACAACCCCTCAGAGAAGCAAGGATAAGCCACCATCAGCTTGCTTGGAAGCTGCCCTTGTCCTCAGTTCAGGGACAAATGAGCAACCCTACTTCACTCATGGACACCTGATTGCCGCCTGTCGAGAGTGAACCAACCCCTTTTCATTCAATAGACGTTAATTTGAAGGAACTGGTGACTATGTGGAGACAAACAGTGTGTCCTTCTAATCAGAAAAAGAAGAAAATAAATACAGTCCCCTGCCCAGCAGAATGATTCCTCATCAGAGCCCCCATTAAGGAACTGGTAAATGTCACAGTGGCCTTTGCTGGATTTTTCCTTCATTTGTTCTGGTTTAAAGCTCTATGTTTTTTGTTTGTTTGTTTTGCTTTTATCCCCTCTTTGGAATATGGGAAAATGCAAAAAAAAAAAAGATATGAAAAATTCTGGCTTCGGTGGTCTGGTAATTATCCCGTACAGCAGTTGGAATAAGCACCTAAAACCTACAGGATGTGGAGGGAGGGGGGACCCTCACAGCTGGAACAGACCATCACTCTACAGTTGGCTAGAGTCATGTGCAGAGAACCCTCCCCACAGTAACAGAATCCCAGTGAGGCACCAGGATTGGTGGACACACAGAGCTGGCCGGAGGGGACTCAGACATCACGAGAGTGAAGAGTAACCTGGAACCCAGTCCAACTAGAAGCTCTGGAAGACTGCAGCACCAAGCCCTTCTGAAGCTCAGCCTTGTGACTTGGCCTCTCTGACCCTCAGTTTCCCCTCTTTGAAGTCGTCATGTGATGCGACTATCATGAAGATGAAACTGGATGGCTTGAGAAAAAATGTTAAACATGCCTGACGCCTGGCCTGTCAAAAGCACTGCAGATCACCAGGAACCACCAACAACAGGGCCTCTGACCTTTAGTCCTTCTGATGACCCACAGGCCTGTGGGGATCACTCCTCTCTGAACACGAGAGTGGAACCTTGGAGTGGTTTCTGGCCCCAGGGCACAAAGCTGGCAAGTGACCCAGTTAGAATATGATCCCCAAGCTACAACTCCACAGGCTCTACAAAGCATCGTATTACATTGTTCTAGTCCCACAGCTCATTGTAGTGACTCCAGGGTCACCCTGACTGGACACAATATCCTCTCCTTGAACACATACAGGACCTGGGCCAGACCTGTTTTGTACCTGCACTAGGAGAGTGATGCCACAAAGACCCTATGGGCAAACTCTGCCAGCTTTCCCCATGGGAAGACCTTACATGTCCACAGAAAACATGTCAACTGACACATTACTACAAAGTGAAGTCTCCAAGCTTTGGTTTAGACCTCACTAGTCTCCCATGGCTGTTCTCTTTCCTGCTCTAAGACCTGGCCCAAGGCACCCATCACCCCTACAGCTATTTTGGCTTTACAGTTCCCTTGGTTTTGTCAAAATTCCTTGGGTTTTTTCTTGTTTTTCATGGAAATAATGTCTCATTTGTTTTTGTCTTTAAATGCATGAAGCAGCACATACAGGTTTACAAAGGAAACAGGTTGTGCTGACACAGTTATCAAAATATGAAAAAGCTAGTTTGCATGTGCTTCTGTTATTAACCCTGAAACAGGGTCCAATGGATGGTCTCATAGCTAATACAGGTCTGAAGCAGAGAGGAGAGAACCAGATTCCATCCAGACAGAATGTGCCTTCACTGAGCAACAGAGCCCTTGCCAGTTGTCTCCTACACGCAATTTTCAATGCTAAACCCCAGTAGAAATGAATGAGACCCAGGGCATCATCTGTTCACAAACATCCTGAAGCTCGCATGAGCCCTTCCTGCGAATCTCTGATACAGTAGAAACAGAGAAGAAAAGCCAAATGGCCCCAATTCTGTAGAGTCCTCCACGTGGCTATACTTTGGGGTTCACACAGCAAAGCCCTTCAGTGTTAGCCTGATTTGCAAAGAGCTGACACACACTGCCAAACTACACCACGGCCGATCCAGTTTACAGCTGGCTGTGTTCATTCCATCCTTGTCTGTTCTAGTCCCTGTCTATCACTAGAAAAATGAAACTGAAAGTCATGCTGTTTCCAACACCCAGACGGCAAAGCACTTTCTCTGTGAAACATTTCCAACTTAGGCCTGTAAATATTTTTTGGGTCATGTTTGTTTTAAGATCATTTGAATAACAGCATTTACTTCGGATTTTCCCCTTGAAGCAATAAGGGTACAATCTGTCTAACACACCCAAGGAGTGTGGCACCTAGCCCAATGGCCAGTAGAGCACAGTTCGCCGTTAATTAGAAAAACGCATGCTTAAGGTTTTGTTCAAAGCTTTCCTCAATGTCCTTGTGCCCTGGTTACCTCTGCAGGAATGTACAGGAATGCCTTGTTTGCTGGTTTTCCTTAGACTTAAATTCTCCCACCCTGACTGTTCTGCAGTCAAGTCAATTTACCTGCAATACGAATTCAAAAACCGTTAAATTGTAGCCTTCACAGTCCTTTTGGCAGATTAAGAACGTGGATAATCACCAATGTGTGTGCATGAGGGGAAAGCTTTGTTGTCAGCGCTGCCTGCTCCATGCTAGGTCTGGGGTGCGCATCACTCAAGGCTCCGACTACACCCCAGGTACACTCTCCCAGTGGGCAGGCACCATGATCTCAAGACACTGAGACCCTTCAACGGAGAGCCAAGCAGCCATTCCATCTGCAACTCTCAGCCTGTTTACAATTTGGGTTGCTCCCAAAAGGGGTTGTGGTTATAGGACCTCTGTATGGAAGGAGCCTGAGGTGACCTAGAACAACCTCCCTCCACAGTCCAACACTTTCTTCATCTAAGAGAAAGATCCATCCAAGCAGCTAGACAACACTCCCCAAGAGATATGCCACCTGCCTGACAGTACCGAATGAGGGTGGGTGGGATGTGGATTCCGAAACACCCGTGGGCATGTGCTCTGTGCCAGGGAGTGCACAGGACACAGGCCCCACCCACACTGACATACTGGCTGAAGTAGCCGCATCTTCCCGAAGATCAGATAGCCTATCAATCAGAGATCAAAACGTGGGGTGCACAGACATGCATGAAGGCAAAACATATAAAACAAATGAGCTAAAAGAGAAAAAAAGTCTACGAAATCTCGAGCGTGAAGCTGTTTGGAAATACGGTCTTGGCAGACATAGTTAGCTCTAATGAGGCCATATCAAGTAGGGACAGCCCCAAAACTGACGGCAGATTAGGACAGACCACAGGAGGGAGTCTGGGGAAGATGAACGCAGAGATTGGAGACCTGTGTCTGCCATCTCTGTCAGCGCTTCCCCTGAGATTTAGTCTATGGATCCGGAAGAGAATGAATCCCAGCTTCGGAGTTCATCCAGGTCTGCGGTGGTTTTTACAGAGCCTCTGGGGACATCAAATGTTAGCCCCCAACCCCCAGAATGTACACTGCAGGGAACCACTGGTAGAGAGCATGCTCAAGAAATGCCTTGGCAAAACAACAAGGCAGTACAGAGAACCCACAGAGGTGGCAGGGCAGGTGGCCGCTGCAGCCGAGAGCAGAAATGATGGGACTCGTGACAGAGCTGCTCAGGGCGAGGGCACACAGGTGAGATGGGAAGGCAGCAGACCCGACGACTATGGTGGGTGGGGCCTATGCTGGGCTTTGGGTGCTGGCACTGGCAGCTCATGTAAGTCCAGGAGGAGGACCACACATGGTGGGGAGGCAGATCTCAGGTGAGAGACTGGCAAGAAGACCCTGGTGGAGGTGTGCAGGAACAGCTGAGAGCACGGGAGGAGTCTGGCTTGTGACACAGGGCCTGAAGGCACAGACACAGCTGAAGCCAAGAGCTCAACAGGGGAGATCACCCCAGGGAATGGGAGAAGCCAGAGAAAGGGGCCACGCTGGGGGCCCCGTGACATGTCAGGGTCAGACAGAGAGTGGACACTGAGAGACAGGAAGGTCAGAAAGCAGGAAGTAGGCAAAACAAGATCATCTTGCACTTAGGGACGACGTGAAACACAAAGGTGTGAAGGATGTCGGTTCGGATAAAAACTCCCTCCAAGACAGTTCCAAATACGGTAACTAAAGAATGGAGAAATGAACCATGAACAGCCTTCAGAAGGAGGACAGTGAAGATATCTAAGGGAAAGACCATCATGCTTTGCGCCTGGTGGCCCCTGAGGGGTGGGTAGCTCCTCAGAGTCCTGGAGGAAGAAGGAAGGGACTGAGCCAGAAGCCCAGAGTACAGAAGCAGTTTGAAGTTCTGATACCTGACCACACGGACAGAAACCACTTTCCTGTAAGTTGCTTTTTGTCCAGGTATTTTAGCAACAGAAATGAAACTAAAATAGGCTTGGAAGTGCAGGTCCGAGTAGACAGCTCCACGATGCCCAAGGATGTGCGGCACACTCTATTTGAGGAACACCAGTCTAAATTTCATGGTGCCCACTGAGGGCTCCAAGCCAGGCTAGCAGCATCAGAATCTTACAGGATTCTGAGAAAAAACACATTCCTGGTATTAACCCTACTGTTAAAAGTTCCACCCTAGCAAGTGTGGGTGGGGCTCAGAGCCCTGCGTTTGCACACACATTCCAGTTAATAACAGAGGCCTCCGGTGAATCCTCCAACTAAGTCCCTATGAGTCTGCTTTAGAGAAGCAGTTTGCCCACTTTGTTAAGTATTTTTTATTCTTATTGTTCTCTCTCTCTCTCTCTTTCTCTCTCTCTCTCTCTCTCTCTCTCTCTCTCTCTCAAGGACTCTGTTTCAAAGAGAAAGCAGAGTAGTGTGGTCCTCTAATCTTTGTCAACATACTGAACAGGAATGAAGAGAAGAGTTCAAGCAGTCTTAGAGCGCCCCCTGCTGGTCTCCTGGGTGCCCTCACATGCCGAGTAAAAAACTACCTGCCACAGGAAACCATCAGGGGTAAATGAAGTAGGAGAAGAAGGCCAGAGGAAGGGATGAGAGAAATTTAGTCTAGTCAGAGGGGAGAATTACATCACTGACAATGCCAAGTCCACAGTGACGGTCACTCGAACATTACACAGAAGACTGTTTTGGGGGGACTTGAGCCCCCCGGTTTTAACTAACATTGGATTGAGACATGTTTAAATTAGCCCTGTACCTCTAGTCCCTCATCACTGTGAGCATGCACCTGGAGGACCAAGCCTGGCTCTCCACACAAGCTAGGCGGCTGCCACGAGCTGGGGGACGAGAATTTAGTGGGGACTGAACTTTGGAAGGACAGAGCTCGGTGGACAGATAGTGACGATTTCACAAGGTGAACTCTGCAGAGCTGTGAGCTGAACAGTTAAGAATCAAGCATTGTTAGTCACTGGATACATGGGCCACAGTGACCCACTTAGAAAAAGTGATTTGAGAAGACTGTTCTGAGGAAAGGGTTTTGTAACCGGAAAAATTCCCCCATTTCTTCTTCTATTTAAAACTGTATCATCCTTTTGCACTGTTATTTAATATATAAATTATACCACTATAAAGTGTTAACTTTTTAAGTTTTATATTAAATATATTTCTATATTTTATATTAAAAGGTGAAAAACTGAGAAGCATTCAACGTGGGAATACAGGAGGTATGATTACCAATCTGTGCCCAACTCAAAAAGCTACATCTGTATTCCCATCTGGCATGGGCTACTTTACTTCCCTAGTTAGGAAAAATCTTGGCTTCTCATATATGACTTACTTTATTTTTAATTACATGGATGTGTGTGACAGTATGCATGGCAGGTATGTGTGGGTACTATAAAGGCCAAAAAATGGGGTCGGATCCCCTAGAAGAAGAGGATCTGTTGTGAGCTGCCTGGTGTGGGTGTGGGAACCAGGCTAGGACATCTGAAGAGCAGAACCTGCTCTTAACCACTGATCGATCCATCTTGATGAGTCCTGCTCATCCCCGGGACTGTCACCATCAAATCCCACACACTGAATGCCTGCGGACCATATGAGTCTTTTCTGTGACAGTTCTGTAGGATGCTCCCTCCCAAGGCCTTGGGGGATCCTTCCTCGCCTCTCTGAGCATCCTTGGCCTGGGATACAAGCCACCTTCCCTCCCCACAAGTGTTTCCACACTGTCTCCATTCTGTTCGTGTTTATGTCCAATTTCTCAGCTCATAAGAGGACACCTGCCATATCAGATGAGGGGCCCACCCACCTCCAGGATGGACCCTCCTAACACACTGCTATATCTATCTGTTCAAATAAAGTCATATTCTAAGGTATGCAGGGTTAAGATGGCAACATCATCTTGTAGGTGACAAAACTCAACCCATGTCAGCACATCCGTGTAGTTCATCTTGGTCTCAGTCTCAGCACAGGCTACTGTACTGACAAGCAGATACTTACAGGACAACCTGCTTTTTACTCCTCCAAGACAGCTTTCTGTTTGCCTCTCCACTCCAGCTCTGTCTTCTGTGGGTTCGTCTGATCCCACCAACTCTCCACAGTAGTGCCCCTTAGATTCTGTGCTGTTAGCTTTTAACTGTCAGCTTGGCACAGCCTACGGTCATCTGACCAGGGGAGCCTCAAATGAGGAATTGCCTAGATTAAACTGTGCTGCAGGCATGTTTGTCGGGGATTATCGTGATGTAGGAGGAAGCAGCCTATTGTGGGCAACACCGTACCCTGGACAGGTGGGGCTAGGTTGTGTAAGAAAGCTAGCCAAGAAAGAGCATGAGCAGTGGTCCCCCTGCCTCTCCTCCTGCAGACCAGAACCAGCCTCTGTGCCTGCCTAGCCTCTCCTCCTAACTAACCAACCGCCTCTCTACTAACCAGCCAACCAAGCAACAAGAATTGGTTCTCAGAACCAAGTACACTCTGCTCAGGAACGCACACTGGCTCTCATTAGTCCAACATTTTGCCATATTCCTGCCTGGCAGTCACAGCTCCTCCTCTCTGTAGCCCTGCCTCCATTCCAGTCACCATGGTCACCCTGTTTCCCATCTGGACAAGCATCTCCAGGGGAGTGCCTCTCCCCACACTCCCCAGGCCAGTGGTTCTCAATCTTCCCAATGCCACAGCAATTAATTAAAACCCTTTAATATGGTTCCTCATGTTTGGTGACCCCTACCATAAAATTATTTTGTTGCTACTTCAGAGCTGTAATTTTGCTACTGTTATGAATTATAAATATCTGACATGCAGGATGTCTAATATGCAACCCCTGAAAGGGGTCCCGGCCCAGAGGTTGAGAGGCACTGCCTAGGGCAGTGCCTCTGTGATTGCTGGTTCAGCATCTCACGCCTGTTCACTCTCAGGACTCTCGCATTACACAATCTCCCTGGACACAACCTTCCCTCCTGTTACCACCCAGCTTGTGAGTGCTGTGTATGAGGAAGGCACTTTTTCTGAGAGTTTTTTTTTTTTTACACACCATCATTTGTTCTACACACGCTCACTCTTCACCCACGACCACCTGGCTGTCACTTCTCCACTACATCTCGGGCCGCCAGGACACACCGAAGAGGAGTAACAAATCCAGCAAGCTGGGCTCCACCCCAGAGCAGCAGAGAGATGTAAGAGCTCACAGCTCTGTCTGCAAGTCTGTCTCTCCATTTCTGGGAAAACCACACTTTCCCTTTTCTGTCTCGCTTTCTAATTTTTCTCTTGCATGTTCATTTCACCACCAGTGAACTCTGAGCATCTGAGACACCATCTGTGGCTGCTGCCGCCACACATCACCCTAGTGTGAGGAGGGCCCTCTATCAACATCCGCTAAAAGAAACTCAGTGACACTGCTTGCAGCTCGAAAACCTCCTTTTGACTCTTCTAGTTCCCTGCAACACCCTCCCTATGTCTCAAGTCTCCGAGTCCACTGCTAATAACCGCTGATGTGAGTAGGACCTCCTATGGGCCTGTTTCTGTTTGTGACTGTTCTCTGAGTCTTCCTGCATTTGTGGTTTGTCTGTTGAATGCCAAGCACCATGCTTAAAAAGACAGAGCACACATTTGAGGCTCCGGGCCATGTCCCCTTCCTCCAGGGAGGATGCGGCTTCACTTCTGTCCGACATGTAAGCTGGAGACATTGTGAAAGCCCCAGTCATCTTGTTCCCCTGGCACAGAAGTGATTCAGACCAGGGCTCTAACCTGGGAGCGAACCCCTTACTCCCAAGGAAAGGCCTTCTAAGGTCCCAGCCAAGCCTGAATGTTGACCAGGCAGGTTTCTTCAATTCCCGTCCCCAGTGCCGTGAGCCTGGTAAGAGCTCTGCTCAAACACTCAGAACCGCCACGGCAAAACACAGTTGCCCGTCACAGTAGGTCGCCTAAGCCACCACCACCTACACCATTCTCTTGACTTGGAACTGGGAGTCTGCAGACCTAAGTTCTGTTTCTTCATCCCCAGACTAGTCTATGACCCTGGGCCTTGCCTCAAGCTCCCTTAGTGTTTCTTGTGAAGAATATGTGGAAGAAAAAACTTTCCAGGGTTTCTAGTCCTCCAGCAGTCTCACGGTGGCTACTGTCCCTGCCAACGCTCACCTTAAACTATCCCAGCTATGATCTGAGGCTCAGCCAACGCCAACCCAGAAATTGGTTACAACTTGGCATTTCCACAAGGACATTTTAACCTGGACTCAAACTACAGAGGTATGGACTGAAATTTACAGGGTTTCTTATCCTCTGCAAGTGTGCCCCCTTGTGCTGAAGGTCATACAAGGTCATACAAGGTGATGCACTGACTCGCAAAGCCGACAGCACTCAGGCTGCAAATCAAAGGGAAAAGCCCAGCCCAGACATCATGTGGTACCTCTATGATAAATGTGCAATGTCCAGGTGTGGGGAAGGCTGGGTGGGAGCCAGCGTGCGTCAGGGCATGAAGAAAGAGGTCTTTTGGAGAAGAATAACAACTGGGTGTCCAGACGCAGTTAGAGCAGCAGAGGACGAATGATTAGCTCTGGGGCCACAGAAGATACAAGTCTGTGTTTTCTTTCATAGACAAGGGCATCAGAAAATACAAATATTCTAGTTGTTCTTTATGAAGGGCAAAAGAATCCGGACATGCTCTGCTTTTGTATGTGCAGAGAGGACCCAAGGTGTCCATCACTCACAGGCAAGACCTGAGATATCACATCCTCACTCACAGGCAAGACCTGAGATGTCACATCCTCACTCACAGATGTCATGTCACTCCCACCAGAGAAGACTGAAGGTGTCAAGTTATCACTTAAGAGTGTTGTGCTAGGCTGGAGAGTAAGAAACTGCAACCGGAGTTAGCAAGTGTGCACAGCACAACACTCTTATATATTTGGTTGTGAGCCTAGCCTTTAACGGCTGAGCCATCTCTCCAGCCTCTGAACACCCCACATCCAACTGACTGTACCTCTTCTCTCTAATCTGAACAGCCTGGGTACTAAAGACTCTTGTGTAGTATCTCTCCTTCATTTCAGTACATGCAGCTACCAGAAACCCATCCAAGAGCTGTGAACCCAGGATTCATGGCCAGGCTTCTGGTGCGTGCTCCAGAAACACAATGCCCAGAAGCAACTAGACTGTATGCTAGTCTTTAGTTTTTCTAAGTGACCCCAGGTGTCACAAAAAGGTTCTGGCCAACATTCTTCAGGGGAATAAGAACTCAAAGGTGACAAAGATGTACAAGGTGCCTGTCACTGAAGAGCTAAAACTCAAAGGGCGTATCTGCTCTTCATTTCTTATCTGCTCCACAAAGATGTCTGATGTGATCACTGCGGGGCTGACCACACACCCTTGCGTGGCTGTGGCTGGCACAGCCTTTCCGGACCTCCACTTCTCTATCTAGACGGCAAGCACAGCAGGCCTGACAGTATGGCATTACCTTGTGCAGCCACAGTGGGAGATTTCCAGACTCGCTCTGCAGGGAGCTCTTCTGCTGTACCGCCGCCCAGCAGTATGAATCCACAAAGGAGGCCTGTCGCCAGGAGAAAGAACTCGGGGAGAAGCAGCTTATCTGGGTACCTGGGAAGCCAAGCAGATAGTTCCAAATGAATAAAGCACAGGGCCTGCATTCCTCCCCTCCCCCCATCCCCACTGACTCGGAATCTTAGGTGTTGCCCACGTCAAAACGCTCAGTCAAAACATCACACACCAACTGAATGCGGGCATCACAATTTTTTGACAGTAAACGGTTTCTGGATATGCAGTGACCAAAAATTCAAACTCAAATGTGTAAAGAATCCAAGGTTCTCTGGACGTGCTCATCCATGTAGTATTGCACAATTTCACAGCAGCCTGGGTTCCGAACACACAGTGTTCACTTAGCACCATGCAACACCCTGAATTCTTCCTGAAGCACCTCAGCAGACAGCCAAGACTACTGCAGGCTGCCGTAGTGAGTTTCTTGTCAACCTGACACCGGCTAGAGTCATGCAGGAAAAGAAAAGTCAGTGGAGGAACCATTCTATCAGACTGGTCCGTGGGCATATCTGTGGGCCATTTTCTTAAAGATACAGGAAGGCCCCGCCCACTGTGGGAGGTGCTACCCCTGGCAGGTGGGCTTGGCTTGTACTTAAAAGATAACTGGGCAAACAAGGAGAAGCAAGCCAGTAAGAAGCACTCCTCCATGGCCTCTGCTTCAGTTCCTGCTTCCAGGTTCCTGCCCTGATTTCCTTCAGTGACAGACTACTGACATGAAAGTGTAAATCAAATGAACCCTTCCCTTCAAGTTGTTTCCTTCCTATTTATCACAGTCATACAAGGCAAGCTGGGAGAGTTACAGGCTGCGGTGTTTTAACTGTGCATACACAGTTTTCTACTCTCACGGAAGCATAAAGGCTAAATTACAGAAAGCAATGACTAAGTACTGCCCTAATATCACTGTTCATTATGTGAGGATCAAGTCAGTGCACCCTTGGGCCGAATTAAGGTGACAAGCACACCCACCCCATGAGTATGCAATTTGCTGTCATCTTTCATATGTGGTGAAATTATATAGGCGCACGAATGATGTTAAATAAATGCGTAGTTTGTGAACAAACACTTGATTTACACACCTGTTTTTTATCTGTCTACACACCTGGGTTCTCATAACGGCCATGAGTAGAAAAAGTTCAAGAAGCTTGCTCTAGGTTGTGGAGGACACCTACTAAACCTGAGCGCTGTGGAGGTACATCTGGGCGACACTAGCCCTGACAGCAGCTTTGGGCTCCATTGGGAGGAAATTCTAGAAAGAAGTGAAGCTGCCATAAAAACAACAGAGGACAGGAAGAGAACCAGTCAGTATGAACAGAAATGCTGAGTGTAGGCGGTCAAAGGAGAAGGGGTGTCCCACGAGTGGGAAGGCTACAAGGGCAACTCAATGCAGTGCACACAGGGGCACAAATGCACCGTGAATGTTCCTCCTCACCTTATTTCTTGGTAGCAAGTCCTTCACCAGAACCTGGCGTTCATACACTAGGCTAGCTAGCCAGCAAGCCCCAGCATCTTTTGGCCTCTGTATCCCCAACCAGCATGTGGCACGCCTGGTTTACATGGATTTTGGGGACCAAAGTCAGCCTCTCATCCTTATGCAGCAAGCACTTTACCCCAGTGAGATTTCTCCTCAGCCCTCAGGAAAGAGGACATTTTTTTGTCCCAAGAAAGAAAAGTCTGAAGGGACATTGGCCATAAACAGCTGGTGAGCAAAGCAGTAATTTTTCATTTCCTCTTTAAAAAAAAATGCCACAAACCAAATTGTTACCTAAATGGTTTAGATTTAGAAGGCAAATGTCCAGGACTATGAGCCTCACTCCCAGCAGGAGATGGGGTTGTGTGGGGATGAGGACAGAAGACCTGGTCCCACTCAGAAGTCCCTTGTAAATGAGTCCCTCCGGGAAGGGACTGTATGATGTGGCTTTCTCCACAGCAGTGAGAATTCCATCGCTCTGCACACATGGGTGCTGTGTGTTGCTGGACCCTGAGTGGTGCACACTCACTCACCCATGTGGCCTTGGAGTCCAGCAGAGCTGTACCCCCATCCCCATCAAGTGTTTATTGGGTTGGGGACGTGTCACAGGCATAGGAACCAGCTGCTGCTCGGACCCCCTTGCCTTCCCTCCTTCTCTTGAGTCGCCTGACAGATGAGGTACGCTCTCTCCACGCTCTCCCCCACATCCCACGCAGGGTGAGGGGTGCTGAGTGCCCGGGCTCTGCGGCTGTATTTAAACATCACTCTGCCATTCAGTTGGGTGACTCATTGCTGGTAAGTCACTTAACCTTCCAAAGCCTGGGGTCTCTAATGGGGATGACATTTACATCAACACGGCACATTGTTGTGTGGACAAGAGAGGGAGGGAGGCAGCTAGGTGGTTACTGTAGTGCCTAGTGCCTGGTTCTCACTGGTTGCTCTGTGAGTGCCAGGAAACATTTTCCTGCATTGCTTTGAAGACTAGAGCACACCCGCCATTGTCTCTTCTACTCCGTGGAAAGGGGGCAGAGGCAGTGAGCTGGACCTCCCTGTGTCCTAGAATATAGTAGGCCTCCAAGGGCCACCTCCCCCCCCCACCCCCGGGAAGGGATGATTCACATGCTTGTATTAAGAAAAGGAAGTGGTCTGTGGTGTCAGGAGGTGGTGTTGGGTGCATGGTAAAGGCCCCAAGGACCCCTTCTCCTTCAGCAGGAGACTTAACACCCAGACATCAAGAAAGAACTTCACGGCAAGGCTTGGGAGAGACCATCCTGAAGTCAGCTGCCATTGTAACTTATCAGACAGTTCTTGCCATCAAGTGAGGGTGCTAAGTATGAGTTGGGATGGGTAAGACATTTCTACGTGCCCCTGGTCCCTTTATCCCATCACACTCAGAGCTTGCATTTTATAAAACGGTCAGTGTGCACGGGTCTCCTCACACTCTGCCTGCGCCGTTTGACTCGGCTAAGCCCTGCATCACACTACCCAGACGTTCAGCTGCAATAGGTAAGGGGGATGAGTAGTCCCCGGGTTCTCTTAAATTTGCCGGTAAGCGACATGCCTGGGGACATCTGTGAAAATACTCATGAAAATGGAGGGCGCTCTCACGAGTCCACGGAAGCCTGTCTGGCTCAGAACTCTCCCTGGATAGCATCCTCAGAATACGCATCTCCAGCCGAACATTCTCCCTGAAGGAAACCGCTTCAAGCTCTATTTTGGGATTCTGGGACCTTCTCCACGGCAGTAGTAGAAACTCTTGAAAAGGAAAAACATCTAGACATTTTATAGCAAACATTTTTCAAAAGAGAAAGGAGAAAACAGAGGTAGAGTTTGAGGACATGCCGAGGCCCTAAGGAAACACCCCTCGTCTAGAATAGAGAAACAGCAGACAATTGGCACTCGCTGGACACCACTAGTTCCTTCAATTGTCACCTACTCTAAGACTCAGTTACATGGGGAGAAACAGCCAGTCTTCCTTTACTGGAAGACCTGGGTCATTGACAGAAGATCCCTGCAAGACTCTCCAGCAAGACTTGCAGGCTCCTTACCTCCATGTCAGTTGAAGGAGGGCTCCGGGGTCCCTAGGACATAGCAGCAGTGCTGTGCCCACCACACTGGGCAAGGACTAAAGTTCAAGGCAGAGCAGCCATGCCTCTGGATTCAGTTACTTCAGCAACCCCCCTCTAGAGGAGTCTCCACCAGGGCGTGTTACAATAGGATGCCCTCAACAGCTGGCTCCTCCAAGTGGCCAGAAGCAGAATGCTTTCTGGCCAAGGGTTGAGAACATCCCAGCAAAGGAAACAGATCAAGTAGAAACTTGGTGTTTTCTGCCTAGGAACCGGAAACTAACTCAAAGAAGCCAAAAGCCAAGCTGGGGGCCAGACACAGGACTGAGAAAAAGAGAAAAAAACCAAAGTAAAGAGAGGGCCACCACAGCAGTGGGTGGGCACCCAGCTATTCAGCCTACGTCTTTCCCCTGCTGACAGTCTGACATCAGGGTGGTCAGCCATAGCTGTGGGCTGGGAAGCTTGGGACCTGGGTCCTTGACGGAAGATCCCTGCAAGACCCTCCAGCAAGACTCGAAGGCTCCTTACCTCCGTGTCAGCTGAAGGAGGGCTCCGGGGTCTCTAGGACATGGCAGCAGTGCTGTGCCCACCACTATGCACAATGCGCACGTCATGATCAGAATACAGAACGCTCCTACAGGTTCGTGCATTGAACACTTAGTCCCCAGTTGGTGGTACTATTTTGGGAGGTTATGGAAACTTGGTGTTGTGGGATCTTGTGGAGAAGTAGGCCACTGGGGTGTGCCTCTGTGGGATGTAAGTGGTTTGCTGCCCCTTCCAGTCTCATACAGCCTCCCCCCTCATGCTCCCGCAGCCAGCAGTTCTAGCCAAGCAGCCATGGACTGACTGTACCGCTGTGGCCATGAGCCAAAAAACACCCATCCTCCTCCAAGTTGTTCTGAGGGATCTGGGTCACAAATGCTTTTGTTTGAGAAAGAATTACTATAGCACACACACAAGGAAAGTCAGAGGTTTTCAGTTTATGCCAAGAAGAAAGGAAAAAAAGAAGAGGAGGAGGAGGAGGAAGAGGAGGAGGAGCAGCAAACACTTTCTGATTGGATGAAATGCAGTGGTGGGTTTCACACCCATGTAGCTGGCAAACTATGGTAAGATCCTGAAGAGGAAGCGTGTGCTTACTGGGGCTTCTCGAAGGCGGTCCCATCTGCTAAGCAGACAACCTGAGCCACAGAGGTCCCCATCACCCTGAAAGTGCCTCTGCCTGAGCCAGAGTGTGGTCCCACCTTCCACTGAACAAACAGTGGCAATGGTCATTACCTCTGCCTACACCCGCCCGCATTTACTGCCACAGCAGCACTAGCTTATGAAAAAACAGAGCAATGCGACCCAAGAAGCAAGCCCAGGGCAGGAGGACAAACAGGGAGCCAGTTAAGGTTTCTCAGGGATGTTAATGCCAGTTGGGGTTGTCACCATCCTCCAGCCGAAGGAGGGGCTGTGGTTTAATTCTGCTACTGCTTCCCTGTTTCTCTAGCTCATACACAATACTGACTGACAGAGAACAGGGCAGGAGAGAGCAGGATGAAGAGCAGGTGGAGCATGTCCCCTGCCTTCTGACTAACACCCACAGCTTATCGGAGGGAGGTAAGTTTGCTGTGTTGCTTGAGCATTAAAAAGCTGTAAGAGAAGCATAGGCCGCAGGCCTCCTGAGGAGCTAATGAAACTCACCAGTACCATGCATTTAACAAAAATAAAAACATCATCAGAGAAATGTAGTCAGCTAGTGAAGAGAACTTTGAAAAATGCATGGGATTCCAGAAAGTGTCACCCTGAAGAGACCACAGGGGGCAGCAGAGGAGCAGGGAGGGACGTGATCCTTGCCGTTAGCTTTCACTCTTGCCCATCCACCTATGAAGAAAGGGAGCCAAAAAGGACTCCTCACTAGGGAGAAACAAACTCTTAGACTCCCCAAAGAATGAAGAGAAGAGAAACCCCGGTTATGGGATAACGCCGAGTCTGAGACGGGAGACTGCAGAAAGAGTTTGAGAGGGAAGACACATGCTGGGGCTGCTGTTCTGGGAGGCACAAAGGAAAAACCAACATAATCGTGATTGTAATGCTGATAGCTATTTTCTGCACAGTTTTAAAGTCAATGAGATATTTTCATTTCACAAAACAAAAATTATAATTCATTTACTGTAACACACACACACACACACACACACACACACACACACACACACACACA
>CAJQZJ010004767.1:9679751-9689908 GCA_907164525.1 Lophiomys imhausi
ACACACACACACACACACACACACACACACACACACACACACACACACCCCTACCTATCTCATATAAGGGATCCAAGTAGACCATAAAACAATTTTCAGAGTGCTAAACTTGAAAGAACCAGCTACCTTTTAAGATGCCTGAAAAAAAAAATTGAAAACTGTTGGGGAAGGTCTAATAACATTGCTTCTGTTAGGCTGATTTCAATGCTGAGATCTGGTTACCGCCCCTTCTGAGGCATTCTCTTGATTGGTTAATAAAAGTTGCTGATGGCCAATTAGCTGGGTAGAAAGAGTATAGGAAGGTGAGACTTCTGAGATTAAAACAGGGACCCTGCGTTTAAATGACAGGATTAGCTCATTCCACCAGGAGACCTGGAAACAGATAGACTATTTGAGAATGCTGGAAGTTAATTACAGGCACATGGCAGTTTGGGATTAGGTGATCCAGGTTACCTTAGAGTAGCTAATTGAGAGTCTGCCCAGTTAAGGGTTAAGCGTTGTAACATTAAAAAGTCTTGATGTATTTATTATTGGGCGGCAGCTTAGGCCATCAGTCCAAGAAATCCAGGGTCATCGACCTCCCACTGAGCTCCAGCGAATCTCCCGCTAGGTTGCCCACAATTCTACTGGCCTAATATAGCAACTTATATTAGTTAACAGAGTTTAGGCTACAGGTGGTACAGGCCACATTTGATCCAGGGCTTTTTCCCCAGGAAAAATCAGGCCACCAGTTAAGACAGGCTAGGCTGTCGACAGATATCCCAACAGGCTGCCAGTTGCTCTGCCAGCCTAATTTTACAGTTTATACTTATTAATAAATACAATTGATAATTAAATTGCAGTTACAGAAAACCATTCTCGTAAACTCCCAGGTTCAATGAGAATAATTATAAAGAGGCCCATGATCACAGTACAGAAAGGAGAGGAGTGCCCAGCTCCTACATCACCAAGTCTCAGGATGACAAGGCAGGCCTGATTCTGCTGCAAGCAACTGAGCATGCGTGCCCGATGGCTCCTACTGGATGGGTCCTCCTCGGCCACAGGAAAGCGCACTAAAGCTCCAAGAATGTCACAGTAACTTTTCCTTCCAAACAGGAGCCCGTTCCTCTCCTTGCAACTCTGGCCAATTTCTAGCCAAACCCAACTTCAGCTTGAAACAGAAGACACACTGTAATTAAATTCTGGAAGATCCAATTTGCCCATGACTGCCTTCCTTTTCTCTATAGGAACGGACTTCAAATCATGCAAATATTTCATACTGGTGAGAAGATATAAGCATTTTTTGCGGCCCGGACTCCTTAAAAAAGGAACTGAACTGATTTTCATGGCAGTTAGACCAGGCTAAATCCCAAGAACAGCCTCTAACACATCCCAGATACTTTACCACCAACTGAGCAAAAAGTTAAATAAATGCTTAAACAGCTCAGGAGAAGATGATGATACTTTCGAGTCCCACAGACTGGACAAGGATGAGCCAGGACAGCTCTGTCTCAACAAGGAGAAGAGCAGTATCCTGTACCTACCAGCCACAGGACTGGGACGTGCGACCCACAGCCAGAGGAACACCAGGTTGGCACGTGTCATCAGGGAAGAGGGTATGACAACATGGCCTGACACACGCAACCACAAGGCCAGGAGTACATCCACACAGGAAAACAGACAGAGGAAGGAGCGGAGCAGTATCTGGGGTTTCTTTCCTGGGCCAGAAGTCACTCCCTGAGCACACCTACTCGGGTGTGCATCCCACCAAAGAAAACTTGTATAAACCTAACGTAAACCTGACAGCAGCCCCAGGAACGAAAATTCATGACTGGGACCCGAGTTAAAGGAAGGCAAAAGAAGAGCTCACAGGTACATGAAGAAAAAAAAAAAAGACTGAATTATTTAAATATTGTTGTCACCTAAGATAAACTACCTCAGATTCATGGGAAGTTATTTAAAAATTTATATCATAGGCATGCAGGACTTTAAAGTGAAGGGTATATTGCTGTATTGATCTCGTTCTTCTTAACTCAACACTTCATTTAGAATTTTTTCAGACCTACAGAAAAGCTACAAGAACATGACAATGACATCGCATTCCACACTAGATTTAGGCACTGCAGACCTCAGACCTCATGTCCCCTCTGCAGCTGTGCGACACACACATTCTTTTGTGGCTGAGCCAATAGTTAGCTGCCGATCTCGAGCCCTTTCTGTCAGTGCTGTGTGTCTTCTAAGAACAAGGGCTTTTTCTTAGCCCAACGTGCTCACCAAGTTAAAGTAACAGAAACTTGATGGAAAACGCTGTGTGTACAACTTGAGTCACGCTTAGCAAAGACGCTTCATCCCCGTTAGCTTTAACTACCAATCTGCCACAGTCTAGAGTGCCAGTTTGAGAAGCACAAGATGACAGCTTCCTGTTAATCGGTGATGTTGACGTCACCTCCATTATCACACTGGGTGCTACGGAGCTCTGCTACTGCAGAAGTGACATTCCCCTGTGAAGAGCTAAGGGGCGGGGGGGGGGGCATGGAGACTGTAAACATTGCATCATGAACACACCATACTCCTCTTCAGCTTGCTTCACTCATTACTCTGACTTGGAAACACAGACCATTCACACCCTGGGTGCTGGGAACAAGCCAAAGAAACTTATTCTAAGTACTACCATTTCCTTTTCAGACTCCATTTAATCAGAGGGAGAAACTAAGTTCAAGGTCCCAGGCCCTAGGGGAGCTGGGGACTTCCCAATAGCTGAAAAGCTTCTGTTGTAAGGAAACAGTTGTCTGAGTCCAGACATCTCAGGGACAACTTCTCCATCTTGTTGGCAGGGTCAAACTAAACTCATGTTCCCAGGCCCAGGAACCTACTCCTATTCTGACTGATGCAAACTCCCTTGCTCAATCTTTTTATGTTAACATATCATTGGACAATGCTACAGCTCACCCTGGTTCTCCTCAATTTATGGTTTCATCCTTTAAATATGTTGAACAATGTCCCTTTAGGGTTGCAGTTCAGTTCCCGAGTCTGTTCTGTGGCCCTGAGAGATCAGTAGTGGCTTGATTACAATAAATTTTTGTCATCTGCATTGAGCTAGTGTTTGAATTATATTGGATTTAAGTGGACCCCATAATGGGGGGAGAGAAGGAAAACGTCACATACAATCACACCAGTATCACCACCCCTTCCCCATTACAACTGTGATGACTTGAGCCTAAAATGTTCCCACATATTCATTTTGAATGCTTACTTCCCAACTACTGATGCTATCTGGGATGATAGTAGAATCTTTGGGGGGGTACTAGTAGAAATTAGTCATGAGGGTCAGGCTTTTGGAGGTTACAGCCAAGGCCTCTAGCATAGGCCAGACCACTCTGTTCCCTTGTCTACCACAGTGTAAGCACCCACAGCCATAGGCTCCCACCACAGCAGACTAAACCTCCTCTGTGCTGATGGGCTGAGATCCCTCTGAAACCATGAGCCAAAACAAATCTTTCACCCCTTAAGTCACTCTTTCAGGTAGTTTCGTCATAGCATTATAACAGTAACTGATCCACACTGCATCAATAAATAAACCTGTGAATTACTGCCATTATTCCTGTCTTACATATAAGGTTCAACGCATTTAAATGGACCAGTTGATATTTGGCTAACTTATGATTCAAGGCCAAAGTAAGTGTGTGTGTGTGTGTGTGTGTACTCATTCCCAACACCACAACATTCTAAGAATAAGTAGCCAATGACTGGAGAGGAAAAAAAAAAAACCAGATGTCCTAGGGCTGGATCATGTCTGCATAATTAGACCCCATGGAATGCAAGGTAGCCAATATACATGGAACACACAATATGGCCAGAACCAACTCCCCAGAAAGCCAATCCTGAGCTGAGACCCAAGTTCATAGAAAGGTGTCATTTAAGCCACACAGCTAGTCTGGGCCGATGGCTCAGTGGTTAAGAGTGCCTGCTGAGCAAGCATGAGGACCTGCGTTCAAATTCCCAACACCCACATACAAAGCCGGGCAAGATCAACTGGCTCCAGGGAATGACGAGGAGAGTGACAGAGCCTGCCCTATCGCAAAGGAATAAGGAAGTGATAAAGCAGAACACCTCATGTCCTATTCTTTGCGTGTACTCACACATGTGTGAATAAACCACACACACACACACACAAAACAGAGCCAACAATATCTGTGGCTAACAGCTGGCACACACAGACCTTTCCCAAGCACCTAGGCTTCTCTGTGTAGAGACAGAGAAGTGGTGAGGACTGTCTGCATGGAGCCTACCTGGTAGGAACAGAGACTGGCCTGAATGTCACAACAGAAATGGGACGCGTGAGGGCCAGGAAGTAAATCCTTGCAATAACTTGGACTAGCCAAGCTTCCAGTAGGGGAATGTTTAGCCCTGGGCCAACACATTTTAGAGAGCAGTGGGAGAAGCGGGCACAGACCCATGGTGGGCATGAGAGGTGGACATTGTGAAAGGGAGATGGGAGAAAGTTAGCTTAAGAATAGTGTCAAAAGAAAAGATGGTGTAATGGGGCGCATACCTTTAATCCCAGCACTCAGGGGGCAGAAGCAGGAGGATCTCAGTGAGTTCGAGGCCACCCTGGTCTACAAAGCAAGGCCAGGGTAGCCAGGGCTCTTCCACGACAAGAAATCCTGTCTTGAAAAACAAAACAAAACAAAAAAAGAAACAGATGGTGTAAGGCCAGGGACAACTTCAATACACACCTTTAAGAACAGGTTGTTAGCAGTGGGGAACACAGATCTAGTTTACTGGAAGTATTCTGGAAGTTCACTAAATGTGGCCAATGGGACGTAAGCATACAGGGGAAAATCAGGTTAGGTCTTCCCTGAAGAGAGAGTCTAGAATCCCTGAATCCCTTTTCTTTGCTTTTGCTTTATAAAAAACAAAACAAAGCAAGCAAACAAACATAAACTATTATATTCAGCAGGCACTGGGTCTTCTTTTATGTCAAGTTAAATAACCTAGCTTGTTTCATTTCTAAAGCTTCACAGATTTTCTAAAGGCCTGAAAGGAGCTGTCCATCAGAGGGCTAGTCACCCAGGCAGCTGGGTCAGTAAAGGGCTTACTGTACAAGTACAAGGACCTGAGCTTGATCCTCCAAAACACTTAGACAAAAATCCCAGACACAGTAGTCTGTGCTTGTACCCTGGGGAGGAAGAGACAAGAGGATCCCTGGGGCTCACTGGCCAGCCAGTTCAGCCTACCTGTCAAGTTCTAGATCAGTGAGAGACCATCTCCCCCCCCCACACACACACACACATGAAAGGGCAGCTAGGGTTCTTATTTCTGTCAGCCACCAAGGAACAGGATGCAGGCTTCCTCTCTCTCTCTCTCTCTCTCTCTCTCTCTCTCTCTCTCACACACACACACACACACACACACACACACACACACACACACAGACGAAAGGGAAGCTAGGGTTCTTATTTCTGTCAGCCAGCACGGATCAGGACGCAGGCTTCTTGAGCAGCATTGCTGTATTTTCTTCAGCGCACACACGATTAATCGCTCATGCACTTACTAGTTTTATCTTCTAAAATTCTGCAACAAATCCACCGTCACCAAGGTGGCCCTTAAGAACTGCAGACCTTATACTTAAAAATGTCCCAGGCCAAAGCAAGATTCATCTCAGCTAAAGCCATAAGTTCTCCCTCAAAGATGTGGTCTAAAAGCCAGCCTTTATAGTTCCTGATACAAAGAAACCCTTCTGTGGGGGAAGCCCTTGAACATCTTCACCCTGAACTGAAGAAAAAGATTATGACCATGACAAAGTGAAAAGAGCCTACGATGACTGTCACCATTATGAGGACAGTGTCACGAGACTCCTGCAGACCCAAGGATGTTCTACACAGATCACATGGGTTTCACAGGACAGATTCAGACACTCAAATGGCAAATGCCGCTCTCAAGGCACCCCGATAGAGAAAAGGGACTCAAAAGGATTTCATTCAAATGAGGTGTTACCCATCACAAAATCTTGTGCCAACACTACACAAGCCAGAGCCAGGAGTTCGTGTCTTTTGAAGGTTGCATTTTTCCTGTGTCCTCATGAGACATCACATGTAGAGTGCAGCAGAACAGGTGGTACATATTTAAAAAATGAGAACAGCCATGAACGAGAGAAATAATGGACAGCTAAGTACTCAGGGCCTACATGAACCACAGTTCTCACTGGGGCAGACCCAGGAATGCCTTTCCTAGCTAACATTAGGGCAGGGTCCTCACAGAAGAAGACTGATCTCAGGAGAGGTACCTTCTGGTCACGTATGACCCACCCAGCAAATTGTGGGCAATAAATGCCTTAAGTGTGTTCTTTTAGTTCTAAAAAGAAATTGACTTTCTGCTCCCCTGGTCACTCCAATGTGTGAACTGGGAGCAAATGGAGTTTTCAGAGGAGGAATGAAGCCCTGGGAGGGGGAAGAATGTTGGGAGCAATAGTCCTGGAGCTCTCTTCCCTCCAAGGACATTGGAGGGGGGAATGGCAGCTGCCACTCCTCACTGCCCAGGCAGAGCCAGAGATCCCACTGGGCACCTGAGTCAGAGTGGGAGCCTGAGGGAAGCGGTAGCTTGTGGCAGCTCAGTTCTGCCAAGTACCTTCAACTGTGTGCGCTCCATCTCCCTACCAAGCCAGAGCCAGGCTTCTGCCCCTGCTTCTTGGTCCCAGCATCGAACAGGCACTACTTTCTGGTTTGCAAATGAGCGGCCTGGTGCAGTCAGAAGGGTGGATCAGCCTCACAGCCAGACAACTGGGAGGAGCTGCTCTGAGTTTCCACAGGGAGCTGCCAGCCCTGCGAGCTCTCAGGAACCCCAGATTAGACCAAGTGTGAAGTAGATGTTAACACTTAAAGGCAAACTTTCAAAGCCATTTTTTAACTTCCTAATAAAATGTATATAGTAGTTTTACACACAGCTGACTAAATGCAAACAGGAAAGACTGCTCAGAAGTGAAACTCTCTCTCTCTCTCTTTCTCTTCTCTCAAGACTTTTAGCTTTAAAATGAAAAAAGTTCGCCAGGCAGTGGTGGCTCACACCTTTAATCCCAGCTCCCAGGAGGCAGAAACAGGTGGCTCTCTGGGAGTTTGAGGTCTACAGAGCGAGTTCCAGGACAGCCAGGGCTCCACAGAGAAACCCTGTCTCAAAACAACAACAACCAACCACACAAACAAAAACTCATAAACAAAAAAAGTTGTTATTTAAAAAAAAAAATCAAGTATATTGTCCCACACCTGTAATCTCAGCACGAAAGAGGCGAATTCAAGACTGACCTAGGGCAGAGACAGACAGACAGAGGTAGGAGATGACTGATTTCCAAGGGATGGGAAATAATTTCACAAGGCAAGGATAACAAGCAGAGAGTTTTCTGTTTCTTCAGGTCAGAAAGGAATGCAATCAGTCAGAAGGGATGGGACAGTCCCCAGACACTGCCAAGAGTGACAGCCACAGCCAGATACATGTTTCCTGACTCCTCAGTGTAATAATGTAAATGGAGAACTACAAACCTAGAAATGCCACTTCAGTTTTAAGAACAACAAACTAAAAATGGACACTGTTGGGCCATCGAGATTGCTCAGAGAATAAAAGAATTTGCTACACAAACCAAATGAACGACCTAAACTAGATCCTCAGATCTCATAGCCCACGGTGGAGAGAACTGACTCCCCAAAGTGTCCACAGATGTGACAAGGGACTGGATGTTAACCATCCCCCCCCCCACACACCCTTTTTTTTAAATATAAAGTTTAGGTCTGAGATTAAAAATGTACAGGATCAAAGAGCCCTTAACCTGATGATAGGTAACTTGGATTCTGAAGGGCCCCAGAAGTACCCCAACTGCTCTTCAAGAGTAGTCTGGCAACCTTGGAAGAGGTCTGGAGCCTTTCCAGGAGGAGGCTATGACATTCATTTGGAGTGACACTATACTGCTGTCTGCCTTTCTAATCTAGTTTGTTGCTAGTGTAAAGGAGTGTCCCAGGGGTTTGTGACAAAAGACGGATGAATGACAGCAGAAGGACCATCTGAGCTTCTACGAGGGATGTATACAAACAGAAAACAATGCCATTCAAGCTTTTGATGTTGCTTTTTATAAAAATGTATTATATATCACTTACACTAACAGACAAAGGTGTCAATATTATTTAAGATAAATACTCTAAAATTTTATTTTAAAATGGCAATAGATATAAATCATAAACAAACGCTTCTTTGGAAATCCCAACAAAATCCTGTGTAAACTGTGCACGAGAACAAAGACTGAGAGAAATGCTCACACAGGGGTAGCACATGCAAGGCTGCCCTGAGCGGATGCATCATGACACAGCAGCTAAATGAAGTGAGGAGCGGTCACCCTGAGAAAGTCCCACCCCACTTAAGCAGAATGAAGGGCCAGGAAGATGGCTCAGCGGGCAACGGCACTTGCTGTGAAAGTCTGAGGACCTGAGCTGAACAAGGGGTGAAGACAGGAAAACTACCTGGTTTCCAGGCCCAGAGAGAGCCAAGAGCAGGAAGAGCCTGCCTGAACAAGGTGAAAGAGGCTGCCTGCACACACATGTACACACACATACACACACGTACACACACACACACACACACACACACACACACACACCCACAAGCATGAGCATGAAAACATCTCCAAGGCACATTAAGGAAAAATGAACAATCTGCAACACAGTTCACATGCATATTATTTAAATCTTTAATATCTTTTACATTTATTTCTTGTGTGTTTGTGTGTGCAGGTGTCTGTGTGTGCGCGCGCACTCATGCCACTGTATGCATGCAGAGATTAAAAGACAACTTGAGAGATTCAGGTCTCTCCTTCCACCATGAAGGTCCAGGGGACTGAACTCTGGCTTTCAGGTTGGGCAGCAAGTTTCTTTACCACGGAGCTGCCTTTCTGGCTCTGTTTAAATTTTATAATAATGTTACAATGCTACCAGAACAATGTTTTTCCAGCAAAAAGAAGTGTAACATAGACTACCTCACAGAGTAGTTGCCTCTGCCAAAGAGAATGAGATTTGGACACACACACACACACACACACACACACACACACACACAGGGGTTTAGTTTCCCCCTTTATGGCTGCATCGTTAACAAACACACGCCAATACATACAGACACACAGCCTTTGGCAAACTACAGCTAACCTGATATTGTGTAGCTATTTCCTTTGGATGAAATGTTTCCTCCTAGAAAGGAATCAGGAGGCAAGGGAGACTCACAATAAAGTCACAAGGGCCCGCTCTGAGAGCGATGAACACTGAACATCACAGGGGAGGCTCTTCTTGGAACTCCCTGCAAGCTGAGCTGGTGTCTCAGTTACTGTTCTACTGGTGTGAAGAGGCACCATGACCAAAGCAACTTTTATAAAAGAAAGCATGTAACTGGGAGCCTGCTGCTAGTTTTAAAGGGTTAGTCCATGATCGTGGCAGGAAGCAGTCCGGCATGGCACCAGAGCAGTAGCCCAGAGCTTTACATCTTGATCCACAGATGTGGGGTTTTGAGACCTCAAAGCCCCAGTGACAGACCTCCTAATTCTTCCCAAACAGCTCCATCAACTGGGGACCAGGGAGCCATTGCCAGTCACACCACTACAGGTCAGGAATGAAGCTTTTGTTGCCCTCCATGCAGGGTTCAGCTCTGTATCTGGAAGAAACAAATCTTTCTAGAACTGCCATAGCACGGTGGTAGGACGTGCCTGCTGGGTCTGACACCAGGGACACGGTGTGGCAGTCACACTGCACTGCCTGCTTTGTCAGCTGCAGCACCAGGCCACATACTGCCTGCACACCCTTTCAATCAGGACCTGCACCGTTTGCCAAGATGGAAATTGTACTTTTCCTGAAAGAACTGTTGTAGTCAGGGTTCACTAGAGGAACAGAACCGCTAGGGGGTAGATATTGTTAAGCGAACTTTCAAATTGTAATGGCAGCCAAGTCACATCTGAGACGCTGAGAACACGGAGCCTGGTCCTTGAGGCCGGGAGTCCCAAGAGTCAGAACAGTCCTAGAATACCTAGTGCTCACTGCGAACCAGCTACCTGTTGTCACTCAAGTCCACAGGCAGTGGTCCCAATCTGGTGCCCAGAACCCAGAAAGATCCAGGGAGGGGCTAGCCCACACCACGATGAAAGCTTGGGCACA
>CAJQZJ010004767.1:9689918-9735776 GCA_907164525.1 Lophiomys imhausi
AGATCCAGGGAGGGGCTAGCCCACACCACGATGAAAGCTTGGGCACATAGACTCTAGGTCTCAGTGAAGGGACCAGCAGAAGCAGCAAAGAGGCATGTCAGCTGGGCCACAAGATGGAAGGCCAAGAGAGAGAAAGGCAGGGAACAACTTCTTCTCAAAGGCTCTTTTTAAATCTGGAAGGCTTAGCAGAGATGGGGAAAAGAAGACACGCCAAAGGAGAACTCTGGCAGGAACAGGGCAAACAGAGGGAATCAGTGAGCCAGAACACCAAAGCAGCTGCCTTTCCCTCCCACACAGATGAGAGAATAAGGCAATATCCTCACACCAGGAGGAGCATACAGAAGTGAACTTCATGTCTGAACAGTGAAAGCATCCTCCCTTTCCTGCCCTGGAGCAACTAAGGGGCGTACAATAATTAAACCTCTTAACCTGTCCAAAGGAAAGAAAAGAACATTGGGGGAGGCAGATTTTACATCCGTGCCCTTTACAGGGCTGGTTGAAGCCATCCACAAATGAACCCCTAGTAGATTTCTGAGGAATAAGCCTGCTACCCTCCAGACCTTCGGTGAACATGACCTTCAGAACCCCCAAGTCCCACACTGCTAACCAAACAGTATGCAAGGCCTATGACATGCAAGGGCACAGCAGACAGGCCAGCTGAGGAAGCCACGAGAGCAAGCCAGTAAGCCATACTTCTTCATGAGGTTCCTGCCTTGAGCGCCTGCCCTGAATTCCTTTTATGACAGACTATGGTGTGGAAGTATAGGTGAAGTAACCCTTTCATCCCCAAGTTGGTAATGGCCATGCTTACCACAGCAATAGAAATCAGAACTAAGACAAACTGCTAAAAAAAGAGAATGTATCACAGCAGCTGGTAATGGCCACTACCAGCTCCAATCAAAATATGAAGAGAAAAAGGGCTGGGGCTATTTATATAGCTCAGTGGTAAAGTGCTGGGAGAAAAAACAAACCAAGCAACAACAATAAACAGGCCACTTTAATGATGTCCCAAAATGTAGCGGAAAGAGTATTTCTTATAACTATCAAAGCGAGGATCCGCTGATGAGTTCTTCCTGTAACTCATCGCCTTGACACACTGTAAAGAATGAATCTAAGTAAGAGCAGGCATGCCAGGCACATCCACTACCAAGCTTCCGTTTCCCTACTCATGGTTCCCAAATCCTCTGAAGCTGATGTGAAATGCATTTAACTGACAAACCAGCAAAAGCCCTGTAAAAGAACAGCCAGGTACTGAATTAAAGGAATTAATGGATCTACGCAAAGCCCTAAAACAGATCCATCTATCCAAAAATAACTATAGGAAAATCATTGTACATTGTACGTCAATGGTCTAGTGTCTCAGTTAGGGACACTATTGCTGTGATGAAACACCATGACCAAAGCAACCTGGGAAGGGTTTATGTGGCTTACACTTCATTGTTGAGGGAAGGTCTAATAACATTGTTTCTGATAGGCTCATTTCAATGCTGAGACATTACCGCCCCTTCTGAGGCATTCTCTTGATTGGTTAATAAAAGTCGCTTATGGCCAATTAGCTGGGCAGAAAGAGTATAGGAAGGCAGGACTTCCTGAGATTAGAACAGGAAGCCTGCGCTTTAGACAGAGAATCATTCATTCCAGCCAGGAGCAGGAAGGAGGGTACACACCATGGGTTAGAAAAAAGAACCTCATTCCATGTGGCCTGGAACATCGGCATGGCATGGAGAATGGCAGTCCAAAGGGATGTATGTATATATGGGGATATATTGGGTAATAGAATTAAGAGCTAGCTTGGGTGGGCCAAGATTGCTCAGTTCAGGCCAAGGCTTGTTAAAATCCACATAGTGTCTGTACTCATCTATAATGGCTGGTTAAGGATTAACAGCTGCAAACCAATTAATATAATATAAATACTGTTAAACAATTTAATTAAGTATTTCTACACTTCATCACCACTGAAGGAAATCAGGATGGAACTCAAACAGGGGAGGAACTTGGAGGCAGGAGCTGATGCAGAGACCACGGAGGAGTGCTGTTTACTGACATGCTCCCCATGGCTTGCTCAACCTGCTTTCTTATAGAACCCAGGACCACCAGCCCAAGTGTGGCCCCACCCACATGAGGTGGGTCTTTCCACATCAGTCACCCATTAAGAAAACCCCCTCCGGGCTTGCCCACAGCCTGATTTTATGGAGGCATTTCCTCAGTTGAGGCTCCCCCCCCCTCCAATGACCCTAGTTTGTGTCAAGTTGACAGAACACTAGCCAGGACACCTAGGCTTCCCGGTAAGTGGCAGCGAGGAGATATCAGTAACAGTCGTCATATCTTATTGAAAGAACAGAACAGACCAAGTGGCAAATGTGAAATAAAATCACTGAAGGCGGTTAGGAAAAAAATAAATGGATGCTCACCTGCTACAAGGGTAAGATAGTATTCTAGTGATAATGGAGTTGAAAAAACGAAATAGGTTTCTTTTTGTTTGTTTGTTTGGTTGATTGGTTTCAAGACAAGGTTTCTCTGTGTAACCTTGGCTGCCCTGGAACCAGGCTCTGTAAGCCAGGCTGACTTCAGACTCAGAGAGATTCACCTGCCTCTGCCTCCCAAGTGCCAGGGTTAAAGACGTGCACCACCACTGCCTGGCAGTGGGTTTCTTTTTTAAAAGATTTGTACATTCATTCATTTATCTATGAGTGTGTGAAGGACGCTTGTGCTTTTGTACTCATATGGAAGTCAGAGTACAAAAACACAAAAATGTACCAACAAGATAAACCTTCCAGACCTGATAGATAAATTTACAGGAGTCAAGTCTAGACAGGTCCCAAGGCATGTTTTCTTATACTTGGCTGAAACACAAACTTAGGAATGCAAAGTCATTCGGAGAGATGAGTTCATCTTTCTGGAAAGTGAAACTGTTCTCATCTTTCCCTTCAGTGAGGGGAGAAGGGAAACATTTGTGGAGATTATTACAAGCAAGATGCACATGTCAGAGTTGAAATTTGGGAAGAATTTTAGTGTCTGTCACATGGGACTGCCCAACTGACTTATGGTTGTATACTATGCAACAGGGTGGAATTTTGCCATTAAGAAGCCAGTGAGGGGCTGTGGAAATGGTTCAGTGGTTAAGGCATTTGCTCCCCAAGCCTAACGATTCAAATTTGAGCCCCAGGACCCACATGAAGGAAGGAGAGAACATCCTTTTGCAAGTTGTCCTCTTATCAACACACATACACATGGCATAGCACCCACACACAGAGAGAGATATAAGACACATTAAATAAATATAAACAAACAAAACAATAATTTTAAAAAAAGTGAGGTAGGTGACACTTGTGTTATGATACAAAAAGTTCTCCAAAATGTACTAGGTAGAGAAAATAGGTAATATGGCATAGCAGGGCCTATTTACCAAAGATATGTTGTATGCATGGAGGTGCTGAGGGAGAAGAGGGCAAGCTGTACAGCGTCCACTACAGTTATCTCCGCACACAGTCTCAGAGGCCTATGAACTTACAACTCATAGTTTAAAACACAGATGAGGCCAAATACTCATGCGAGAAGGCCTCTCTGGACCTCCACACCCTCCTCCTGGCTCTTTGATTCTGAGCGTGACTTGAGGGTGTGCTGTTATGGGGAAGCTACATATGAGTCCATACTCATACACACAGCATCCGTTATTTGTAGCAAGTTAGGGGGAGGTTTAATTTGGCTCACTGTTGGATCCCTCCTGGTAGGGGAGGCACGGCAACAGGCATCTCAAAAGCCGTGGCAGCTACATGCTACATCTCAGTGGACTCAGGGCAGACCATAGAGGGCAGAGTATAAACCTCAAGACCTTATACACAAAGATATACCCAGCATGCACTGCACAGAAGACTGGATGCTAGTGAGAGAAGAGCAAGGTGAGGGCTGGTGGAGCAGTTGGCACAGCTCTCCCTCCATCCCCAGCGGCATGACTACATTTCATCTGTCACCCACAGAGTGGAAGAGAAGTGCCAGAGCTAACCACAGCAACTGCCCAACTGAGTTCTGAGTTCTTCCATTCGGCTCAAACATTTGTAGTTGCCAAAAATCTTTCAAAATGTGAGCAAAGACTTGGAAGCTAAGAGCATCTCCAAGCGGCTCCTTCCAGAGGGTCTGTGTCTATAATTGTCACCCATTGTAGGGTCAGTTAGGACCAGTGAGCAGCCCCAGCCCCAGGAGTCTGCAAAAACCATGGAAACCACCTTGACCAGGGCACACTCTCCCAGCTTCTCTAGACTACATCACTCCTGAGACAACATACAAGTCACAGGTAGGGCGAGACCCAGCGAGTGGGCAAGGCGGGATCCCTCTGCTCTGCTCCCACTGTAATTTTCACCAGCACGGACAGCCCATGTGAGCTGTTGCACAGGGCTGGGTTTAGGGACAACCCAGAGTGGTGAGTTTAGTCAAGGCTTCCAGAGACACTGGTTTATCAGCATAAGTTGAAGAGAGGAAAGCTGATACGCAGGCAACGATTAACAAGTTCTAATTTTAATTAAGTTTAAAAGTTCTAATTTTATATCCATCCTCCAATGCAGACTGCAAAGCAGAGAACGAGCCTTCCGGCCGGCCCACCTCCACACTGACGGCCACTCCCACTCTGGAGGCAATACAGCCAGACAAGGCTCATACCTCTCAACTTCAACTCATCCTGCCTCATACACTCGGAATCCTTCTCAGAGCTCAATCCCAGCTCTTCTATGACCTGAACCCCTCACTGTTACAATTCCTCCTTCGGCCTCACCCCGCAGCAGACTGGGATGCACAGCCTTGCTCAGAGCCCATCTTGTAAAATCTCGTTTTAAAGATGTTCCATGCCCAGCTGTTCTGCTGGGCCGTACCTGAAAGGCAGACTCTTAAATCGTCCACGTTTCTATACTCCGCTGCCAAGCACCGGCAGATTGCACAGCTGGCCTCAATAAACACCCGATAATGCCCAAATCGATCACCTTTCATTCACTCAAAAAAGTGTCCGCGAAGTGGCTTTCATGTACTGTGTAACCGGGATGGATCGATACCTGCCCGGGAGTAGCACTGTCCTGGGCCCCCTTGTATCAATTATCAACCTGGTGGGGGCATTTTTTTTTTTTTGTGGTTCCCTCTTCCCAATGATTCTAGCTTGTGTCAAGATTTCATAAAACTAGCCAGCACACTGAGGTTATTACAATTTTTATTCTCCTTATTTATTTATTATTTATGGTTTTGTTTGCCCCTGATGTCACACAGTTACTCTGCACAAAACCAATCACTGGTCATGAACACTGATCTCCTGGGACTTGTTTTGGGTTCATCCAACACACCTGTCTTCCTCTAGAAACTCTTGAGCCCTTTGGAAGACAATGGCATCTGCCTGAGAGTTCACCAAAGGGCCAGCCCGGTGCTCAGAGCTCCCTCCGTTTGATGCCTTATCCGGAAATCACACCATAGGCAGCAGGGTGTCGCCAGTTAGCAGAGTAGAGTCCAGCTGGATGGTAAACGCCCACAGGTAGAGAGAGGACCAGGCCTCAGAATCCTTTCCTACCCCACAGTGCACAGCAGTGCTCACACACAGCAGAAACAGAGGCTTGCTGGCTGAGCCCACTTTTCAACCCCAAGCTGCCTCTCACACTGCACATCCATCTGGACCTACGGAACAGAGCCCAGCACAGGCACCCCAGGAGCCTCTAATCAGGGGACTTTACAGTGATCTGGTCTTTCCACTCTGTTGGCCCTCTGCCCACACCAGGTATCCAAGACTTGCTTCTTCAGCATAGGGACATTTACTTCCGGGGTCTTGGTGCCCGGCACTTGGGTCAGCCCACAGCTAGAAGGCAGAAACTATCATCAGGACTCAAGCACGTTGTGGTTTTCCTTTCAGCCTGAGAACCAGGAAATCCAAAAGCTCGTTTTGCACCATTACTTCAGCAACTTTCTGCCACAATGACCAACTCGGCCACACGTGTCACAGAACTACACACGCCAAGCCCCTTTCCTAACCAAGCCTTCCATTAACTCCAGGTTCCACCAGCCTGCTCGCACAGGTACATAATACAGTCTTTACATGAGGCCACTCTCTTCTCTCCACAGCTTGTTAAAATCTAGGTGCCAAGGAGCTTCCTATTGCTCCTCATCTCTCTGAAGGGCCTCTTGTCTTCACCCCTCCACTAATTTCCTCATTGATGCATAAGGCCCCAACCTGCCCAGATCTAACCTCTCCCCTCCTACATACATTACCTACAGTGTCCCTCACTGAATGCTGTTGTCAGCCATTCTGTCGATCAATAGCCTCCCAATCCCAGGTGAGTAAGCATGGTTCTTTCCGTAGTAATCTGACCCAGGCCCATATACCCTCAGCTCCCCAAGGAAGTCCCCTCCTTTTGGTTGACACAACCCCTTGAGCTTCCCTTCAGGCAGCACGGAACTGTCACCTCAAAATCTTGGCAACAGTCTCATCTGGGCTTATCCACACTCCACTGTGTGGATTCAGGTATTCATGTCCTGCCTCATCTGCAAATGCTGTTGGCCCTCCTGTACTACTTACCTGAAAATCCCACACTCACTCAGGTTATCAAAGTCAAGATAATAGGTAAATAAGATCACTCAATCTGATAATCTCACCCGAAACACCAGACTTCGGAATCGCACATAACTATTAAGACGAAATGAGAGTTTAAATGAAGGGGATTAGGTCATTGTTTCCATCTTTCATTAATAAATAGCAAGGCCTAGGTGGAGGACCTCTCCTACCTCCAAGGGCAGTTACTCTCCATCACACAAAACCCGAAGACAGAAGAACTCAAGTATCACTTACAGGCAAGACAGTGAAACAGCACACTGTACAAGGAACGATTGTCTTTACATCCTCCCTGGAGCCACTCAGGAACTTCTTTGGTATGAAATTTTAGATGACTGCACAATTACTGGGGAGAGGAGTAGAAAGAGGGGTGTGTATGTGTCACATCTAGCGGCAACAGGCTGAATGCAAACTCTAAGCCGCAATCGTGGGGCGCAGGAGACAAAAGAACTGGAAGACGGATGCTAGGAGAGCCAACAGAGGTACCCAGGTTGCACATCCACAAATAAGGCTTCAGACTCAAAATCCGATGGCTACCTATGCTAGGATGTGCGACGAGCTCTCCTCTCAGCAGGCCCTGCCACCCCCACACAATGCCAGCCCAGCCCAGACTGCCCCTGTGCCCCCCAAGCTTTACCGATGGAGATCTCCTGAGCGAAGGCCAGCGAGATGAGCAGCAGAGGTAGACCCACGGCAATGCACGTGACCATCTTGTCCACCGCCAGTTCCAGCCGCAGCCCCTTGAACTTGGGTTCGGTGGGCTCCTTCAGCAAGAAGTCCGAGAACACGTACTCCGTGGCAAGGTGGGCGATGGCCATGATCGCGGCGGCCGGGTGCGGGGAGGCGGGCAGCCGGGAGCAGGCGCCGGTGCTGCGGGCAGCCGGGGCGAGGCGCCGACTCCTCGCGGTCACCGACCGGGCGCGCGGCTTCCGCTTTCCCTTCCCAGGCTCTCGGGCGGGCCCAGCATTGCACCGCCTGGGCAGCCGCTGTGCCCACCTCCCAGGGACCGCACGGGAGCCGCAGCTGCCTGGGACCTCCCGAAACTCCGCCGGGCGCACGAGCCCCGGAGCTCCGGTTGCAGCGATCGCACCCGGTGCTCACCCCCACGCGGGTCCCCGGCGCGCGCCACACCAGGACTCCGGCCTCTCTGAGCGCGCAGGGGGAACACCGTGCCGGGAACAAAGCGCTTCGCCACGGCTGCCCGCACCCACCCAGCGCACTCGGCTCCGGGAACCGAGCTCTTCCGGAACCTACGCGGGTAACCGGGGTTACCAGGGGCGAGCGGCTTCCGGAGGCACGCTGACGCGGGCGCGGTGGGCGCGGCTGCAGGGCGACCCTGGAGCCCTGGTCGGGAAGGATCTCCGCACCCTAATCTCCCTGAGGACGATCTCGCCGTTCCCATTCCCGTGCTCTCAGGTCTTAGCACATAGGATGTTTTAAAAAATAGTTTGCTTGCTTGTTTGTTTTTCAGTCCTTTCTGCTGGCAGCCCCCTGCTCTGAGCAGGAGCTAGCCCCTTTCTAAGCCTGGCCCACCACTGTGTAGGCGTATGATGCTGAAGATGAAGCCAAGTCTTGGGTACCTCTGAAGGCTAGACAAGCGCTCTGCTACAGCGTTACACCCCAGGGTGCAATCCGGGTTCTGTAAAAAAAACTTCAAGGAACAGCTGGTGCCATAAAAACGTTGAGATAATCATCCAAAAGTGTGTTGTAGAGGGGCCCTGCACCTTTCCAGAGTTCTGTAAGGAGGAGAGAGGAAATGGGGCTTTGCCTTTTCTCTACCTTCCTGTCCAAAGCAGTGCCCAGGGCCGCAGAGGCTTACCAACTGGTGGGTGTGTAGTGTTGGGAGCTACAGAGAGCTGTTTTTGAATACCTCACTGGAAGTAGATGATGAGTCAATCAAGACATGCTCGAACCATTTGCTGCAAATGGCCTTTGGAGGTGAAGGTGCCAAGGACACTTTCCCTGGGCTGTGTGCATCAGCTGGTTCTAAGGAGGTAAGTCCAAGGCCCACACATACCGCTCCACAGGACTAGTCCTCTAGAGACCTTCAGAGACCTCCACAGTCCTGCACTGGCGGAACTCGCAATCAATCTTTTTCTCAAACCTCAACTGGTGTCTTCTATATTTCCCTAACCCTTCCTTGCTGTTGGCCCTGGCACCCAAAGTAGAAGCCTGGTACTCCATTTTTAGAGTTTCTATCACTCTTGACAGTTGCCCCAACACATTCTGAATTTTTGTGCTTTTTTTCTAAATATGGCAGATCTAACAGCTCCCCACCTACTTGCACAGCCAGCAACCGGCACCCAATTTACCCCACCATTTAACTGCTTACCTGAAGGTACCCTCCAGACCCACCAAGCCATTCTCCAAATGGCTGTGAAGTACTGGAAGATAAAAATAGTATGCACACGCTTGAATTAATTTTACTCTAACAGTCAATAAATGAATCTCTTTCACCTTGAGTGTTTTATAACTGGCCCAGTTTTCCTCTCTTGTCTACTCCTTTCAAGGCATGTGGTATGGCATTGGGATAGGCTAGGATAATGGGGCCTGGAAGGATGAGTCTTATTTGGGGCAGGCAGAGCTGGGGTGAGTGTTTTCTAGGATTCAGTAAGTCACAAATGCAGTTGTCCTTCTCTTCCTGTCAAGATCAGCTCATCCAAGAGGGGAAATGTCCCCTTTGGGAGCCCTCTCATGACCCCTTCACTGAGTTGGGATGAGTTGGTCTCTCTGTTGGTGCTTCCAACAGCCTCTCTAGCCTCCAGCTCACTGGGGCAGGTGATAGTGGGTTGCATATCTTCTCTGTAACCCATATGGACTTCTGAGGTTCTAGGCTGAGTCTCGGTAGTTTTATGCATTCATTAAGACACCAATCAAAGATTAAACTTAAAATAGAGACAACAACAAAGAGAAGTTGTTGAGGACTGGGAAGAAGAGACACCTGACCCTAGTGTAGATCAAAGGCAAAAAGGCATAGTCTGAACTGTTTTTCAATAGACACTAGGGAGTGTTGGGATGGGAATACTTTAGAGAGTTAAGTTGCAAAATATTTGATCACATTGTGAATTCCTAGTTTGTGAAATAAAAAATCTGTATTATGGGATGGCTCAGCCTTTAATCCTGGAGCTTTCTGTTTACTGTAAACACGTGGTTATTGTATGGCTCACCTCCAAGCACACACCTTTAATCCAAGAGCTTTCTGTACCCAGGATTAAAGGAAGTTGATCCTAGGTCAGGAAGCAAAGCAGAGCAAGAAACCATCTACTGGGGATTAAACAGAAAGGAGAGACTTTCAGCTGAGGGGTATTTAAAAAAGTGTGGAGGAGTTCCTTCAGGTCTTTTGGGTTCACTCCTTCAGAGGGCTTCAGAGGTTGTCTCCTCCTAGGCTTCTCCCTGTAGGTTCTGGGCTTTTTAATTTAGAGCTTTTGGCTGGGACATTGGTGGAACAGGAATGTTAGTTGTGTGCTTTCTCTGCCTCTCTAAGCTAGCAGGTTTTCATCCCAGCATCTGGCTCCTGAGTCTTCATTGGTAAAATCAAATGACTGGGATATTTTAGTTTTTTTTGTTTTTTTTAAACAACAGAGTTATGCATTAAAACACTCACCCTTCCACAGTGCGTTGAGTAGATCAGAAAGAGAGCTGAAGTGAAGTGGCTTTCAGTGTGTGCATGAGAAGTAAAGAAAGCCTCAGATGGGTGGTAGAAACAAATGGTTCCCAAGGGCATGATAGTTGAGGAAGTCATTTTTGTTACTCCAAAAACTCAAATGAAAAAAAAAAAACAACAACAAAAAACAAACGTTGGCCTGGGCTAACATCCTTTGGAAAACAGGAGGCAAAAGCAATGAGCCTCGTGCCTTGGTTTGTTTCTTACTTGCTGTGTGACCAGGGATGCTTTACTAGAGATCCTTAAGCCTCAGTCTGTCACCCAAACAAGGATGGCCCTGTAGGTTCCCCCCCAGGACTTGTCCTTAGAATCAAACAGGATTCCAGAGGAACACAGTGACACACACATGTGATCCCAGCACTTGGGAGGAGAAGGCACCAGGACAGGGGTTCAAGGAGTTCACGTTATCCGTGGCTACACAGTGAATTCGGGCAGCCTGGGCTACATGAGATCAACCAAATAAAGGAGGTGTTTGTTTGTTTTAACAGCCTCTCCTGAATTGAACACTCTTAGCATTAGCAATCTCAGGACTCTCGCGGGTCAAATGAAAGCCTGCTGCAGGGTATTTGGTCACATTGTGAACTCTGAGTTTGTGAACTGGAAACATCTGCTTCTAGTATGGCATGGCTCTGCCCTTAATCCTGGAGCTTTCTGTTTACTGTAAACAAATGGTTATGGTGTGGCTCAGCTCTAAGCACTCACCTTTAATCCAAGAGTTTTTTGTACACAGAATTAAATAAAATTAATCCTAGGTCAAGAGGCAGAATAAGAAGCCAGCTGACAGGGATTAAACAGAAAGGGTGGACATTTTGTGAGGAGTATTTAAGACGTAGTAGAAAAGGAGTTGGGAGTTTTTCCTTTGGATTTGTTCCTTTGAGTTTTTCTTCCTTCAAAGGTTTTCTCCTTCGGAGTTCTTCTCCCTTTGAGTTCTTCCTCCTTTACAGTGTTATAGTCCAATCTCTGTGGGCCCTCCCAATGTTGGAGTCCAAGAATAGCCACACAAACCACTCAGACACTGATCTCAGTCAAATGTTGATGGTTTATTGAATGCACACCCCAAAACTGGTCATAGCCACCATGACCAGGTTCACAGAGGTCTCAGAGCCTAACTGTGACGTTGGTCTGCTTCCAAAGCAGGCTTTTCATAAGAAACACCACATCCAGGTAATAACCAGGTAACCAGGTGTAGGAAGCAAGACGAGGGCAGCACTACATCATTTGGACTGGCTAGACAAAGTATTTCTAGCTGACCTTTGATCTGATTGGTCCCAAGTAGAATTGTAGTTGAGGACTCTTCAGGGTGTCAAGGTAACAATGTAACAAAGTATGAGTAATTTCATCTTACAACTAAAATGGAGACTGAAGACAAAAATAGCTGTAGTTGTGCTAAAGAAGCAGGCCCCACCAGGAGTTCTTCTTCCTTTGGGCCTTCTCCTTTGGGTTTTCTCCTTCTAGGCTTCTTCCTCTAGGTTCTTCTGGGCTTTTTAGATTAGGGCTTTTGGCTGGGACATTAGTAGAATAAGACCCTCAGATGGGTGCTTTCTCTGCCTCTCTGAGCTAGCAAGTTTTCAACCCAGCATCTGGCTCTGCATCTTCATTGGTAAAAGTGATCGACTGGGATAGTTTAGTTTTGTTTTGTTTTTAAACAACAAAGGCATGGACAACATTGTGTTTTGTTTTGTTTTGAAAACAGACCTTGCATTTTGATTTAAAGTAAGCCTATGTGTGGAGAGCAGAGGTCTATGGCAGGAATGTCCTTCTGCCACTCTCCACCTTCGTTTTTTGAGACAAGGTCTCTCTCTCTCTGAAGCTGGAGTTCATCAGGTCAGCAAGACAAACTGGCCAATGAGTGCCAAGTTTCTCCTGTGTCTGCCTCCCCAGCACGGCCACTACAGATGCATGCCCCTGCTCCTGGCCCCTTTCATCGCCATTGGGTGTATGAACACAGGTCCTCATGCCCCTGCTCCTGGCCCCTTTCATCGCTGTTGGGTGTATGAACACAGGTCCTCATACTTGCAGGGCAATCACTTTGCCAATTGAGCAAACCCAACCCCAGATTTCAATTTGATTTTAGTTTATTTTCAGATTTTCAGAAAAAGTGAGCAAATGATTCAGAGCTGTTATATACCCACACTCTTCTAGTATTGTCATCTTGCAAGAGAATTGTGTGTTGGTTTCAATAATGGCTGCTATGGAAGCATTTGTGCATACATGTGGGGGAGCACACTTCCCATGTTCTTTGATTTTTGTTTCTGTTTCGGGGCAAGATTTCTCTATGTATACCTGGCTGTCCTGGACTCAGTTTGTAGACCAAGCTGGCCTTGAACTCACAGAAATCCGACTGCCTCTGCCTCCTGAGTGCTGGGATTAAAGGTGCGGGTGCACTACCACGCCCAGCAATTACAGACAACTGTGAACTGCCAGGTGGGTGCTGGGATTTGAACTTGGGTCCTTTGGGAGAGCAGCCAGTGCTCTTAACAGCTGAGCCATCTTTAGCCCAATCCTTTGATTTTTGATGACATTTGCCTTCTGATAATTATAAGGAACAATGGGGAATAAATGACATCAAGTCTTCCCTGTCCTAATCCCTTCTTAGCTGCAGAGTGACCCATGGTAGGTGTGGCCTTACAGCCGGCCTCCCAAACTTTTGTTTTGCTCACTTAACATGCTTGGCATTTGATTACAACATCTTTAGCTGTGAGAACAGTCAAAGCCAAAATAGTCAAGCTCGCCAGACTTCCTGAGCTGTGCACATATCTGATTACTTGGAGAAATATAAGTGTGCACTGCATGACCATCTGCTCTTCAGGTGCAGCAGCAAGCAGAACAGATCAGCCGTTCTCACCTCCAGGGAGCTTCTGTGACAGCCAAAGATACAGAGGAAACTCAAGAGAACAGATGAGTTCATCCCATGATTAACGTTACAAAGGAGAACGTTGCAAATGGGACCCAACACAACAGATGTAGGGAACCACGCTGGAGAAGGCAGTCGAGGGGAACTCATGTCCAAAGTAGAAAACCTAAGAGTGGGATGCTGGAGAGGGCAAAGAGAACTGAGAATAAAAGGCACATAATGGGGCATACGCAAAGGACCTGGGGGCAAGAACTCCCACTTGGAGTTCAAAGTGGAATGGAAAGATGCTAGAGCACTCTCCATGAAGTGACCTGGTCAGACTTGGAAGAGCAGAGCAACAGACAGCTCTGTGGACAGTGGACGGAAGGATTGAGAACGGCATTGTGCAGGGAGCTGTCGCAGTGAGCCTGCCGAGCAGGACCTGGGGAGCTGCAATCAAAGGTTGCAGAGAACATTTTGAATTTACTAGCAAACAGATGAACTTCAGACCCACGGGGCTGGATGGACAATGTACAGAAAGAGCTGCAAGAGGACACAGGAAACTCAGTGACACGTGTTTCTTCTTCTGCTCTGGACCTCTCAAGTTTGAAATAAATGTCAAGGTGTTGGTAAGGTCAGGCATCTCAGGAGACCCTGCAAGAGGGCGCATCTGGGCCCTTTCCAGTTTTTCCAGCTGTGTGTCCATCATCCATCCCTGAAGCCAAGAGTGCAATGTTTTTCTTCAGTGGTCTTCTGTAGTCACACACATCTTCCTCATTCTTTATTATCTTACATTTAAATTTATTTTTATCATTTATTTTATACATCATCTCTCTGTGTGTAGCCCTGGCTGTTCTGGAACTCACTATATAGACCAAGTTGGCCTCAAACTCGCAGAGATCCCTCTGCCTCTGACTTCCAGGATTAAAGGCGAGAGCCACCACACCTTGCTTCATCATCTTATTGTATTGTTGGGCTGAGGATTGAACATGGGGCCTTGTACATTCTAGGCAAGATCTCTTCCACTGAGCCACATACCCATCAACTGCCTTTCTTTTATAAGGACACTTGTGGTTACATTTAAGGATAATCCAAGATAAACTCTCCATCATCAGTAAGATCCTTGGCTTATCACATACCTTCAAAAAAACAAAAAACCCTTTCTACGATCTCATTCAGAGCTTCTGGGATGAGGTATAGAATCTTTAGGAACATTGCTTACTATGGAAATAATGAAGGGTCAGTGAGAAGGCTCAGTGGAGGAAGGCACGTGGTTGAAAGCCTGCCGGAGTACAACCTCTGGAGCCTATGGTCGAAGGAAAGAACTGATTGCCAGGAGCTGTCCTCTGATCTCCACATGCAAGCCAGCACCCTTACTCCACCACACACATACTAATAAGGATAATAAATGAGTAATTCTTGAAAAGGTAAAGGAGCAAAAAGGGCCCAGTGTCAAGTACTGGGGTTTCTAACATTTAGAGGTCAGGAGAGGAGCTAGCCAAAGAATGAGAAGAAATAAAAATGGAAGAATATGGAAGGCTGGGCAGGGAGCCTGTGGCAGAGCCGGAGGACTTAGGAGGTTGACCAGAAGGCAGGAACTGCCCCTCAAGGCTGAGAGTTAAGATAAAAGTGGAGCCGCCTCTAGGAAAGGTATTGTGGATGTCCTCTTAATGACAGACACCTGATGGGGTGCAGAGCTGGGCTTACTGCCTGGCTGGATGATTTCAAGTCATTGATGTAACATAAAGAGAACTCGGGGTCAGATAGTACAGAGGGCAGGTGTGGGCAGGTCTTTACATTCTGTGCTAAAGGGAGACACTGAGTCATGAGTTAAAGAAGATTGTTCCTTGCTCTCCACTTTTGATGGTGGTCATGGCTGGTGACTTACCACCTAGAACAATGTAGAAGGAAAAAAAAAAACTGATGAAAGGGGGAATGAGAGTCTTTGGGAAAGCAAAAGGAGGTGAGATTCAGGGCCAAGTGGAGAGTAGGGGCCCTGATAAGAGCAAGGACACCTCTTTCATGGTGAGAGAAAGAAGTGATTAACTGAGAAGGCTGAGTACCAGAAAGGGCCACATAGGAGGAATCCTAGTATAATATGTTTAGTAACATATGATTTTGTTCCCTTTAATAGGTACAAGTGACATAGTTATAATGAATAAATATCTAAGATAGTTCTGTTTTAACTCCATGCACCCCTTTTTAATGACAGGCAATTTGGAGTAAATATGTGAAACTTTATTAAAAAGAGAAATAGTGGAACAAAACTACTTTGTGGTTTGTTTTCATTTAAAAAAATAAACTAAGTGAAAAAGGAAACAAAAACTTTGACAACTAAACAGTTTTTAACTTGCTAAAGGAAAGTCATAGGTGCCCACCAGACTTCTTATGCAATTAGACAGCATACCCTGTATGAACTCCACGGAGTAGGTACTTCAGTAAGCTACAAAATCACATTGTCAGTGGTTAGCAGACTGAAATTCAAAATCATTTGGATACCCTGTTTGATAAGGCGTTCAAGCAAACTACAAATAGAAATACTAGTGTTGTAATTATTTTATGTAAGACTGTGGCTTCTATGAATTTCCCCTCACCAAGAAGACTTTAAGAAAAAAAGCATGAAAGATCCCTTCACCAGAGTATTTAGTAGGTCCTACTTGTTCACCGGGACATTCAAATGACCTGCTGTGAAGGCAGTGGTCATGTGTCTGGCAACAGCATCTCGTGGCAGCTTGCCCTGAGCTAAGGTAGATTTCCCAGTCTAGTAATAAGCAATGTTGCTTTTATCAATCTTGCCTCTAATGTCTAAGGTGCCTACGAGAGGGTGCATTGTGTTCCTATGCACTTAGCTTTGTTGTTCAATGTTTTGTGTTTGTATTTGAGTCTTGGCAGCTATATTACTACTTTCCAGTGCTGACTTAATGGTTTAAAAATCACCAGGACTCCCATTTTCTAGCTGCCCTACCTCCTCTCGAGGCCATGTCTTTAACAAGCATAGAATGCAGGATTTTAAGAGACCCTTCTCCCCCCAGCAGTCAGTTTCATAAATGTCTGCCTCCTACCACCCCTCACATGATAAAATCATAACTTTCATAGAAAATGGAGATGTGGAAAAATGCCCCCTAAATGAATGAAAAGTCAGACTCAAGGTTCCAGCCAAGACTGGGAGTCTCTGGCTTATGGTGAGGAAGTCAAGCTTGCTCCTCCACTGATTCTAGCCCTCCTGCATCCTGAAATAAAAATTCTGTAGTTGATTTCTGAAAATACAGACGTTGCCAAGGAGACACATGGTAAAAATGTAGCGTGAAGTGAACTGTAAACATTCAAGTATTTCTACAGGTTGAGTTAAAAACAGAGGCAATGAAATAAATAACCATACAACTTTGGCTTGTATAACAAACAACACACAGGCTCTCTACATTAAAGGGGAAAGGCCAGGAGAGCCACGAGAAGCCTCTGAAGGATTCAGGTGGTCCACTTCTATCAGTGCATACTGACTTGACCATTCCCACAAACTCCTCAGAAACTTGTTTACCCTGGAACAACCGAGGGAAAAATTTCGTGTAAGTGTTGAACATCAGTGTAATTGCAGACAGACAGACGTCTGAGGCACTCTAATGTTTTCTAGAAGCTACTAATCTAGAAACCTGGGGCTAGCTGAGGAAGCATTGTTTTACTTAAAACTATGAAAACATCTTTCAGAGGGAAACCCCGGAGTGAGTCATTCACAAAACAGACTGATGGTCAGCAACTCTCAATCCAGTGCATTCTACTTTTTCATGTGTTTTATACCTGAGAAGCATTCACAGCCAGTTAAAATAAATAAATAAATAAAAGCACATTGCTTTGGGTGACATTCCAGGGGCTCAAGCCTGATCTAGGGTACAGTGTCAAAGTTCCTTGGTGAACAATGCATTGGTCCAGTGTCCCTGTTAGCCACTGCGTGGCCAGTTGTGAAACCTGACCCCTTCCTGATGAGGAAGACCAGAGCATTCACAGAGCATCAGTGGGGAGTGCACAGGAATGGACCTCCCTGTAAGCCGTCTGCCTCCTCGCAGAGTGGAGTCTGAGGGAGAGAATCACGGTGGCGACCAGAAGGAGGAGTCCCAGGATGAAAAGGATGACCAGGGCTGCCTTGGCCCCTCTCGGACGCAGATTCTTGCCAAAGAAATAGAGGTCTTCCTTGCCAGGTTGTTCTGTGAGAAACAAAAGTGAGGCATCAGGTACCTGCCTCTCCCCAAGGAGTGGGACACTGGGGCACTCACACGGGATTCAGAGATGTCATTACCCTTGGAGGGCACTGTGGGTGCTTGGGAGCCTGCTCCAGGAGGGGACTTGGTAGAATACGGAATCCTGTTGTCTGGACAAAAGAAATATGAGTTGACTGTTTATAAAAGAAGACCCTTCCACAGCACATGAAAATTATCTTTTACCAGTAAAGACTTAACTCCCCTCCCCCAATGCTGCCATCCCTCTTGGGTTCTTATGGGACTATTTCACACTGGTATCAAGTATCATCCTGCCCACTTTCCCAATTTCTGCTCATCCACTGAGACCCCTCTTTAGATCGTGGCATCTTAAGCCTTGGCTCATGGCCCAGACTATCAAACATGCCCTCCTCCTACTGCCTCTGGACCCTGTACTCTGCACCCTATCTCAGCTCATCTTCCTCCATTGTGATTACATATCCATGTATTTGTCTCTCTTATTTGACTCTGAGCCCCTGGGGGTTTGTACCTGTGTTTTTCTCATGCCTCCTGTTTTCCAGGTCTACAGGAAGATTGGTGCCATGAGCTGGCATCACTGACAAACAGTACCTATGTTCCTGAGGACAGTGTAGGTGGTCTCCATGCCAGCATGAATGTGGTCAGACACGTGGCAATGCAGAAGCCACGTCCCTGGGTGATCAGCAAACAGCTCAATGGTTTGAAATGTCCCAGGAAAGAGATCATACACATCTTCTCGGTAGGACTTATCTATCTGCAAAAGTCAAAATATCCAGTCCATAGCTTCTTTTGCTCGGCATGGCAAGAAGAAAAAAAGTGAAGAAACATAGTAAGCAAAAGGAAGTAATGAAAAGGGAGGGAAATTAATGAAAGCAAGAACAAAACACAATACAGATGAAGAAGAGTAAAGCTGTTTTTTTTTAAACAGATCAATTTGGTAAACTTGTTGTGGCCAGGGCCTACAATTGCCTCAACAACTCTTCTATCCTGATACTCAGAACTTTCATAGCTCCCTCCTAAGTTGTGTGAGGTTGGCCTGTGTGTGGAATATGGTATATGGTAGCAGACATATTCCTCTGCAAAAATAAAGCTATAAAAGACATAGCTGATGTGTTAGTTCTTCTGTCACTCTCTTTTCTCTTAGATTAGTCAGTCTGGGTGAAGCCGGCTCCCTCATCTTATCATGTGATGAGGAAAATGAGCCTCCAGTGAACAGACTCGTGGGCTTGAAGATGGAGTCTGTGTTTCCAGTCAAACCACTGATTGACAATTGTAGGCCCAGACATCTTGATTAGGCCTCATGAGAGACACTCAAACTAAGCCAACCAGCCCCACTCCTCCAGGCTCTTGACCCGGAAAGAATGAGATAGTAAGTTTTTATTGTTTTGGACCACTGAGTTATAGAGTGATTTGTTATGCGGCCATAAAACAGTACTGCAAATTTCCAGACAGATTGACCAAGGGGGAGGGAGGAGGGAGAAGGAGGGGGGAGGAGGAAGGAGGAGAGGAGGAGGAAGGGAGGAGGGGGAGGGAGGAAACTACAGATATGGGGAAGGGAAATGACAACCACTAAGAATTTACTATGAAAAACAAATATTGCAAACGAACAGCTCTGCGTTCACAGATTAAAATTTGTAGGCTGTAAACAATTTGAAAGGACATGACAATCAAAGACCATTGAAGAATAAATAGGTGGGGGCTGGAGAGATTGCTCAGTGGTTTAGGCCATTTGTTTTTGCAGAAGACCTGGGTTCAAGTTCCAGCACATCCATTGTGTGGTTCACAACCATCTATAAGTCTAGTACCAGGGGATCTGGTGCCCACTTCTGGCCTCTGTGGCCAGAAGGCACACCAATAGTGTATACACATACATGCAGGCAGAAACTTGGACACATAAAATATTTTTTTCTTCTTTATGTAGTCCTTGATGCCCCCAGAAATTCACTATGTGAACCAAAATGGCCTTGAACTCACAGAAATTCTCCTGCCTCTGACTCTGGAGTGTTGGGATTAATGGTGTGCACCACCAATCCTGGCTCATAAAATAAATTTTTGAAAAAGAAGAAGTAGGCGACCTGAGCAGTGTTGACTCTAAAAAGTAAATACAAATCATACTGACACTTCCCAGGAAGTCCAAGTGGCTTCCTTGACAGCTTCTATCGCATATTTAGAGAAGTAACAGCAACCCTAAACAGACTCTGGTAGAAACTTGAGGCCAAAGAACACTTTCAAAGTCCCCTTATGAACTGATTTGACTCTGATTTAAGTTTAAGAATGCTCATTAGTGGCCTGTAAAGAAGCTGATCTCAGAAGCTGAGTGTAGAATGGTGGTTTTCAGGGGCTGAAAGAGTAGGGGGAGGCAGCAATGGAGAGGGCTGACCAGTGGGAACACTCAGAAGCGAGAAGTTCTGATGTCTTGTTTGACAGGCTGACTATAGATAACCACCAGGTACTGCGTACTTAAAAAGGTAGATGACATGACTGTGGTATTTGGGGAGACAGATGGTTCCTCTCTGATTTGCATATTACTCAATGTGCGTTTGAATGGGAATACCACATTGTATCCCAGAAATATGTATAACTCATGCTTTCATGTATCAGTTAAAAGTACAAAATTTACATACTTCACCAAAGAAGATTCAGACAGAGATAGGAGGTGGAAACTCATGAAAATGCTCCATGTAAGACAGGATTAGTACAAACTAAACTGGCAAAAGGGGGAGGGGAAGACACAGAAACAAAATCCAAAGCACAGGAGCGACCAGGGCACAGAATCTCTAGTATATTTCTAGTGGGGGAGGGGAAAGTGCACCACCCCGTCAAAAACAGACAGATTCTTATAAACACACACTTACCACATGACTTAGCAATTCTGCACACTTTCTCATGCAAAAAAAAAAAAAAATGTGTGCATCCTTTTATAATGACTTTGACCCTCCTAGGAAACCCTCTCATGTTTTTTACTGGAAAAATTAATAAACTGTACTGTGTCTATACTGTGAACTACAATTCAGCCATCTAATGAAACAAAGTTGTGACACACAGGAAATGCAACCAAATACCTATGCTAAACAAAGCAAGCTGGACTTGAGATACTGCAAGCTGCATGCTTTCTACCTGATATTTGAATATTGAACTATAGAGATCATCATAATCTATGAAATGTCTTAATTTTAATTGTTTTAGAATTTTACTCTCTCTCTCTCTCTCTCTCTCTCTCTCTCTGTGTGTGTGTGTGTGTGTGTATTGGGGAGGTATGGTGGTAGGGGTGTGTGCACATGTGTGCATATGAATGCCATAGTGCGTGTGTGGGGGTCAGAGGGACAGCTCTAGAGAATTGGTTCTCCTTGCACGGTGGTCCTAGGGATGAAACTCAAGCTATCAGTCTTGCAGGTCAAGCACGTTTATCTATTGAGCCATCTCACAGGCCCAAGAACAGGGATTTTTTCCTTGCAGTTTGGGAAGCTGGGAGTCCAGGAGGAAGGGGCCTGTCCTGGTAGAAGGTTTCTTGCTGCATTGTCCCATGGCAAAAGGCACAAAGATACAATGTAGAGAGCAAGAGGCCAAGTTTGCAGCCTCAGTAACACGACTGGCAACTCTCTGTTCATGAGGACTCTACCCCGAGTCCTCTGGCCATCAGGCCCCACCTGCCCACAACATGATGGGACTGGGGATCAAGTCTCCAGCATGTGACTTTGGGGAAATACATTCAGATCATAGCAGAGACAAAAATAGAGCAGTGCTAGCCAAAGGTTCAACCTGGACTGCTAGAATGACCTAGAGGGGTGATGGGAAGCTGGGCTGGGGCAGGCGCTGATTGAGAATCTCTGCTTTAATTTCTGGCTAGACCACTGTTTGTACTCACAAACAACCCAGACTCTTACAATAAGTGGGATTTTATGCAATGTGGATTAAATCTTCACTTTAAACAATATATAATGTGTAGATGAACATTTTTAGAATTGTACGATTTTATTAACTAATATTTACTATGTGTGTTGAAAAAGCCACATTCTGAAAACTACTTAACATGTGACATTCTAAAAACTGTTGGCTAAGATTTGATGACTTTGAAACACAGATGTTTCAGTAGAATACTCTTGACTCCTGTATAACAGCACAGGACTGGTCCTGTTTCCTCAAGTAACAGCTTTGGGTATATTCTCCACTTCCTTGTTTATAGCAACAGAACCTAAGGAGACAGGTTGTTGAACTGTATCTCTGAACCTTGATTTATCAGGTCTGGGGTGAGGTGTGCCCTTTAAACAGCTGGGAAGGCGATTCCACTGTGTAGCCGGCACCGCCCACATGGCGAAAGGTCACACATGGTGCATCCTAGCTCTCTGGGGCTGAAGTCAAGATGAAGCTTCTCAAGCTGGAGCTTAGAAGATCTCCTTTACTACATAGTACTGTTCTGTTAACATAATCAAGGAGAAAAAGAAAGAGAGATGGGAGGGAAGGGAAAGAAAGAAGAAAATAAAAGGAAGGGAGGGGAGAAGAAGAGAAGGGAGGGAAGGGGGGAAAGGAAGATCCAGGGAAAACCCCCAGTACCATGGGAGTTCATATATCGTGTTAACAGCATACTCCAGAGTAGTCACAATTAAGACCACTAATGCCAGAACTCTCATCTGAAACTCAGAGAGGCTGATGGGTTACAAGAAATGATATGGACATAAACACTGAGAAATACACAGCAGCAGAAGGATGTGGCCACCCTATTCTATTCTCTAACATGAGCTCCTCATAGATCTTATTGCCAACTAAGTCCCTTCCTGACAAAAACGCTTTGACTGTTCCTTGAATTTCTCGCTTGAGCATCCCCACATACTTACTTTGAACAGAAAGCTCTCTGCATGGTAATGGATGGTGTGTATGTCCACTTCACTTCCTATTCCCAGCAAATACCAGTTAGTCATTGTGTCTTCGGTCATTATGAGACCAGGGAGGTTTCCAAAAATCTTTCCATTAATGGCTAAGAAGATGAAAATAAAATAGCCTCAGGTCAGTGGAGGACAGATTCTGTTTAACTGTGATAGTAGAAATGGTTTCAAGGTCTAGGCCACTCGTATTCTTATCTGCCTGATAGACAGGTGCCAGCCCCACTCACACTTGCCAATGGCCCCACCACTCTAGATCCAAAATTCAGACAACCAAGAAATCTTTGGGTGTAGGGATCTGGAAAGAAACAACCCCATTTGTCTTTCACAGCTTCATCTCAAGTAATGGCTTACTTATTCATTTATTCAGCATACCTCTTTGGGAAATAGACAGGGTGCTGGTGAGAAGTCATATTTAGAGCTATTCCATTCTACACGTGAGTAGACTAAGACACAAAGAACCTAGCACATGCATGTGTGTGTGAAACATGAGTATGTAGTAGCTAAACCAAATGTATAGGTGTGTGTATATATGCTGAATCAATTTGAAGCTGTCTGTTGTGTTCTAGGCTTCGTTTTCTAAGAACTAGAACTGAGTCTCTGAAACGAGAGCATCATGCCTACTGAAAGGGCCTCATTATGACCTACTTCCTACTAAATTTTCACTCTGTGCATCGTGGCACAACCATGTAAGTTCCATTTGCTGAAAACCGAGAACATACTAAGAATCTCCCAAGACAGGTAAGAAAGAGTATCTGAATGGGGATCCAGCCACTGTGTTCTAATCCACATAAACAGCTAGCTTTGTGACCCAGGCAAGGCCCATCTTTAAAGTGCCTCTTGGTGAAGAGAACGTGGGTGTGTCTGTCAAACACATCACTCCTGCTCCAACATCAAAAGGCAAGCTTCCTTTAAATGGTACCCAATTACCTAACATACACACATTAAAAATAAAATTCTTGACTGACATTTCATGTTCCCCACAATTAAGCCAAACCCTTAACTTTGGCCACCAGAAACTGTGGTGGATTCACATTAAAACTTATCAATAAGTGACAATTTGGTCTTTCAAAAAAAAAATTACTTCTGCCCAGTATATAAGTCTCAGCATTTAGCAATAGCTGTGTCTGAACAATTGGCTCAGAGCCACAGTGGCTAGGCTGGTTCACTCTGGGGAGGGCTCCAGCGGGCTTTCTCCAGGCACCCCTGGGAGGAGAGAAGGGCCACCTGTGTCACCAACAGTCTTCTCTTTAAGCATCCTGCATACCGTGCATTTTGTTACTCTCTTCAAAATCATCAGGGCGCCTGAAGTCCCTCGGATCTTTGTTGAGATACTTCTTGATATTGTCATCCAGATACCATGATTCATTCTCATTAAACACCAGGAACAGCAGAGCAAACTCATAATCGACATCACTTCTTCTTCCCTTTTCATTCAATATCCCTTCTCGGCATGTGATCAGAGGCCCCATCAAACCACTGTATGTATCCTGAAAGGAAAAAATAACCAAGTTCAATGAGTGATTGAATGTGACATCCCATCCCACCTGCCGCCATTCTAGTGTAGACACTGCCTCCTCTCTGGCCTGGCTCATTCCACTGTCAGCTGTAATTTGTAGATCTTTATTGTACTCAATATGTTTGAGATGTATAATTGAATAAACAAATAAGTTTTCCATGCTTCTCATATGCAAATATACTTTTGCAAATGATCTGAGTCCTTTCCTCATAAACTCTAGGACATTAATTCATAATGTCTAATATGCCACAAAGAGGAAGGTAAAGATAGCTGCTCACTTTAAAAATGATTTACATAGGATAGGATTCTAGTTTAGACTTCGGTTTATGTCATAGGGTTAAACACTACTGTCATTTTATATTGAACAGGTGCATGACTCAAAGTCATCATTGAGTCTTTGCTTTTTATTTCTCAGACTATTCAGAGATTCTGTAGTTTTACTTAAGCTTGGGATGCTCTGACTGAGGCCTGGTAGTCCTTCTAATGTAAACAGATGGGCCAGAGACAAGAGACGGCTCAGCCAGTAAAAAGACACCTGCCACCAAGTCTAATGACCCAAGTTTTATCCTGGGACCCACATAGTGGAAGAAAAGAACTGACTTCTTTGCTGTCCTCTGACCTTACATGTGTGTTATGGCATGAATATGTGTTTATGCACACATACATAAATGTAATTAAAAGATTTTCCACTTTCCAAAAATCATGAACAAATTGTATTGTGGGACACTTGCTTCCTTTCAAACTGGCATGTTCTCATGTGATTCAAATTATCTTGAAGGCTCTATACTTAAAAATTAAATAGTTTCATTTTTATATTCCTATACTAGCAGTTAACAAGCTTAAAATAGTTATAAAACATTATCTTCTAAGCTTTGTGGTTTTGTTTTTGTTTTTTGCTTTGTGGGTCATACTGCCTGTGTTACACCCATAGATAGTGCTGATGGATGTATACAGCCAGATTTGGCTAGCGGACTATAATTTGAGACCCCTGTTCTAAGTCACACCCCTTTCACATGTGCCCACCAGAATAGGGAGGGATGGCTTCAATATGACCTTGCAACTGCCCCGGTTCCTCCCTCCACCTCACCTTCACAAAGTTTGCTGTTGAATAGTACACCCATGGGATACAATTGGGATCAGAGGGTCCAGGACCCGATCTCTTGGGGACATTCCATCTGTAAGTTTTTATTTCTCCTGAAATTAAAGAGAAAATTGAAATTGGTTATTAGATTTATCTGAAGAAATCTACCTGAAGAAAGCAGAGCTTTATGTATTCTAGTCACTGCAGATAATTTGTCATTTGCCAGACATGTTCTTACTAAATTCACACCTTGATTCTTACGGTTTCAGACTGATACAGCTTATCTATGTGATTTCAGGCTCCTTCTTTCCCATGGTTTCCCTATTTCAGTTGTCAGGTAACATTTAGGATGGAAAGATGTAGTTCACAGTGCACTGTTTGTCCTGCTTGCACTTTGTGACATCTTCCCAACCTATCCTTGGCCCACTTTGTCCTCAAGGATCTCATTCCCAGCCTCTGGTACCGTGACGACAAACACTGATCAACAACTTGAGAGGATCTTGAATCACCCAGGAGACAGGCTGCCAGGCACACCTGTGAGGGGTTATCTAGATTTGGTTAACCTTTGAGTATGTCCATGAGGAGGTATCTTGCTTAGGTTAACTGATGTGTGAAGACCCACTGCCACTTTGGGGCTTGGATCCTAGACAGAATAAAAAGGAGAAGGCAAGCTGAGAACCAGTGTTCATCTCTCTCTGCTCTCTGACTGATGATGCGACATGACCCACCAGCTCATGTTCCTGCTACTGTGAGTTCCCAGACAGGAAGAACCATGACCTAGAACTGTGAGCCAGAATTAAACATTTCCTTCCTTAAGTTGCTTTGCCTCAATAGTTTTACCAAGAAACAGGAAAAGGAACCAACACAGATGAGAGTCGCCAGGGACCTTCATAAGGGCTCTTTCCTCAATCCTCTTTCCTCAGTCCTCCCCACAGACCAAGGAAGCCAGAATATTGTGAGGCTGGGATTTGAGCATCAGGGTTTTGAAAACAAAGCTTCCCATGTGTGACTGTGCAATGGAGTTAGTACCAGAGTAAGAGAGACCTAATTCCAGATCTCTACTTTATAGTACTAGTTGGGGGCAGAGTCTTGCTAGATCACCTATGCAGTCCTCAAACTCACAGTGCTCTTGCCTCAGTTTCTCAACTACTCAGCATGTACCACCACATCTAGCTGGAACTTTCTATGTAATTGATATTTGGCAAACTACTAAACTTCTACAGCTTCCTTACTGGTAAAATAGGTTAGTTTCCATGTTTGGGGATTTTTGTAAGGATTAATTGAAATTATATAATTAAATACATGGGGGCAGTACTACACTCCAGGTAGTCAATAAATGGTAAATTTTTTTGTTTGTGTTTGTATTTGTGTTTTCTAAAGCAAAGTTTCCTTATGTAGCAAGGAGTAAAGACTTTAAAAAAAAAGGACACAGAAGGGAATGAAGTTGCTCAGTCACATGGTTTGGTACAAACAACAAAACCTACTGTAAAGGCTGCCTTGGTGGAGTCAACACTCTGGTTTTCTGAGCAATAACTCAAGAGCATTAACAGTTAAAGCACCAGGCTTAAGGATGTCTTAAACCCCATGACCTTTGATTTTAACCTTATCAGTATCCCTCCATAAACCCGAACAGCACACCATAAACCATCTTTCAGTTTCATCTGCAAAATGAGAGGAAGTTCTTTACAGTAAGAGAACTGAAACATATCATTTTAAACGGAACCTTTAGACTTTGTTTAATCTTTGAACCTGATCCAAAATTACGTCATTTGAACAATGTGACATCAGAAGCTATAAAGCCATATTTACAGCTATGGTTAAGATACTTCAAGTACTATTCTATCTCTGGAGAAGCCCACCCCCAACCGCTTGGGTGTGTGTGGTCCTCTTCTTAATGAACTCCAATTTTGCTTCATGCTGATCATGAAATTCTCTTCTATGCAGAAGTCATGATCCCTGCTACACCTGCACAGAAGCTTCTGGAAAGGACTCCGGGAGTGGCATAGACAACAGTGTCATGTATGGTAAGAGATTAATAGACAAGCTGCATCTCTCACTGTTGCTAACAGACTAGATTGGCCTCAGACTTGAGGACACTCACCTGACCCCCCTCAATACTCATAGGCACACACCACCACACCCAGTTGGCTTCTCCATGCTTTAATAACATACACACCCCTGTGAGTAGGCACCATATCTTGCCCTGTGTCAATATATTCATATTAACTAGCATGATAGCCATATTGCAGAAGACCCAACTAAAAGCTCTTTCTAAGTCATTAGTCCCTTTGAACTATGTACATCCTGTTCCCATCCGATAGGAACAATAAACCTTTGCCTTAGTGTGTATATACAAAGTGAAACAGAAATGATGCTTTGACATAACTTCACTTTGTGTGTGTGTGTGTGTGTGTGTGTGTGTGTGTGTGTGTGTGTGTGTGTTATGTAACAGTGGGTAGGAATACAACTTCAGGTGTGATGTCTATTATGTCTCCTTGAAGCCCCTTTGCCGTGTGGATGACGAGACAAACGGCTGGTGTTTAACTTCAGGAAGGCAAGTGGCTGCAGGCATGGTGTTATTTAAATTGGAATAATCTGTTGTTTGCCCAGTGACAATGTAAAGGTGTTCAGGAAATGTTTGTTGAATGGATGACTGTGGTGGGCTGAATGAGAAAAGGTTCCCACATGCTCCTGGAGTTGAACACTTGCTCTCGAAATGGGAGCACTGTTTGGGGAGGTTATGGATCTTTTAGGAGGTGGAACATTGCTGAAGAAGTACATCACAGGGTGTGGGCTTTGAGAATTCATAACCTGGTCCTCCTTTCAGTTTGCTCTGTCTGGATCTGCATTTGCATTTGTAGATGTGAGTTTTCAGCTTTCCACTCCACTTGCCTGATGCCTTGCCTCCTCCAGCATTATGGATCTTGTCCCTCGGAAACTGTGAGCCCAAACAAACTCTTCCTTCTATAAGTTACCCAAGTCATAGTGTCACAGCAACAAAAGTAACCTCTGCAATGGCCTGATATAAAAAAAAAAACAAAATGGATAGGGGGCTGCTTACTTTTCATTTTTTAAAATGTATTTATTATTATTGTATGTGTGAACGTGTGCTTGAGGATGATGTGTGAGTGCAGGTGGTGTGTATCATGACATGCATAGGGTCAGAAAACAACCTTCAGGAGTCAGTTCTTGCCTTCCACTTTATTGAGGCTGCAACTCTCTTGTTGTCATCTCCGTTGTGGGACACACTCGAAGCTAGCTGGCCTATGAGTTTCTGGCTGATTCTCCTGTCTCTGCTTCCCTTCTCACCACAGGAGTGCTTGGATTGCAGATGCACACCACTGCATCTGGCTTTTCACATGAGCTCCAGGGATTGAACTCAGGTATCGGGTTTACACTCAAAGCAAATACTCAACAGACACCTCGCCTTCCTCACCAAGGAAGGCATGCAGAGGGAAAGCTTGTAGTGAAAAGATGAATCATATGTCATTGGGGGCACTGAAAATTAATGAGTTGATGCTACCATATGCCTGTTGGAATGACCAAAGTCTAAACCGAAGATACCAATGAGGATATGGAACAAAAAGGCCCTCTCACCCAGGGGGGGGAACATAAAACTGTAGAGCCACTTCTGAAGTCAGTTGACAGTTTCTGTAAAAACTGCTATATTCTCCCACACACAATACAGTGATAGTATTCCTTCATATGTACTCAGAGGAACTGAATATTAATGACTATAAAAAAACTTTCATGTGAGTATTTAAAAAAAAACTCTCCACCATTTATTGCTAACATCTATAAACTATGCTACTACCAAGATTCTTCATCTTGTCTCCCTTCTCCTTCCTCAACTCATCTTAGTCATATCAGAGAAATATGTGGTGAAGAGGTTGGGCTCTGGAGCCAAACATACAGGGTTTCCATCATCATTCACCCAGGGCCTGGCCCAGTTATTTGCTGTTCTATGCCTTCATCAATTGTTAAATGACAAGACCATACACATTTCATCAGCTGTAAGGGTAAAACTTTTGCATTTAAAATATCTGAAGTCCAGGAAAGTAAGGAAGATTCAGCTGGAGTAGAGAAGGCACTAAAATGCAAGTATCTGGAGGATTTTGGTGAAGAGAGAGTCAGACTAGTACAGAGGGTTAAGAACAGAGTAAAACTGCTCAAGATTGTGCTGTATAGCCTTGTTAAAATAATATAACTGAGTCTCAGTTATTTTGTGATAGCTGGGCTAAGAGAGAAACTGTGAAACAGCATAATTATATAATTATACACTACCAATGGATTAATATTTTTATTGTTTCTTTTTTATCTCACATGTAGAATATGACCTCTGACACAAGATAACACTAAGTGTGTGTTTGCCATTGGTATTTCTGACTACCCTGTGAGGTCTGTGACAGGGCTCTGGTTTAAGTTCTGGGCCATTGGATAAATGATGAGCTCCTACTCACAGAAATTACGCAGAGGGACGCATGGAGGACAGTTCTCTCAGATGCTTGGAGACCAGAAGGGGAGACCTTGGTGTCCTCATCAGGATGGAGCAGACCTTTTGTGTGACTTACCTGGCTTTGTGACAGGCACTTCGAGGCGCTTCCCACTGTCTGAGTCCTCCACACCTTGGGCGGCAATGGAGTAGGGATGACTGGCTTTGTTCTTAAAAATGATGAGAATGGAGTCCCCCACCTCAGCATGGATCATTGGTCCTAAAGGCAAAACACAGCTAGGTACATCACAAATATTGTGTCATGCTTAGCTGTCTGACCAACCTAAGTTCAAATTCTTTCTCCTTCTTTTAACAGAAGGCCTTGGGTGAGTCATGTAATTGGAATCTCAATTCCTCATCTGCAGAATGGGTTCACAAAGACTGTTCCCATAGGATTATTAAATAGCGTTATATATGTATTATAGAGTTTATTTCTATCCAACAAAATCAAGTATTCAGTAAATGCTTAACTTCTTACTGCTAAGGAACAATTGAGCAATTGTTCTTGCTGTAATCTGTGATCAGTTGGATGAGAAGTGTCCCCCATAGTCTTGGGGATTTGAACACTTGGTCTCTAGTTAGCAATGCTGTTTGGGGAGGTTAGGTGGTAGCCTTGCTGAAGTATGTCAGTAGGGATGGACTTTGAGATTAAGATCTTCATACCATTTCCAGTTTTCTCTCTCCATTTTGTGCTTGTCCTAAAAGATGTGAGCTCTCAGCTTCCTGCTCTTGTTGCCATGCTTCCTCTCAGGCCTCCTGCCATGACGGACTCCTCTCCCTCTGCCACCATCAGCCCAGATAAACCCTTCCTTCTACAGTTGCAGGTCATGGTGTTTCTCACAGCAACAGACAAACAGATGTTACTAATACCCGTGTGAAGCCTTAGGGAACGTAAAATTGTTTATGATCTGGTAAATGGATTTGTTACAAATAACGAGGCCCCCATGGAATGATGGGTAGTAAAGGATTTATGGCACTAATGCATGTCTAGCACTGGCACTCAATATGTGATATTGTGATGGCTCATTTAACTGCATCTTGACCCACCTGAGAAGTCTTAACAGGGGTTTGTCTACATCAGGGTGACCGATGGTCTTGTCTGTGGGGAATTGTCTTGTTTCCCTTAACCGATATAAGAAGACACAGCCTGAAAGTAGACAGGTTTGGAGCCCCAGACCATCTGAGAGTAGAGAATGCTAGCTGAGCACTAAGCATACAATCCTTCCTCTCTGCTCTTGACTGTGGGTGTGACATGACCAGCTGCCTCCAGCTCCGGCTGCTGTGATTGTCCATCATAAGAGACTGTAGCCTAGAACTGCAAGCTAAAATAAAGCCTGGCTCCTCTTGGTTGCTTGCTGTCAGGGATGTTTTTTTGTTTGTTTTTTATCACAGCAACAGAAAAGAAATGAGGTCAGAAGCCTTGTGCATACACATGCTCTCCAGCCTCTCCTGGGTGCAGCATCTGGCTTCTGTGTGTCTGTGCAGATGAGCCCACATCTTCTGGAGTGAGAGAGATTGTGCCAGCGTGACTGGTGATGCCTCCCTCATGCCAAGTGGCTCTTGCTTTGCAGTGCTAGGGAAGCACTCCAACAAGACAGAGTGTGGGGCTCACAACCGTCTTCAGGAGGCACAGCTTTGTGGTGCAGACTCCCCTTGTAGAAGCATCTCCCACCTGACCCTGGGGTTCCCTCTTCAGTGTTTGATGCATTCTACTTTCATCCAGAGATATGCTCTTGGATGGTCAGTGGTATGGCAATACCCATTGGTTTGTCACTGAAGCAAGCCTGGCTTTGATTCTGAGAGACATAGCTAAAGTGTTTAATACATTTAAAATTTGTTTAACTATAGTTATCTGCAGAAGTGCAAAAAGAAACTGCTATGCATTTAAGCAGTAAGTGTGGGCATAGTCCAGACAGTTTGCACACATTAACATCATCATTAATTACTGTTTACGGCTCTGCTGCACAAGCCTTGCTGTACTGGTTAAAAAAAGAGATTGTATAGGGCTACACGGTATTGATATTTGTATATTGATACAAAATTAAGATTATATTTGGCCACAATGGTATTGACCCTTGTATATTGATGTAAAATTAAGATTGTATTGGGCTACATCGGTATTGATCTTTGTATATTGATACAAAATTAAGATTATATTTGGCCACATTGGAATTGATCTTTGTATATTGATACAAAATTAAGGATAACGCTTCTTAAAGGTATTGTTCCTAGTAATGCTTAAAAATGAAATGTCAAGTTTTGGCCTCTTGTTACCAACCGTCATAAACTGTTTAGGATAATTAAGAAATGGAAACTAATACTCATTCAAACATGTCATTTTGTTAGTTACTATGACAGTCTATCACAGTTATTTTCTAAGCTACTCAGAAATCAAGTTGCTAAGAGACAAGCAATATTTGCTTATCTAAATATAAGAGATAGATAGGGCATCTTCAAAAACCTCAAGAGATCTGCAGAATATGGCATTCAAAGATGTTTTCTTAACTTAAGATTTTTTGATATCGAGACATGTCAGCTCCTGACAGCACCCCCTATTCTACTCCAAGTAGAAGATGAGCATCGAAGAATCTCCAGTGGGAGATGATTGAATTGGTGGTAAGCCTTTCTCTTGGCAAGAAAAACCCCTTGCTTCAACTGTAGACAGACTTCTGTCCAAAAAGGACAAAACTTGGAAGCAGGTAAGTCGACAGCCTAGCTCTGCCAAGACAGGGTAGGCAAGTCCTTCATAATTCCTGCTCTACAATCAATGTCTGTCAGAGAAACGGGGCCAAATGGCTGAGGATTGATGCTGTAATGTATGGAGAGAAAATGGGAACTGTCCAGGCAGCCACTGGTATGTCATTTCTTAGTTTTGGAAGCTGCAGGCCCTGCACTTCCTATATAATCAGATATATTTATCCCTCTCAGGTCTCTGAGGTGGTTGAAGAATAGATAGCTAGAGTCTTATAGTTAAATTTTGAGTTGTTTAGGAATCAAGAGGGTGTTCTGGATCTAAGAAGATATTTTTAAAACTGTGAGGCAAGTTAGTATGAAAGCTGAGTTAGATATAGAACTTTAAACTCATGCAGATGGTTAGATAGTACAATGTTAAAGTCAGGTGCCAAATACATATGGACTGGACATTGGGAATGTATGCTAAGCCATATAACTCTTATAATTGTGGCCTATTTATTTCTGTTGTTTTGTATTGTATTTATAGTTATAAGAAAAAGAACCATTTGTTGGACTGAAAGGGAGAGCTGTTGGGGGGAAAAAGAAATACCTTAAACTAAAAAAAAAAAAAAAAAAAGAAGGGAAGAGGATGAGGGGTTGAGGGGGGAGGAGGGTGGAAGGGTGGGACTGGAGGGGGGAGTAGGGAGGGGATTGTGATTGAGATGTAACTTGAAGAAATAAAAAATAAATTATTATAAAAAAAATGACAAAAATTCCTGGAAAAAAAAAAGATGCCTTCCAGCTGACAATGCAATGTGATGGGACACAGAGCAATGGTGGACAGAGGTGGACCTGTCTCGTGCCCACTGTGTTTCTGGGAGACCAGGCTACTACTCTAAGCTGCAGATGAAAGGACCTCACTCTCCATGGGGCGGGGCGATGGCTGCTAGCTTGCTCCTAATGTAAGTCACTCATTTCTCTGTTACTGATCAAGCTAGGCTCTTTGGTAGCGTGCCCGGCCCCCTCAGCTAGCCCAACCCTTTTCTTTGGAGCTCTGTGCACACTCACAGCTCCTGGGAGTGACTCATGAATTACTCATGTGGAGTGACAAACAAGCTGGTGAGTCAACAGAACATGGAGGCGTGGGGGAGGGGTGCATGTAGTCATTGCTGGGCTGTTGTCATGTCACTCATTGTAATATTGAAAACACTGTAGAAACCATACTTGCAAAGTTACCTGTGGTGTACAAAGCAGAAAAATACATCTAAAATCCTTTAGGTTCGTCTTCTGCCTTTAAAAAATCTTCTTTTAAAGTGGGGTTTGTCTAGTGACTCCCAGGTGAAGAGAAAGTGGGGACAGACAGCAGGAAGGGCAATGTTGATGGCCAGTCACACAGCTGAAGCATCAGCGAGCCCAGAGGCTATGCAGTTCTGAGGCCCAGGGGTCAGGTGAAGATCTGTCACTCACAGCACCCACCTCACACCAATGGGCGCCTTTTGCTCATCCTCGGTTTTATAGTGTGTTCTATGTCACTGTGTACACATGAACCAGGACCTTGAGAAGGTCCCACAGACACTCTGACTGATGTTCTGGGTCAGAAAACTGTTTAAAAGGAAAAGTTCTCAGCTCAATAGAGAGGTGGGAAAGAATATGAGACACCAGGTAGACTACCATGATGACAGGGATCCTGTGGTGTGTGTGTGAGAGGTGGTGATGGAGTGAGAGAGAGAGAAAGACAGAGAGATAGAGACCCAGACTTGGGGCTGACAGTGCCCGGCTGAAACCCACCATACCTAGGAGTTGCAGGTGCTCCTCTTGAGGTGGGCGGGCTTTAATCTCCACAAATTCTCCATTTGTGTATTCCCTATAAACCACCTTCCTATACTGAGAGCCAATCCAGTTTTCAGTGTGGTTCATAAATATATCTCCATGTCTGCAAAGAAGAGGCATTAGAAATCAAGGTTGTCCGAAGGTAGGAAGACTGTGAGTTTCTCTGCTATTTGGGGTGCTCTGGGGTGATGCTCCCCAACCCCAGCTGGGACAAGGGTCTCCTCAGGGAGTTGGATTTTGCACCACCTCTAATAGCAGGGCTGGGAATCAGCACCTCAGAGCTCCTCATGGCCTCATGGCTACCCTTGGAAACCATCGCTTTCCCCTGCTGCAGGGCTTTAAACTAGGCTAGCCTGAGAGAATCCTAACAGGCAACAGAGGCTATGCTTCTCTGGCTGACAATGGATGAATGCACGCACGCACGCACGCATGCACCCTCCTCACAGCTCTGAAACCCTCCACGTTTCATGGCTGTCATTCTAAATACCTTGCACTTCCACTCTGAAGACTCCCAAGCCTGCAGGGTATATACCATGAATGTAGCTGTGTACAAATGTGAGATTCTTGTTCTTTTTATGTTCTAGAGACCCACCCAAACAGCGGATTGTATGTGTATCTATTCAAGGACATGTTAACGGAGGTCGGTGATGTGTTAACACTGACCTCGGCTCGCAGCGCTGTACTCACCCTGAATGAAGCTTCTCCCATTTTTTCTCTGTAAACACATCCCAGAATTGTGCTTGGAAACGTGACACCGCTTCTGCACTCCTGCTCGTCCTTTCTAACAGTGGACCACATAAAGCACTGAATGCAGAGGGTGTGGCAAGAAACAGGCCAAGAAGAACCTTGCTCATTAGGGCAGGGCTGGAACAGGACTTGGCTCTGCTTCAACTGACATTGGCTGTGGATGTGGCAGCAGGCCGCTGATATTTTCACAGCGTTCAAATTATCACAGGAACCTCAAGTATTTCTGAGTGATTTGGGGACATTCAGGGGTGGTGGTCCCTTACCATGTGTCCCCAGGGCCTTCCTGGAGAGCTGGCCTTTTACACCACTCTCTGGGAACCAGGTGTGACAAACAGATTTTAACAAGTAGGGACATTTGTGAATGTGGAAGTTTGTGAAAAGGACCAGCTCTGTGTGTCTGTCACCAAGGTAGGTCACAAAAGATGGAGAAGAAAACTCAGAACAGCTGGGCGATGTGGCAGACCTATAACCCAGCTGCTTGGAAGGCCGAGACAGAAGGATGGCGAGTTCAAGACCAGACTGGGCTACACAGTGAAATACTGTCTCCAAGGGGAAAAAAAATCACTTTCATTTCTAAAATAGGGTGAGTCTAATGTCCTTCTGCCTCTCCCAAATTAACCACCAGTGTTTTAATCTAAGAACAGCTCTGCACGGCTCTCCCTGCCACCTACACAGTTTCCTTCCCACTCTGCACTCTGTAGACAGAATGGTCTGCCTGAGTCCCTGATCCTCTCTTCCTTGTGGGAAACCTTTTGTGCTTCTCTCTGCAAACCTTCTCAGTTTGGCTGAGACCCTGCATCATCTGTTTTTCTAAGCCTTGAACCAGACTGACTGTCACCACAACCCCGCCCCAGAAACGATGGTCGTTCTAGGCATTTGCTGTCTTGAGCATGGTGAGCCCTTGACCCATCCTATCTCTGGACATGTTGGCTGCTCTGCCAAGATCTATTTCCCTCTTCTTCCACTGTCTTAGCCTTCTCAACTCATCTCAAAGACTGCTTCCTCCAGGGAGCTTTCTGTAGCCATCCCCATCCCCCACCATCCCCCCAGATGGGGCTGTGTGTTCCACTGTGAGTTCTCACTATCCTCTCCCGTTAGAGATCCGCTGCCCTCCCTGGTCAGTCCAGCGTTGTCCTTGGGAGCCATGCACTCAGTGTGGGAAAGCCCTGATCTGCGCTCCACGAAGTTTCACCAGTAGCTTGTACATTGGATGTTCAACAGGTACATATACACCTCTGACCTGGCTACACTCATTGCAGAGGGAGAATGCCTGCTTTGCTCTCTGTGGGTCTTTGCTGTGCTCTGCTCACACTTCTTCCCAGCTCCCCTCCACTGCAAAAGGCACACACTACTTGCTGCATGAGAACTTTATCAAACCTGAAGCTGGAAGATGCTGACTGAGTCAAGTGTGCTCCGAGGCTACTATGGCGAATTGTTTATAGAAGTCTCGGCAGACGCCTGCCGTACAGTTACTGCTCGGTAGATGTTCATGATGATGACGCCTGGGATTGCTAAATTGTATGCATACTGGTCTTCAAGCTCAAGAATGTTAGCACCACAACTTTATTTTCCTTTAGCAATTTAATCTACTTTTTTAGATTTGCTTTTGTTGCTCAAATCTGATGCTGATTTTGTGTAGGTGCGTTCATGTGTTGCCTTTCAGGAATCTGAATGCCTTCCCAGTAAGCTCCAAAGAAGCCCCCAACAAAGAAATTCAGGTACCAAGGTGGTGCAGAGGGTCTATGCTGCTCAGGACAATAAATGTCTCAGAGATGGCTTGTACCAGGAAGTAGGTCAAAATAATAGCCTTGGGGCAAGATCACATGCGCAAGCCAGAGGTGAGGTTTATATACCTGCAAGCTTCTCCAGAGGCCTAACCAAGGGGATCTGGAACTGAACTCTAACTAGGGTAACTTAATGAGACCCTGTCTCAAACAAGCAGCTGGTGATGTCAGTGCTAGGGTGCTTATGGAGCCATAGGAGGTCTCAGCTCCATCCTCAGTACTGAAAACAAAACAAAACAAACCACAGGCACAAAATCTGGTGTGTAGAGAGCACTGGCCCTTCAGCTCCTGTCAGTGGATGTGCGCCACGAGGACATCCACATGCCATGGTGTGTGGGGTTAGGGGTGCTGTAGGAGGACAACTTTGGGGAGTTGGTTCTCTCCCTCCACTGTGAGATGTGGATATTGAACACAGGCCACCAGGCTTGGGCAGCAAGCCCTCTAACCTACTGGACCATTTTGCTGTCCCTGTGCTTCATATAAAACGGATGAAACGGGGCTGGAGAGATGGCTCAGCGGTTAAGAGCACTGCCTAGTGCTCTTCCAAAGGTCCTGAGTTCAATTCCCAGCAACCACATGGTGGCTCACAACCATCCACAATGTGATCTGGCGCCCTCTTCTGGAATGCAGGTGTACATGCAGATAGAGCACACATATGCATAAAATAAATAAAATAAATCTTAAAAAAAAACGGATGAAACTATAGAATGTGGTACACTTTGAAAGTGTGGCAATGTCCTTACCCCGCCTCACTTTTGTTGACTTATGGTCACTAACCAGAGAAGCAGGAAATTAATTTGTTTTAGTTCTCTTTCTCACCAGCACCCTCCTGTTTTTCTATGCCATTTACCCCTGAGTCCCAGAGCCTGAAGCCATGCTTTCTCACTCGTTCAGATGGATGAGGACTGGAGCTTCAAACACAAGTTGAAATGCAAGGTACACAGGCTTATGTGCTGAGGGCTAAGGCAGCACACGAGAGAACAATTACTCTACCATTGTTTCTCCAGTGATGGAAGCCACTTAGTGAAATAATTGTTAAAGAAATCCAAATTAGTCTCCATTTTCCACAGAGAGAGCATCAGTGTTTAGCTTGGACTGGCCACACAGGCTGTCCCAAAGACGTGTAGCTGGACTGACAAATTGTTAGCAAATAACTGAGTAGGTTTTAAATCCTCTTGCCCTCAGGGCAAACCTTCTCCACAGTTCCTTTAATTCCCCCACACCTCGTTTATCTCAAAGGTGGCAGGGTTACAATAGCTCTTCCTCAAAACTATGGCTGGTAAGTAAGAGAAGAAACTGATGGGTCCAGCTTATGGAAAGCAGCGTGTAGAGGTGTCTGTATATTGCAATCATGAAGGATTTGTAGGAGATGGGTGGTAACGAGAGCATGGGATAGGAGCTAGGACCCATGAGGAATGTTAGCACAAAGGACTGTGTGGTGTGTTGGAGAGAATATGGATTTTCCCTGGGAAGATCTCTGTTCAGCTCCTGCTTTGCCACAGACTGGCTGGGTGCCCTGCTCTTCCCATCTGCATGCCTGGGCAGTTATTGCCAAGAAGCAGAGCATGTTAACTTTGTAAAACTCTGCATTCTGTGCTCGAGGCCTTCCTTGTGACCCGACTCTATCACAGTGTACTGCGAGAAGCTTGGTCCCCAGGACTCCAGAATTAGTTCAGTAGAGAACTGGGACTCGAAGACCTTTGTGTGGCTTGAGCATTGCTGAAGCTTCAACATGTTTTCCTGGCGGGCATCACTTCAACAAGGTGTCACCCTTCCAGATTTTCTGGGTAGCTTGGAGATCTGCTCTTCTCACCCTGAGTCAGGAACTTCTCTGACGGCAATAACCTCAGGCTATCCTAGGATGTCTCCACCTGGATCCATGTCTGCCAGCCCCATCAACTCTGTTCCCCACCCAGGAACTACTGGGTCTACTGCAGCCCAACTTCTTACTCAGATCCACATACCTTCTCTGCCTCACCTGATTTTTCTTCCCAGTCCCACCATTGCTGTGGGTCCCACTCTTCCTCTAAACACTTCTATCTGCATTTTCATTGAAAAGTCCATCCATCATCCATCCATCCATCCTTCTCAGCCATGAAGTAGACCAGCCACAGCTAGAGAACTAGGGGAGGTACAAGAATCCACCACGGGGCACTCAGGATGACCTCTGACCTACGTCCAAGTGAGGAGACAGAAGCGTCCCTAATTTTCTGTGTTCATAAGGAAAAGTCTCTGCCTGCATAACTGTGCACAAAAAGCCCAGCCACTTGGTTTCCACGGGCACTAAGGACCTCAGAGCATGCGCATTCCCACCGAAGAGCCGTGGCTTCGCCCATGGTACCTTTCCCCTCCTGCGTCCAAGTGCTGCTTTTCGAACTCCCAGTTTTTGTTAGGGGCATAATCCCATTCTACCTCTTCAGCGGCGATGAAAAAGGTTCTTAGCATCCCATACGGCGGCTCAGAAGGCTCCCTGTTACCACAGCTGTTGACCTCATAGATCTGACCCATGCCATTCACGAAGTGGTGCAAGGTGGAGCAGAACACCTTGAAAATACCTGAGGAGAAAAGGCTTGGCATTGTGCCCACGACGTGATATTTCTGGCAGTGGTGATCTTACCAAACTTACATATTTTATATCAACATCAGTAACCAGTAAGGTGGACTTTTGGACTATGGATCTCGTGATATTTTTAAAGCAGAACACTGAGGAATCACTTACCGTTTTGTTTTTGACTATATTTTTAGAGGGAAAATTCTACATAAGATTCATTTGTAGTAGGAGAAAAAAAATCAGAATATAATTACCAAGAAAGCACTTCTCTGGATCATCCCTGTTAACACACACCTCCTCACAATCAGTTACTCCTGGAAAATTACTGATCCTTATGCCTCAGCCCTGCCCAGTTTACAGGGAACTAATTGCCTATGAGATGAAAGACCTAGACAACGTTTAAATTAGGCCACGGTTAGGGATTCAGCCCTAAAGGATTTCGTAAATTATAAAGCAAGTAAGCATGAAAGTCAAATGGATTACTTCATTATAGCCGTGAGACAGGGAAGGGTCATGTGTATCACGCCCAGTGGAAAGGAGAGAGAGAAGGAGCCACTGTGTTTCCCTACAGAGTATCAACAATGATGTCTGACAGAAATTTATGTAATTTAAAAACTGAATTTCTAGATGGGTTGGCATCTGAGATGTGTGTGTGTTTAGAATATATATATATATATATATATAATGTATATATACATATATATTCAAATTAAACTTACCATAAAATTATGTGAAATGAAATCATTGAAGATATTAACTCTCGATGAAAGTATTGGATCAATCTCCCATTCTCTAGCAGACTGTTCTTAGAGGCAGCTGACTAGCATACCTGTCCATAACCACCTACAACGTACAGAGAGCGCCACTCTTGCTGTACTTGTAGCTGTTATCCAAATAATGACTGCCATTTCTGGATGAGCAAAGCCAGTTAGTTCACTGGGTCCATTGAGTCCACTTTAAACAGAATCCCAATAAAGCATAGTAAATACAAATGTATTATTAGTATTATAGACCTGGGAAGGTCTTTGTGAAACCACAGAGAAGACACAGGTCTTCTGTGCACACGGGCATGTATCCAGATAGAATACGATCAAGAGTTCACTGTGGCTTCTCAATAGTGGAGCCATTATCTTCTCCAGCACAAAAGGGAACCAGTGTGAGTTGCTGTCTACCATCTGCTCTACCTCCCCACTGTGTGTGTGTGTGCGTGCACACGTGCGAGTGTGTGTTGGTCAAAGGACAACCTGGGGTGTCTTTCCTCAGGAGCATAAACATTTTTTTGAGACAGAGTCTTTGGTCTGAGACCCAACAATTATATATACTAGGCTGGCTGGCTAATAGGCCTCAGGGATCTCCCTGTTCCCACCACTATAGCACTAGGTTTATAAGTATGTGTTGGCACATACAGATTTTTTTGTGATTACGTATTAAAGCAGCCATACAATATTTTATTTTTTTAAGTTGAAAATAGATTTTTAAATATAATATATTCTGACTATGGTTTCCCTCCTGCAGCTTCTCCCAGATCCTCTCTACCTCGCCACCCGCCCAAATCTACACCCTTTCTTTCTCTCATTTAGAGTACAAACAGATTTCTAAAAATATGAAGAAAAATAATAACAAACAAACCAAGATAGGATGAAACAAGCTAACAGAAGAAAAAGAACCAAAAAAAAAAAACCCCATAAGAAACACATATGGACTCAGGGACACACAGACACAGAAATCCCATAAAAAACACAAAACTTGGAAACAATAGATATGCAAAAAGCCTGCAAGGAAAATAAATAATGGCCAGGCAAAGCACTATGAAATAGGTGCATACAGTGAGTACATACAGATTTTTCACATAGGTGCTGGGGGTTGAACTAGGTCCTAATCTTATACAGCAAGCATTTTGCTGACTGAGCCATCTCCCGACCGTTACCTGCTTTTTGATTATTCTTTGCATCTGACAGGCAAGGGACAGGAATTACTGAAATAACCAGGCTTTTTGCCAGTCACAGATTTATTCTCACCACCAAACACAAGCCAGAACTCGTCAGCAGGATGAAGGTCCTTACAAGCCCATGGGCCATATGAGCAAAGGTCAAAGTGCTGGAGTAAGAAACCAGATGGCCACGTGTGTGGCAGCCAGCTCTGTCTTTGAGTCCCTGTTAATATCGATTAGAACAGTTTGGCTGTTCTCTGTCCCTGTTCCTTTATGGTGTATGTTTGAAAACCAGCATCATGCTCAAGGCAGCCCTAGGAGCTTGAGTGATTCACAACCGATCACGTATAGTAATGCAGACAGGTGGAACACTGTAGGAGCATTCCAAGACAAAGAACACAGAGCTTCTGTTTACAGGAAGCTCCTGGGCAAAGGATTTAAAGCATCAGCCTCACATTCTTAAATGACCACACAGAGCCATTTCTGCTGTGAGTCCAGAGTGAACGTGAACGCAAGAAGTAAAAAGTTCATTATTAGATGACGTATCCACTGGGTGCCATGGGCTCTTGCTAGGATTGATAAAGAAGTTGACAAGGAAACACGTTGGATACCCTCGACGGTGGTCATCTTCACTGGTAAGTAGCATATGCTCTTATGGGTTTCTTGGTTTCTTTTGTGAAAATGTCCTAATGTTCTCTTTCGTTTGAAATCTCTAAGGGAAGAGGTTCCAGAAACAACGTGGACTCCAAACCCATTGCAGCTTGCCTTCTCAGGAAAGCAAGGGCCCACAAGAGAATGAAAATGAAGCAGTCCTCAGATAACTCTTCCCCAAGTCACTATCCATCCCCAGGGGTAGGAGACAAGGCTACAGTGACAGCTGCCTCCATAGCTCCATAGCCTAAAGCATCCAGGAGGATGGCATCAGTTCACGCCAGGTAGATGCTTCAAAGAGTAACGTCAGCTACCTTTGTGCTTAGTGAGAACAAGAAGTATCTGTTGGTTTGTTTTTTTTTTTCCACAGGGATTTCTCTCATGGGTATGAATTAACATATTCACCTGGTGGTCCTGAGGATTCACCTCATGTTAGTGGGAATTCATCTGAGGTTCACAGATACTCACCTAGAGTTCACATAGGTGTACCTGGGTTCACCTGGACTCCCCCAGGGTTCATGTGGATTCCCCTAGGTTCATGTGAATTTGCCTAAGGTTTGTGTGGTTCACCTAGGATTTGTGGACACAGCCAGACCCCCAACTCTGCTTTTTGGTTAACAAGTCCTCTGTCTTTTACACTACATATCTTATTGTATATAGCATACATATATTATATAGGTAGATATATATCTTTTGCACTAACATAACCAGAAATCTGATTTGAATCAAAACTATATCCGTTTCTAGAGTCTTTGGAATGCCAAAGCCTACAAGATTTTCCTGGAGAAGGATTTTATGAGGACAAGTCGGGATTTGACCACCTGAGAGGGCCCTGCCAGGTTTACCTGCATGGTCCGGCTGCATGAATGCTGTTGCAGACATATGGGGAAACACAGCCAGGGAGTCACGATGGGTCCCTCGTAGGTGGATGGTGTTGCCTTGAAAATATACTCCATGCATGTCGGTGTCGGTGCCCATTCCAATCAAGTGCCAGGAAACTCTGTCCTTCTTGCACATGTGTAGGCCTGGCTGGCTGCCATACATGTAGCCATTAATAGCTAAACAGAAGGAAGATGGTTGTGAGTGTCCACTGTAAACCTGTAGTCGCATGGAAACCACCCTCTCTAAAAGCCACTGTTAGTGTGCTTGTGGGAGAATCTAAGATCTTTGTCACTAGAGAATGAATTCCACTAGAAAAAAAGCTACAAAGTGGCTAGTATTAACAATAAATCTGAAAATATACTAAAATTATAAAACACATTAAAATTAGCAACACATTTTCTAAGACTGTAATTCCAAGAATCACTAAGGAATAAATCAGGTTGTTTTCTGTAAACTTTATTTTTAGTGACAAAACTGTCTGAGAGCACGTCCGAATGCCTTTTAGTTAACAGCTTACTCTGCATGCCACAGGAGCCTCACCCTTATAAGAATGTCATCTGAGGAAACTGGAGAGATGGCTCAGCGGTTAAGGGCACTGGCTCCTCTTCCAGAGGATCTAGGTTCAATTCCCAGCACCCACACGGCAGCTCAACCATCTGTAACTCTAGTGCCATGGGACCTAATTCCCTTTTCTGGCATCCATAGGCCACATGGTACGTATGTAAAGATGCAGGCAAAACACCCATACACATAATAAAATAATAAAAATAATTTTTCAAAAATAATATTGACTTCACCGTTTTCCCGTGTTCCTCTAGAAAATTCTTGATACAAAAATAATTTTCTTTGAGGTTCATATCCTGTTATCTCCTTGTCAAGTGACTTTACTTCCTCAGTTATTAATGCATTGAATTCAGTTTGTTTGATTCAGTTAGACTCTCATTTGCCAGCAGCTCTGCATTTGCTTCTAGAAATTATTGAGCATTTGTTTACAGGGTTTATAGGTTCTGACTAATTTGGAACCATTTCAGTAAACTGGCATTGCATTTCCAGATATGATCAGCAGAGAGAAATTCGGATTTATTAGGAAGCAAAATATTTTGAAAAGTTAGAACTTGAGTAAATAAGCTTGCTGTATGATAATGTTCATTCTCTTACTCCATGAGACAGATAGCTGAAAGGTCTGTGGGTTATGTGGGTATGAAGACTGATGGTAATTTTCACTGATGACTTAACCAGTTTGAAAACACCTAGGGGACACGCCTTTAGGTGTATCTGTGAGGACATCTCCAGAAAGGTTTACTGAGAGAAAAATGCCCATCCTCCCTACCTCTTTCCCTACACCCCACTCTGCTTCCTGACTCTGAATCCAACTTGATCAGTGGCCTCATGTTCCTGGTACCATGCCATCCTCACCACAATGGATGGTACACTCTAACTCTGAGACAAAATAAACCCTTGTTCCTTAAATTCCTTTTGTCAGACATTTTTTCAGCAGAAAACAAAACAAGCAAAAAACCACACACAGCAAAAAACAAAACAAAAAAAACCCCAAACTAATAAAATTAATAAAATGGTTCTGTGCTTTCAGAGTAATTAGTTCATTTTGCCTTGTAGTTCAACCCCAATCCATCAATGGTAGCTCTCTAGAACAATGCCTTGAGAATGATTTTGAATGATTACATCCCAGTTCAATGTGGATGAAGGTTATGACTGAATGGCAGTGTTTAACAAGCGAGTTCATGGAACACTTGGTATCTGACTCCCAGCTAGTGCCAAAAGCAGGAAAGAAATAGCTGCTACACACATGGATGGTCTTCTGGTGAATAAAACTTCTTTTTATTTCTGTGTCTGTCAGTCAAACCAATGGTGCTTACTAAGTGTACTTAGATTTAGGATTATTAGGAGAAAGTCTCAGAGCTTCTAAAGAGAACATATTTTTAAAGAGACATGGATAATTTTTTACCAGTAAACTATCTAAATCTTGTCTGCAGGATTTGAAAGATTATTACAATACTTGGCTGAGTTTAAAGAGAATCTTTTCTGCCTGTAAACATGTATTTAATGCTTCTATTTCTAAACTTTTCATTTATTTGCTTCTATTTCTAAACTTTTCATTTATTCACTCATTCATTCAGTCATCAAATACCATCTGAATACAGCTTATAAAATACACACAGCCCATGGCAAGGGAACAGATGAAGCCCTTTATCCTGCTGAAAGTTGATACTGAGTTCATTCCTCCCTGAATTCCACAGGTCCAATTGGGGCACTGTAGGACTTGAGCACTGGGGATCATGGGAGTCTGCAACATGGTTGCTGAGGGTTATTGTAACCTTGGACTTTGGGGACATTGGGCACTAGGGAGGGATTTGGGAACCTATTTATGAATTCTTCTACATTGTTTTTAAAGGTAATAAACAACTGTTATGCTTGGAACTGAAATGAGAGTCCTCACGGCCTCAGGCACACAAACTGAAATGTTACAGTATGGTAACAAGCTGGGCAGCCTCTTTGTCTTGGCTTTCTGGTGTCCTGCCTCTTGCTTACTGCTTGGCTGCAGCTGAAACCAACAGATTCTCATGCTCACCACAGACGACCATTGGGTGACTTGCCATTATGATATAAAGAGAAACTGAGAAAGAATTAAATAATTTCTTCAAAATTAAGATGAAGTGGGAACTACTAGTGTTTGGCGAGTTAATCCTTGCAGCAGTTGCTCATTCTAACTGATTAGATTCACTTAGGTGTGTGTGATTGGTCTCCATCATCTCCTGTCATCAGACTGGATGTGGGAACATCAGTCCTTTCCTACACTTTGGATCATCTGTGGTCTTTGCTACTTTAAACTCTGTGTTGCTTGGTCTAAGGATGACACGATGATTAAGAAGTGTCTGATTCACAGTATCTCTGGTCACTCATGAATCTGAAGGCATGAAATGATTTACCTTCTGACCAGGAGCAATACCAAAGACACCAAAATTAGACAACCCCAAGCATATTCCCCAGCTGCAGTCCAGCGTTTCATACCATGCATCCGATTGGATTTCACAAACTCCTTGTCTTCTTTGTCGACACTGAAGGGACGCCAAGTAAACTTTTGGATGTTTTCATCAAGGTATCTGCTGAGATTCTCATCAAAGACTGTGAACAGTAGGTAAAATTCCTTGTCTATTCCTTTCTGAAGAAAACGAAGAGACAAAGATACACAATGGACAGCTTGAATTAGTCCTAAAATTCACACAAGGTGGGTCATCAGCATTAGCCATAGATTTATCCATCATTTCATAAATCAGGATGCTGAGTGTGAGTGTGGCCTGTCTCTTGTGTTTCTAATATGCATGCTATCCAAGCCACTCTCTCTTCAGTTGCTTGCCTTGCAGGGATCCTCAGCAAATCTATCCAACTGCCTCTCTCTCAATGACATGATGTAGGCCCAGTGGCCCCCTCCCTTCCCACCTGGTCTTCCTGTATTCTACTTATTTATGATATTGTGTGTTGAGAGAGAGAGAGAGAGAGAGAGAGAGAGAGAGAGAGAGAGAGA
>CAJQZJ010004767.1:9735786-9760329 GCA_907164525.1 Lophiomys imhausi
GAGAGAGAGAGAGAGAGAGAGAGAGAGAGAGAGAGAGAGAGAGATGAAGAAGTCAGGGAAGGGAAATAGAAAAGACAGCCGGGAAGAAGGAATGAGACAGAATGTGGAATTTAGGAGTTTAATTGAATGGTTATGTGGAGGCAATGATGACCAGAAATCAGCCTTATGTCACCTGACCATACTCTATGACACCCCTTCACCTCTGGGAGAGATAGTGACAACCTACTGGAAAGAAACACCCCTCTCTAAGCCCCCCTCCCTACCTAGAAGAATCCTGACCAGGTTTAGTCTACAGAGAAACTGGCATACTTTCTAAGGTACCTTTTACACTAATGACTTTATCTGGGACCAAATGGTGGTGTCTGTCAATTAAACACCAGGCACTTTCTGTTTTTCCCCTTAATATCTGTTTTTGTAAATTTTGAGTAAGTGCTCTTACTCAAAAGTATGAAAAGTATTTGGTTTAGCAATAACTTCTGCAGACTCCAAGGAGCTTCTCAAAGTTTCCATTGAATAGCTACAGCAGGAAAAAATGAAAATGAGAATCATTTTACCAGTGGCTCTTGGCCCTTAACCTCTTTGGCTCAGGACTTGCCACCACAGTGAGGAGCAGGTTAGTGTACTGAGGAGAGGGAGAGCTAGATGCCAAGTCTCATGTTCTGGGGACCTTCAAACTTACTAGGGATAGTTCCTTGAGTCTCCCTCAGTGTCTCTGAGCCTCAGTTTCTCCATCTTTAAAATACAAACCACACTGAACTGCCTTCTCCCACTGTTGAGGTAAAAGTTCTTACTGTGTTACACACACAGATCTTTGGGAGATTTTGATTGGACTGGTCTGGAACATTGGGATAAAGGATGCTGAAAATGTTCACAGATGTGCCTAAGTCTGAGAAACATCACTCAGCAAGAAGTATCCCAATCACACACCCATAGAGATCTCTGAAGATTCTAGAATCAAGGTGACATACAGGTAAGGAACTCGATCAAATACCAACCATACCTCAAGCAGAAATGCTAAGATCTTGGATCAGGATCTTAAATTTTCAAAAATGAAACAAGCCCCCATAACCATAGAAGTCAGGTGCAGAGGACAGAGACACTGCTTTGGTACTGGCCGTCACTGCTTAATCTCCAGCCACACTGTTGGTCCCTCCCACCTATAACCCTGGGGAACATGGTGACAAGGATGGCCTACCTGTGTCCCGTCAGCATTGAGGGTACCCTTTTTACAGACCAACAAAGGCCCCACAAGCCCAGCACTAGTGTCCTTGATTGGCTGGACTGCTGAGAAGTAAAGATAGGTCAGGCAGGGGGGATCTTCATCTGTCGGGCTGACACTTTCTGGCACCGTCCACCTGTAGGTGAAGGTTTCACCTGGCTTGACATGAGCCCCTGGTTTCAGAAATCCTGAGGATGTAAATGAAACAGTTTCACATAGCCATGAACATCAAGCTTGCCAGACTGGGTCTCCAACCTTGAGTGGCTCTCTCTGATAATGTATTTCATTAAAAAAAAGAAGGTTGTTTTTTTCTTACAAATTCTACCCTGAGATCCTCTGGACCTCAGATGCTATTTTATGAGACAGAAGATGAAATTGAAGTGTTTTCTTCTTTGAAGATTGTATCCATACCATGCTTAACCAACACTAAGAGAATGATAGTGTGTTTCATTTACACAATTAAACACAAGTCTGTAAGATACCAACAAATATCTTCTATGTGACATATATAATACTCAGTCCTGCAGAAGATACCCTGAAAAGTTAAGCAAGAATCCTATCTTTGGGAGTTTGATAGAGGGTTCAGCATTTAAGAGCATGTACTGCTCTTGCGGAGAACCTGAGTTCAGTTCCCAGCACCCACATCTTGTGACTCACAACTGCCTGTAACTCCAGCTCCTGGAGATCCAATGCTTTCTTCTGGTCTCAGTAGGGACGTGCATGTACACGTGCACGCACTTACATGCACACATAAATAAGAATTTAAAAATAAATTATTAAAGCAGAACCCTATCTTTAACAAGCTTAAAATCTGGGAGGCAAGTGTAGAAAAAAAAATCCCAAACAACAAAAGCAAGAGCATGTGAGCAAGGGTCCAGGTTTCAGACCTAAACAGTGGCCTGGGATTGAGACTGGGATTCCAAATCCTGGACACTTAGCTCTCAGTCTGTGCTGTCGAGGGCACACTGGTCTCTCTGACTCAAAAGTCTACAATCTCACTCTGCATCTGACTTTTGTTCTTCACAAAGTTGCTCAGTGGGTGTTCTGAATAGTAAAGTGGAAAATATAAACACTTTTGCTGTCTCTGGTGTTTTCTGTGAACTTCCCCCACTACCCCAGTTACTCTGAGTATCTTGAATTGGAGGTGAGGAGACAGGGAGGGGGTACAATGAGCACAGGAGATAGGATGAGTCTGAAGGAGCATCTTTCTCCTCTGTTCTGCTTTAACCCTTCACCAGCACCAGAAGGCCTGCTCTCCATTGGGCCTGGCTTCATTTTACATTACAAGGAGTTATCCCTGGTGGCCATGATGTCTAGTGCAGAGACAGGACATGTACCCCAAATCCTGGAGTTTTTCATGAGCAGTATCAGCCATGTAAGAGTAGTTCCTACTGCCCCTCGTGAGTACAGAGAGCCTGTTCTCCCTGCTCTGTGAGGGCTAGAGGCTGTACATATTAGCACACAATACTGATTTTCAATAAATATTTGCTGGTAGATACAGAGACCACATGTGACATGTTTGTGTCCATTAAATGGTTAGATCAGATCCCCGCCCCCGCCAGCTTTCAGCAGCAGAATTTCCTACAACTTGCCACAGACACACTCTCCATGTTGGAGAACTGGAAGAGATTGTTGAATCAGTCTTTGTCACTGAAGGGAAAGGAAAGAAATGAACATTTCCTAAGGATTACTGTGGGCTTAACCCAGACCTGAATGCTCTCAGTCCTGTCCAGAGCCCTGTGAGGTTATCGTTAGTATCTGCAATTGATAAGCAAGAAGACCATAATTTACAGAGTTTAAGGAATCACTCAGAATTGGGAAAAGAAGGGACAAGGGACTTGAACCAAACTTGTCTCCATCTCGTGTGTAAGGTAGACATACTTGTTCATATAGGGGGATGCATGTGTGGGTGCATTCATTGAGAGGTCAGAGGTCAACTTTGGACATCTTCCTTAGTCACTGTCCACCTTATGTTTTTGAGACAGGGTCTCTCACTGAACACATAGCTCACTGATTTCTACACTGGCCACCCAAGGAGATTCAGGGATCTTCTTTTCACACCACACACACACACACACACACACACACACACACACACACACACACACCAATGCTGGGGTTATAGACATGCTCCATACTGCTCCCACCTTTTATATGGGTACCGAGGATCCAACCTCAGCAAGCACTCTACCCACTGAGCCATCATCCTGGTACCTCTGTCTCTTCCTTAATCCTTTCCTCACTCACCCTGTTTCCTTCATAAGCTGGGTTGAGACTTACCATCTATGTTTGGAGCTGCATCAGATGCCTTGTCATAGAGCACACCATGGGGTAAAATGCTGTAGACCTTGTCAGCTTTGTTGGCAAAGGTCACTAGCAGGGTGTCACCCACCTCTGCCTTGATGACTGGACCTGTGGAGCCAGAGAAGAGGACGAAAAGTGATGAAGAAGTAAGTCAGAGCCAAGAGTCACTCTGCAGGGATGCCTGCTCCCTGGTGAGCACACCCCCTTCAAACCATCAGGACGCACATACCAAGGATTCCAAGATGGGCTTCTGACTCAGAAGGCATCTTTCTTCTCTTGAAAGTGGCATCGTCGTACTCCACGTACCGAGCCTTCCAGTATTTGCCTCCTATTCTGTTATCAGCTTGTGTGAAGTACCTGGCAGAGTTACTGTGCAAAGATGTAGAATTGGAGAGGACATCCAGACTCGTCTCCCAGATGCGTTCACCATGGAATTCACTCTGCATCTGTCCCAGTCACCACCCGCCTCCCAGCAAAGCCTGCACAGGCTTCAGCACAATGCCTAGGGATCACCCAGGAGCTGGTTCTCAAGCCCATTTCTCTCTTTACCTTTGCACCTCATTCACCAGAGGCTCCACAACCAATGAAATCACAGGAAGATCTCTCACTTACCAACAATGGGGTTCCAGAATGGTATGCTAAAAAGAGCTAGCTGGTTTCTCTGTAGAGCAAACATCCCTGTAGCTCTCACTGATGCTACTAAACTATATTCATTGTATATTGGCTTTGTATTCAGCAAACTCTTTTATACTTGACATGATTAAGAAATGGAGATTCTTGCCTTTAGAGGCATTGCAGATGTGACTGCTATGTCACATTTGCATCAGTGGGTGGCAGAGAGGAGACAGGCTATATCTACATTCAGTGTTCTGACTTATGAACATCTGAATGAACAGTAGGCTAATATTCCTGGGGAAAAAAAGCAAGCTGGATACAAACACCACTTTGGTGCCATGGGGTAGTCTGTGATGACTACCAGACCAGTACCAGGCAAGCACCAGATGGGCTCCCAGGACAAGAAACAAACCAGAAACTAGAAGAACTCTGCTGGGCCCTGAATGTGGGGGTTGTGAGTGAGCCAGCCCTCAGGGAGTGAGTGTGGGAGAGCCAGCCTTGACTTCTGTTTGCTATGTGGTGGTGTCGGCTAGAGAGAGATGCCCTCCTCTCCCTTTTTCCCTCACCACCATTGGCCAACAGGAGACCTGGCCCAGATGGGGTCACAAGAGCAGGAGAGCTGTCCCTGCCCCTCACATGCTGCAGCACTCAGGAGAACAGGCCCTGCACCTTTCCATAGTAGAACAGGCCATGCAAGTGGGGGTTGCAGGTCCAGATCCAGGCTTTGAGTTGGCCCACCCCAACATCTACCCCATGGATGAACTGCTGGAGTGCAAAAAGAGGTCAGTTCCACAACCCAGGACTTCAGGATCTCCATGACACAGGACAGTTATGGCATATCTGAGAGGAGTTCCAGTACTGATGGAGTAGTAGAAACAGGGGCCTCATACCAGACCAAGGAGTCATTATAATGAACATTTGCAAGCAGAATGTGGACAAAGGGAAATATTGTGGGTCATACTGAGATACACTGCAGCTTCCACAATGAGCTGTTATTTTTATGCTGGGACAGATTGCAAGGGCAGGGGGTGGGTCTGGGAGGAGGTGGGAGATGAGAGGGAACAGGGTGCATGATGTGAAATTCACATAATAAATTTTTTTTAATAAAAAAGAATCAAGATTAAAAAACAGAAATAAAAGCTAAGTATGGACTCAAGAAAGAAAGAAAGAAATGGAGATTGACAGTCTGAGGTATCTTAGAAAACTTGGAATAGATCTACCTCAAGACCCAGCCATAACACTTCTGGATATACATCTAAAAGATTTCTCACCAAATCACAAGGAAGTTTCCTCATCTATGTTCATAGCAGCTTTATTTGTAATAACTAGAAACTGGAAACAACCAAAATGTCCCTCAACTGAAGAATGGATTAAAAAACTGTGGTACATCTACACAATGGAATACTACTCAGCCATCAGAAACAACGAAATCATGCAATTTGCAGCCAAATGGATGGAACTAGAGAAGCTTATCCTGAGTGAACTAACCCAGACCCAGAAGGATGTACATGGCATCTATTCACTTATAGTCATATTTTAGCCATATAGTACAGGATAACTATACGGCAACGAATGCACCAAAGGTAACATGAACATAGACTTTGTTACCTGTCAATGAGACACTTTTTCCTAGTGGTGTTGCCTTGTAGGCCCCCAGTGTATGAGGAGGCTCTTGGCCCTCATATGACTGCTGAACTGGGGTGGGGGACTAATATGTAGGGACACTCCACTCCAGAGGAGTGGGTAGGAAGGGATAGGGGGTAGAGGGTGGGAGGGTAGGACTGGGAGGGGTGGAAAGATGGTACTATGGTGGAGATGCAACCTGAAGTAATATATAAACATTAAAAAAAGAGTTAAAAAAAAGAAATGGAGATTGAGACATGGTATCCAGTTAATCAAGTAGCTCAACCCATGGAGAACTGTCTATAAACTATATGCCTGAAATGCCTAATTTCAAAATTCTGAAGTATAATGATATTGCTTATGACTCATGCTAGCTGTCTATGTTCTTACCGTATTCATAACTGTCACTATCCATGACTCTGTAAGTCACACGTTCACAATAATTTGTTTTTTTTTTTTAGTTTTTCTTGACAGGGTTTCTCTGTGTAGCCCTGGCTGTCATGGACTCAATTTGTAGACCAGGCTGGCCTTGAACTTGAAGAGATCCTCCTGCCTCTGCCTCCCTAGTGCTGGGGTTAAAGGCATGTGCCACCACACCTGGCAATTACAGACAGCTGTGAACTGTCAGGTGGGTGCTGGGATTTGAACCTGGGTCCTTTGGAAGAACAGCCAGTGCTCTTAACCACTGAGACATCTCTCTATCCCCCACAATCATGTTTTAAAATCAACTTGAAAAAGGCTTAAGATCACTGGTGGCTCTTCCAGAGGACTCAGGCTTGGTTCCTACCTCCCACATGGTAGCTCACAACTGCCTACAGTTCCAGGGGATCTGACACCATCTTCTGGCCTCCACAGGCATCAGACTTGCACATGGTGCGCAGACATGCATAGAAACAAAATACCTACATACGTAAAATAAAATTATCTCTTATGTCAACTTTAAAAATACTATGTGCTGTAGAAGCCCAGAGACTTGAGATAGGGGATGGGGAGATTTCAGTTAAGACTTGAGTTTCAAAGGAAATGAAACATTTAGTTGGTTGAGGAGGAAACAGACAGAGAGGCTGTGTGGCTTACACGAGAATGTCATTAGACCACAAAGACTCATCTCCACACGGAGTCCTGTCTTGTCCCTCTCTGATACTGCTCCAAATGGGCATTCTGCAGTTCAGTGCTTCCAATGGCCCTGACCACTGTTGTTTTCACATAGGATGTGCTCACGAAATGTTTGATTAAAAAAAAAGAAATCAAGTTGGAAAGAGACAAGCAACATTTGCTTGTCCTAATATAAGAGATAGATAGGGCATCTTCAAAAACCTCAAGAGATCTGCAGAATATGGCATTCAAAGGTGTTTGCTTAACTTTGGATCTTTTTGATATCGAGACATATCAGCTCCTGACAGCACCCCCTATTCTACTCCAAGTAGAAGATGAGCATCGAAGAATCTCCAGTGGGAGATGATTGAATTAGTGGCAAACCTATCTCTTGGCAGAAAAAAAAACCCTTGCTCCAACTGTAGACAGAATGCTGTCCAAAAAGGACAAAACTTGGAAGCAGGTAAGTCGACAGCCTAGCTCTGCCAAGATAGGGTAGGCAAGTCCTTCATAATTCCTGCTCTACAATCAATGTCTGTCAGAGAAATGGGGCCAAACGACTGAAGATCGATGCTGTAATGTATGGAGAGAAAATGGGAACTGTCCAGGCAGCCACTGGTATGTCATTTCTTAGTTTTGGAAGCTGCAGGCGCTGTACTTCCTATATAATCAGATATATTTATCCCTCTCAGGTCTCTGAGGTGGTTGAAGAATAGATAGCTAGAGTCTCATAATTAAATTTTGAGTTGTTTAGGAATCAAGAAAGTGCCCTGGATCTAAGAAGATGTTTCTAAAATTGTGATGCAAGTTAGTATGAAAAATGAGTTAGAAATAGAACTTTAAACTCATGGTGATGGTTAGATAGTAGAACATTAAAGTCAGGTGCCAAATACATATGGACTGGGCAATGGGAATGAATGCTAAGCCATATAACTCTTATAATTGTGGCCTAATTACCTCTGTTGTTGTGAATTGTATTTATTATTATAAGAGAAGGAGCCATTTGTTGAACTGAAAGGGGGAGCTGTTGGGAGGAAAAAGATATACCTTAAACTTTAAAAAAAAGGGAAGAGGATGGGGGATTGAGGTGGAAGAGGGTGGGAGGGTGAGACTGGAGGAAGGAGTAGGGAGGAGATTGTGATTGAGATGTAACTTGAAGAAAAAAATTAAAAAAAATAAATTCAAAAAAAGAAATCAGTGAATGAGTGAGTTGATGAATGAGTGACTATGGGTTAATGAATCTGAGTGAATGAATGAATGATGAATGGATCAATGAATCAGTGAGTAAATGAAAATGTGAGTTAGTGAATTAATGAATAGCTGAATGAGTGATTGAGTGAGTTAATGAATGAGGGAATGAATGCTTCTAGAGTTTTGGTCAAGCCAATGACTGCAAATAATCACTCTGGCAATTCTCAGCAGTGTTCACAATAAGACTTTGGCAGCTAAGACATCATGATGTCTGCCATCAGAGATGTAGAACCTGCTGCACACTGGTCTGGAGAGGGACTTAGAAACACCAGCGGAGTTCTTACCTGCCAGACACATTCAGGGGAAATCCAGTGAATTTATCATAGCCGTGGGGACCATAATCCCAAAGGACTTTCTCAGCCGCTATGAAGTAGCGCCTCTGCTGACCCCGCAGTTTCGGGTGAGGGGCATTCCCTCTGCAGTTGCCCACGTTGTACTGCCCCAGCATGCCAGCTGTGGAGGCGCAAACACACAAGCCAAGACACGGGTAAGACGCCCAGGAGAAATGAATAGGTTTGACTTCATCAGTATTTGAAACTTTTATAAGAAATTCTCACAGAAAATTGGATGATAAACAAAATTAGAAGAAAGGATAAATGGGAGGGGGTTAGTATACTTAAATGGAACAAACATTTAAAAAATTAAAATTTAATCATTTTAAACATAGAGAAAATAAGTAAATCCCCAATAGAAAAATGGGTGGAGGACAGAGATGGGTTGTTCAGAAAATCAAGAACACCAGACAGTAAACAAATGGAAAAGCTCTATCTTAATTGTAATTATGTAGCACCATTGTTCGTGGATAGGACTGATGCAGTCTAAGAGCCATGATTCCCAGGGTTGTTGTGCAGATGGAGGGTGGGCATGCTCACGTGCTGTGAGTGGATGAGTCAGGATGTCTGATAGAGAATCAAGCAGTGTGTCTGAGGCTTAAAAAAACAAAAGAAAACAAAAAACCTTCTCATCTGGGAATTCCAAATCCAGGGGTTTAAGAAGACTTATCTGTAAATTGCTATAGCAAATGGGAGAGCAAGCAGTAGGGTGGAGCAGCATAGTGCAGTCAATTGTTGTCTTGTTGGGACATAGCGGTATCAACATTGGTAAAGTCTCTGTTCTCGTGAACATGGAAACACTGCTGAAATATAACGATAAGCAGGAAAGTGACCCGCAGGGAAGTGGCACTAGACCGGTTTTATCTCATAAAGTATATAGGTAGCTCTAGATAGTACTGTTGGTTTTAAAAAAATCAAGTTACAGGGGCTAGAGAGACGGCTCAGTGGTCAAGAACACTCGCTGCTCTTGCAGAAGACCCAGGTTTGGTTCCTAGCCCCCGCATGGTGGCTCACAACTGTCTGTAGCGCCAGTTGCAAGGGATCCAACTCCCTCCTCTGGCCTCCATGAAACATTCATACACATAAAATATAAATAAACCCTTTAAAAATAAAATTGTATAAATTGATAGTTTTATAATGATATTTTCTGAGGGCAGGGGTAATTTAATATTTTATATTGGTCAATGTATAAATACTCATTTATGGTTACAACTGCTAGTCAAACCAAGCTGCCAAATTTGCTTCAAATTTGCTGCTGTTGTCTTGGTTTAAATCTAGATTTGGAATCTGTATATCAGAAAGTTTCTTCCCAAATTTAAGAGTGTGTGCTACATTAGGATTAGGAACTTGGGACTGGATCAATGGCTCAGCAGCTAAGGGCACTAGCCACCCTCACAGAGGAGTCAGCTTCAATCCCCAGCACCTATATGGTGGTTCACAACCATCTACAATCCCAGAGGATATGGTCACCCTTTCTGACCTCCATGGACACCAGACACACATATGCTACATAGACATACATGTAGCCAAACACTCATATACATAAAGATAAAACACATAAATCTAAAAAGAATTTTTAAAAGAAGACTATAAACCTTTCTTATCCATTTGGTCTTTGCATACTAGTGTCTAGAATGTGTTAACTGCACTGAGTTTAGTTGGAGTAACCCAGTGGAGTGACAGCAGGACTAGCTGCAGAAGGGTAATAGGAACAAGAAAATGTTATCAACATCCCCTGACTGTCAGGACTCTACCTATTAGTCTCTGTGTGTAGTACTGGCATCCTCATTTAACCAGATATAATTTTTCTGGTATATGTCACTGGTATCTTTTTTTTCCTGCCCTGTTTTCCCCATCTATGAATCGACCTCTTTGTGCACTGTAGCTCTGCTGCTGCTCCTCCTCTGGGCCACTGTGCCCAGAGTTTCCCCACACAGAGTGTGTCCTGCAGGTGTATGCTGACCACTCCAACCCACCACACTGACCACGGTGCAGCTCCATTGTGCCTGAGCATGTAACTATCACCCCTGCCTAGAGACACCCTGTCACCTTCTCAGCCTGGCCACTTAAATCCATTCCTACAGGGTGGATCTAGCTTCCTAGTCTCTTTCATCACTCTTCTGCCACACACACACACACACACACACACACACACACACACACACACACACAAAGCCTTATGTCAAGTGAAGATTTAGTTTGGGTTGTCCCAAGGAACCAAGATTGAGACATCCAACAGGCACATAAGCCAACTTTTTTTTTTTCTTTTTAAAATCCATCGTTCCTGAGCACAGAATAGTTTCTGCCAATGGCCTTTTGTCTCAATATAAAAATGCTCTGCCACGCTTCCAGACAGGAGCACAACATACTGTCCTCTGAGAACCTCCATGCAGCAGAGGATCCAAACAGAGGCTGAGACTCACTGTCAAATATTAGGTGGAACGCAAGGGATCTTGTGGGAGAATGGGGGAAAGGATAGAAAGACCCCAAGGGGAAAAGAATTCCACAAGAAGACCAACTGAGACAACTAACCTAGGCCCATGGGGGCGCGTAGAGACTGAAACACCAATCAGAGAGCATGCATGAATTGGTCCTTCAAAGGGCATGCATGAACTGGTCCTAGGCCCTACACATATGTAACTCATAGGCAGTTGGGTCATCATCTGGTCCCCTAGCAAGTGGAGCAGGGGCTGTCTCCGACATGGACTCTGATGCCTGCTTTTTGATAACTTCAGCCTAGCGGGGCTTTGGTGCCTGGCCTCAGTGGGACAGGGTTTGCTCAGAGCTGATGTACTGGGGTGGGATTGTGTGGGGGGCTTGCCTTCTCTGAGGAGAAGTGGAGAGGGATGGGGGAAAGGATTGGGAAGGTAAGACTCAGAGGAGAGGAGGGGGGGCTACAATCAGGATGTAAAATGAATAAATAAATAAACTTAAAAAAAAGAATATTCTAACGGAGAAGTACAGAGCTGTTCTGAACTGGCACAAGGACTTAAAGGTGATCAAAGGGAAAGTCAAGGATTGGGTGGGGAGCTGAGTCCTGTTCTCAGCAAGGACTGCTCCAGTGGCAAGCATAAACAGCTCTATTTCCAGTTACTGGAAGAGAATATATACTTTTTCAGTTCGTGTGGCTTTTCCTCCCTTCATCTGTCCAGTTCCACCCCACATATCTAGGCTCATCTTAGGGGCTCACTCCTAAGGAACCCTATAAACTCTGCTGGGCAGTAGCAAGAAGCACACCATGGGGAATTTATTTCACACACTTTGTGTACTTTATAAATGTCTAACCACCAGTTTGTAAGTTCCTTTAAGGTCTCAGATTAATTTCAAGGTCATTAAAATAAACATGTGTAGAGGATGCTAAGTGCACACTGTGTTTTGAGATGCTAAGTGGTTAAGTAAATGCAATGCATGTGGGAATCAACTTAAGAGCAGCAGTGACCATGATTGAACTGCCCCATCCCGAGCCTCTCCACACCAGTCTCCTTCTGTTTTACCTTGCAGGTGGTCACTGACTTGGCAGGTTATCATCCACTTCCCAGGATTCTCCACTATCATTTCTGTTGTGAGGAAGGTGGCTGGAAACAGGTTGACAACATCTGCCCGGTGCCCTCTGGTGATGAAGGTGTTGCCATAAAAATAGATGGAATGGATGTCTATCTCGTTCCCCATCCCAAACAGGTGCCAGGACACGGATTCGCCAACACACATCTCGGGCTCGGGGAAGTTTCCGAAAAGAAATCCATTGAGGGCTGCAAACACAAACACACCACTGGAAGACACTCCCCTGCAGATACGAGCAGGGACCGAAGCTGGGCAATCGGTGAGGGTCATTGTTGTGATCCACAATCTGATCCTCAATCGTCTGAAAAAAGCGCCACTCTTCAAAGTGCTGAGAGTAAGTGACTCTGAGTGCTCATCCCCAATGGGACATCTGTACCAACCCTCCCCTGGAAAGGCTCAGGAAACCCTGTGGTGGAGGGGGTGGAAAGAAATTAAAAGTGACAGCACAGCAGGGACACTGGGAAATGCTGCCCTCAAGATGAGGCAAGGCAGCCGCACTCATGAGCTCACAGCATCTCTGTGGTTGGTTGCACGAGATTAATCCAATTAAAAATTCCAGCATAGATGAGGATAAACGTTCAGCAGTGCCTGATGTCTAACTGGCACTCGATGGCTACTGAGGGATGGAGAGGCACTTTTCTTTGGGAGTTTGGTCATTGGCAGGTTGCCTGTGGGCCACTGGGTGGCCATGGCTTGCTCATGCACATATGGGGCCTAGAGAAATGGTTCAGCATTTAGGAGCACTTGCTGTTCCTGCAGAAGGCCTGATTTTGATTCCCAGCACTCACAACTGTGTGTCACTCTAGTTCCAGAGAATCCAGTGCCTCCTTCTGGCCTCTTCAGGCACCAGGTACAGACATTCATGAAGGCAAGACACATTTAAGAAAAAAAAAAAACTATTGTTTCTAGCATGATAATGACTCAGTCGGTACCATTATTCTAAATCAATTAATTTAGTGAATTTAAATTAATTGACCAATAAATCTTGTATTGATTTAACACCTTTTATAAATCAGTTTTTTTTTCAAGTTATTTCTTCAATAATTGGCATGTCTCCTGTTCTGAGGTTGCTTGTGTGCAAACTCCCGCTTCTGCATACAGGCTGCTTTTTATTCTATATGTTAGTTTTGTTTACACGACTCATGTCTTCTGGGGAACCATTGCACTACAAAAGAACAACTCCTGAACGGTAGGAAGGGTTGCGTGGGCAGCTGAGTCTTGAAACTCAGTCTTTGTGGCTTTCCCAGTGTTTGGGGTTTCATCCTGTTCTGAAGAACAGAAATAAAACTAGTGCCAGCAATGATTTCCACTCAGGTCCTGTTAGCCTCCCTCTCCTTTGCTTTCTTTGCTTCCTGTCTTTCTCTTCTCCTTCTCTCCTTCCTTCCCTCCTAAAACATTTGCCAAGCACCACTCCATGCAGGATTGATGAAATATTACCAGAGAGAAGAGAGAACATGTGTGCTGATTGGCAGCCCGCCTGGGTGTGTGTTAGAAGCAAAGGCAGCCAAACAGAAATGCATTGACTGTGGGCTTTCTTGCTCAGGCTCTCTCAGACAGTTCTCTGGTACAGATTATCCCTGGCCCGAGTTTATCGTTGATGGTCTTGACCTCAGACAAACTGCAGGGATCACACACTGCAGCTCTTTCTCTTTCGCTTATGAGTTCTACACTCAAGTAAACACAAGGTATGGTGTACAGTGAGAGCTCACTGAATCTTGGTGGCTTAAAGAATGCCCAGGAAACAACAAATTTACAAGTATGAGTTTAAATTCCACACACTGCATTGTTCTGAGAATTTGACAAATACTTGGAAGAGAGTTGTTGGATATGTTATGTGGTGAGATTTTATTCTCCCTTCTGGCAGTCTATACATTATAATCTGGCAGTCTAAACATTATAATTGGGAAGGAACTGGACACTGGGGTAAGGCTTACCCCTTTGTTTTCTATACCACCATTTGTCCATCCTACTCAACGTAGCTTGTGTACATGGCCTTGTCCTTCCTTGGATTGTTGGGATTCAGGTGGATTGTGTTTACACCAAACCACTGTCATCCAAATGCACAGATCTCGCAGAATGAGGTCTGGGGTTTCCATGTGCCTTGCTTCTGTGAAGTACCTCAACATGCAGAAAGCCCCACTAGGGACCACAGGACACACTCACCATGCATCTTGTTGCTCCTCTGGAAAACAGCATCGCTTTTGTCAACAGAATGCGGGTCCGTGCAGAAATGCCTAATGTTTTCATCCAGGTACCAGCTCTGGTTCTCATCCACGAGAGTGAACATGATCACAAACTCTCTGTCCACGTCAGTCCTCACCCCAGAGTGTCTGTTCAGTGCACCTTTCATGAACATTATGAGAGGGAGGAAAAAGCAGCTAGAGGTAAACTAAACCCAGGTGAGACCCCTCTTCTGCCAACTGTGTTTAGTAAAAGCTTGATAGAGATAAGCAAGAGCAACCCACGTCCTACAACATGCGAGCAGAATCCAGCTCTGGTGCAAATGAGAGGGCTATAGAAAAGTCATAAGGTACCAAGAACATGGAGGCCTGGCTGCTCCCTGAGGAGCAGCTACAGACACACATGAAATCAAAAAGAACAAACTGAAGGTGTTGCTGGTCACTTGACTACAGTATTCACTTTCCTACGTGTAGTTTTATGGAATTGTTTTTATTAAACCATACACATGAATTTCAGAACACTGCTGTGGTGTGTACAGAGAGTCTGAATTGTCTGCTCTGATATGGTGTGAGCATGACCTTCCATGTTGCCTAAAGAAAGATTAGTGGAAGCGTCACATCCTATTTGAAGCAAGGAAGGTAATGAAGCAATACCTGAATCTTACACACACTTTGAACACACTCCTTGCCTGGTGAGAAGCTTTTGGGGTGGGGAGACTGCCTACCTTCCTTGCACACCAGCAGGGGTCCAATTAGCCCAGAGCAGATATCCTTAGGGGCGTCAATGTGTGAGTGGTACACCCAGGTCAGGCAGTTGGCATCTGCTGGAGCGGGTGCATATTCCTCTCTCACCGGCCAAACATAGGTATAGTTTTTGCCTGGGGGGACCATGTCGTCATCCTTGTTCCTCCCAGATGTCCCATCTGGGTATAAGGCTCCTTTTACCCAAAAAGAAAAGGGAAGATGACATTAAAACACAGGGATTGTATGCTACAGTGGAGATGGCAGGGCTTTGAAATCAAACGTAAATGAATTTAAATGTATTTGTTGTGGAGCTTGAGGTGAAGCCTGAGGAGTTTTTAGTTCCAGGGGTTTTCACTGGTAAAGGTAGAATGCCGAGATCTACCACACAAACACAGGAGAACTCAGAAAACGCAGAGAGAGTGCTTCTCCCAGAAACAGTCTTCCTAATAAAGATGCTGATGATCCTGCTGTACCAGTCTGAAGGGTTTCAGTTCTGCTCACCTGCCATTGTCTCGAGATGAGACAGACAAGCAATGGAAAACAATGAGCACTACTTGGGGACTCATTACAGATTCATCCCTGTGTGGGTACCACAAGAGATGAGAAGGGAGGGGTGGATCGCTCCCGGCCTCCAGAGATATTACCATCCTATGGGACACTGCACTCTGTGTTATGGACACATGGACAGCTGGAGAATAAGGCAAAGTAGTATGAAGAAAATAAATCTGGGCCAGAATACACAAGCAGAGGCCTAGGTGGGTCAATCTCATGGTAGGCAAGGTATGGAGAGCTTCCTGTGCTATATTTTATCACTGAGAGTCCTGTATAGACTTTCTCTCTTAAGGAAAGTCCGTTGCATGAAATAGTATGACAATGCATGCAGAAAGCAAGTGACCAATCTGAACACATTGTCATTGTCAGATGATGATGGATCAGATTCATAACGGAGATGGGATTCAAGGGACCCCTAAGGATGGGGAATTTCAGGTCTTTCCCTGAAAAGGACTTTCCCTATTACTGAGAAGTAAAGAGGGCTATCAGGGACAGAGAATGAGATGGACATGGCCATGCTCCAAGTCTGCCACCATCACTCATGCCTCCAATTGTTCTTTCATTAATATTAAATGGATATAGACCACATGCTAATGAATGGGGTTCATAGTACAAGTCAAGTTCAGATAAGACAGCAACCATAAGAAGAGACATGATCCAAATCTAATGTTATTTTCTGAACAAATTTTATCATAAAAATGTAGTTTGATGTTTGGAGAAGGATGCAAGAAGAAAACAAGAGTTACGCTTACTGTATGCCAAGGATAGTGGTCCTGGGGACTGAACTCAAGACCTCAAGCATGCTAGGCAAGTGCTCTGCCACTGAGCTATGTCCTCAGACAGACAACATCCATTATTCAGCGCAACCCTATCTAGTACATACTGATGTCTATTTCATAAGCATACACTTTTCCCAAATGGATGAGTCAGAGTTGAATCAATTTATGTCTGACTTTGTATCAAAATTATTGAGAGGAGAGTCTATGGACCTCTTTTATACTTATTCATTCAACTACATTTCTTTTCCATACCAACTTTCAACAATTATATACTATATTACACTTAAAAATAAATATCAACAGAAATATCTGTTGATAAAGTCAGAGAAATTTTCCATGAAAAAGCAAGAAATAAATCTGATTAATTAGATCTTGTCAAAAGCAAGGTCATATTTGGGTTATACTCTTAGATACAGACTTAGTGTATATTAGGGTAACATAAATAATATAAATAAGAGACCTCAGGACTACAAAGCATGTTCCTAGAACCAAGGTTGGAAGTGCAGGGAGCTGCTGGAATGCTCAGTCTCAAGTACACAAGGGTCTTGTTCATTTCCAGGATGGGAGTTGCGGTGGGAGGTTGGAGGCAACTACAACGTGGGACACACCAGCTTAAAAAAAAATTGTTTCAGTTCTCTGGAAACTATTCAGGCACCTAGAACTGTCATTGTCTGCGCAACGGTTCAGGTCTAGACAGGAGAATGGCTCTGCGGGATCCTGACTTAGGATGTTCACCTCTCACTTCTCCTCTGCCCTCAGCACCCCTGGAGGGGTAGTTTGGTCCAAGTGCTCACAAATGAGGTCCAGATGCTGAAGCCATGGTAAATGGAGGGATTTATTTTGGTATGGAATAGTGGGCGTTGTCTACACAAATTGCAACGTTATTTAGAAGGAATAAAGTGGGGAGGAAGGAGAAAGTGTAAGGATTTGTCTGTCCTAGACTGTGATCACAGTGATGGTTGGAGCAAACAGATCCCTGGCTTAGACAACAAAGACTAGAAAGAACCCATGTCATTCACACCTCCCTGGCTAACAGTGACACTGTAAGGAGCCTGTAAGCAGTCATAGAAAATGGCTGCTAGGTAGTTAGTAAATAAGCTGAAGTGAAAATAAAATGCATTGAAGTAACATAATGCTTTAAGATTACCTGAAGGCTGTCAGAGGCCATCTGACGCTGGACTGACAGCTGCTTATCAGCCCTGACAGAACCCAAAAACTAGGCGTTTCTACTCAGGGAGTTACCCTGAGGAAATGAGTATAAATATGAGCACAGAATTGTAATACGGGGCAGTACGGCTCCTACAGCTTGGCTGCAAGTTGCCGCTTGTTGCCCCACCTCACTGACAATTCCCGAATGTCAGAGAAAAGCCCTCAACATCTCGTCAGTGACTACACCACTGCCACCAGAGACTAAGACCCGAGAGAGACTAGACCTGAGAGAGACCAGACCCGAGATAACACAGTCAAGCCCACTTCGTGGTCAAGCCTGCTAGGTGGTCACGTTCTCATTATTACAACAAAGAAGGCAACCATGTCCGAGCCCTTACCTGTGGACATGGGACTTCAATCGTCAGCAGGTTCAGTGTGATACTATGTGAGAGTTAGGTTTAGCAAGCGTTGCTTTGATGATTGGAATGTTTGTAATCATTTGGTGTTGTGTGTGCTTAATTTAAGTAAATGCTAAAACCACATATTATCTGCCTCCTGACTAATCATTCAGCCTTCTCTCTCTGAAATCATAAGAGAGTGCTGTGTGCTCGTGACAGAGACTGTTTGTACATAAAGAGAGAGAAAAAAACTAGGATAGATGGCTCAGTGGTTAGAGAGCTTGCTGTTATTGCAGAGGACCCAGGTTTCAATTACAGCAACCACATCAGGAAGCTCACATATGAGCAAGTCCAGCTCCAGAGGATCAGATGCCTTCTTCTGGCTCACTTGAGAGCATGCATACATGCACATGTGTACAGACACACACACACACACACACACACACAAATTATATATATGTGTGTGTGTGTGTGTGTGTGTGTGTGTGTGTGTGTGTGTGTTTAAAGGAATAGTAAAAAGAGAAGAGACAAAGAACCTACCAGAAAGAGAAAGTGAAGGCAGATGAAAACAGCTTGATTGTGGAGGGCATTGTCAATCCACGGACCCGCTGGCTAAAGATTCTTAAGCACAGCCTCTGTTCAATCACTTGCTGGCCACTAAGCTAAGCAGACATTTGAGTCTAGTCTTTAACATAAAACCTGAATGAAGCATAGTGAGCGTGCATTATAGGGAAAACATATTCCACAGGCTGGGCCTGGCAACTTTCTAGACAAAAAAAAGATGGAACCTTTGTGATTGAGATGTAACTTGAAGAAATAAAAAAGAAATTTAAAAAACAGAAAAAAAAGATGGAAGTAATCAGCAATATGGAAGGGAAGGGATCACAATCCAGAACTATTGATGTTTTTCAGATTGTCCAGTTTTCAGCAGCAAGTTTTAAAAAGAGGTATCAAGTGGCTTGCTACATCACGCACCCCTTTATATCACGGCACAGGTGTGGCTGCAGAAGGAGATCATGCAAGTGCTCATGGTAGAACTGCTCTTGGGCCTCAGTTTCTACTCCTAATGGCAACATGGCAGAAATCCTGCTGGAAACCAGTGAAGGTGGAAGGAATCACCCCTAGAGTTCTCACTGTGACAGCCCACCTGGATCCTACACACCACAAGATACTACTTCTGAGACAGACCTGCATAGCATCAGAGAGGACAGTAATAAACAGTCTGTGGTAGATTGTATTGAAAGAGGGAAAGAAACTGAAAGTATCTTTTTTAAAAAATCCTCAGATTAGATATGGGATTGGTCAGGTGATCCAGAGAGTGTCCCCCACAAAGCACTCCCATTTAAGCAGCCGAAGTACACAGTTACTCTCAGCACGAGAGAGAGACAGAGATAGATCAGAAAAGGGGCACCTTCTCAACATGCCTTCTGAAGGTTCTCCTTTTTCCTTTCATCTCTGCTCTCTCTTAGTAGCTGGTTGCTGACGGGGTTCCATATTGGAAGGTTTCTATGATAACTTCCACTGGCACCTTTGGAGAATGGGATCTGACTTTCTCACAAGGCAAGGATTCCTACTCGAGCTTCGACGGGTACCACACACTTGCAGTATTTAACTGTTCTGTACACAGAGTTCTTAGTAAGATGAAGGAATCAACATTGTAATGGTCTGTGGTAATAACGATGGCATCATTTAGCCAACATCTCAGACTGATACAATTTTCTTTGTATATTAGATAGAATAGTACCGATGTTAATGTATGTAGTATTTAAGCATTATCTGTAACCTTAATTCAGTTAAAACACAGGATTTCAAAGGAATAAGTAACAATAGTATTAAAATCACTACACTAGAGCTGGAGAGATAGCTCATTAGTTAAGAGCACTGGCTGCTCTTGTCAAGGACCTAGGTACCATTCCCAGCACTGGCATGCTGGCTCACAACTGTCCGTAACTCCAGTTCCAAGGAATCTGACATGCTCTTCTGGCCTTTGCTAGAACCAGGCAAGCAAATGGTGCACACACACATATGCTGTCAAAACACCCATAGGCATTAAAAAAAGGAAAAAAAAAAGTAGTAAATACAGTCCTAAAAAGCACTACATTACTACAGGGATTTGTCCAAAAGGGGTATTATGTCCTTAAAGTCACATTACATTCAAGAAAGTATTACATGTTTAACTTAAATGCATTTAGGTTGTCTGCAAAGATCTTTTAACCATGTGAATTGTTAAGCGATGAGCAGAAGAACCAAGATCCCCTACAAACTCCACTATGCAGTTCTTGCTTTTGCCGAGTGACTGCGATCCAGGTGTCTGTCATCACATGGGTCATCAGTTTTGTTGCAGACCTCAACTCTGTCTCCTCTGCTCTTTGTCACTCTGGATGGTGGCTTTAATCTCAGCATTTGTCATTGATCTTGAGGTGCCCTTAAAATCAGCCCTAATGAAGCTAAATCTATTTTATTGGACTGGAAACAGAACAACTTAAAATTTTGCCAAGTCCTTCTGAAAGTAATGAGTGAAAACCAAAGTGCCCAGAGCAGCTTGTAGAACATCCATACCCCAATGTCTTTCACAGCCAGCAACAGCATCTTGTACTTCTACTCCCTACAATCTTGTCCTTATCCTTCCTATAGTATGACTTTGTTTTCAATGAGCCAGATTGGGAGTCTATTAAAAGAAGTTTGTATGTTTGTTCAGCACAGATTTAAGCATGCGAGACTAGTTCACAGACAAGCACTCAGAGAAGGGGTAGAGTGTGTGGGTGTGTGCTCTGCTGTGTGGGTGTGTGCTCTGCTGCGTGGGTGTGTGCTGTGCTGCGTGGGTGTGTGCTCTGCTGTGTGGGTGTGTGCTGTGCTGTGTGGGTGTGTGCTCTGCTGTGTGGGTGTGTGCTCTGCTGTGTGGGTGTGTGCTTTGCTAGGATGATTTTGAAGGCTGCCTCTGTGAGGCTGTACATATCAAAGTCCATGAAGACATCATAACAAAGCAAAATATTCCACGTGCATACAGATGCAAAAAGTGTTAGCAAAGTATTAGCCGGTCAAGCCCGTCAGTATTTAAGACATTTAGTATTTCATGAACAAATAAGATTTATCCTCATGATATCAAAGTTGCAAACCAATTAATGCAACATATAAATAGATTCGAGGGCAAATATCACAGTCACCTCAAAAGAGGCAGAAATGCATCCAATGACATCCAGGACTCACATGAAAAACTCAGTCATGTAGGAATAGAAGACTTCCCCCTTAACTCAATAAAAAGCAACTAAGAAAACCCACAGCTAACATCATGCTTAACTAAAAAGGAAAACCAACTGCTTTCTTTCAGAAACAAGATGAGAATGTCCACTCTTGCCACTACTACTATTAAATACTATCCTGAAGTTTTGCCAGTTTAATAAGTAAAATAATGATTAAGTCATCTTTATTCATGATGATGCTGCATTTTCAAATTACAGGAAACTACTGTCCACTAAGAAACAAGTTCACCAAGGCAGGAAGACAGAAGACCAATACACAACATCAACTCTGGTTTATACACTACCAACAAATCATCCAAAAGAAACCAAGAAAACTGCTTTCCTTGAAGCACTGCCTATGAGTAAGATGTTTGGGGTCTAACAAGAGAAAATCACACTGTGGACACAAAATTGAAGGCGCTGTTGGCAGCTGATGAGGCTGCAAGCTCCTGCTCATTTCTGGATACCATCAAGACATCAAGTCATGATTGTTTATTTTATGTGGGTCTGTTTATTCATGTGTTTATTTATTTTTAAATTAGCATACAACATAATAGGCTTCATTGTGACATTTGCATATACACATTGTTCTTATTAGTTCTCCTCTACTCTGTCCCCTGTCCCCCACTTGTGTCTTCCTCCTTCCAATATACTCCCTGCTGCCTTCATGTCACATGGGTTCTATCTCCCTCTTTTTTCTCTCCTCTCTCCATTAAGATCTCTTCTTCCCTCTTATGTTCCCCTTCCTATGTTTACAACCTACAACCCTCTACACACACACATACCCACAGATACATACACACACGGGATAAATCTCACTTGGTTGAAGGATGTTTGATATTTTAAATATTTCTGGATTTGAATTGTTGGCAACTTTTGTGCCTAGAATCCGCCTATGAGGGAAAATGCAGTAAGTTGCCTTTCAGAATCTGGCTTATTTTGTTTAACATGATGATGTTCGGTTGCATCTGTTTTCCTGTAAATGCTGTGGTTTCATTTTCCTTTACAGCTGAATAAGATCCCATTATTTAATATTGCATTTTCCTTACCAACTCACATGTTGGTGGGAATCTAGACTGCTTCCATGTCTTAAGTTTTGGGTAATTTTTTTAAAGGGACAATGGTGATTTCTCTTTTGTTAAGATCAATAAGTTTATGTAATCTCCATTTAAAAAGTTATCCTGCCTTGTTTAAATTAACAGATATACAAGAACCAAGTTGAATAAAGTTCAAGGAGTCATAATATTACTCAATTCTAAATTTTACTATGAAAAACTCAATAATCAAGAAAGTATAGTGCTGCTACAAAGACAAATATAGACCAACAGAGCCTTTTGAGACCCTCAGATGAACTGATTTCACTTAAGCTCACTGATGTTCGAAAGCAATCTGTAACTCATTCATGTCCTCTTAACAGGACTGAGTCAGTCTCTTGGACCTACTAGATACATGAACGTTGACATCAGTGAAGAAACTGTACTGTCATGAGCAACAGTGAACTGAGCTTGGTGGTTGGATTGCAAACCCCCACACTTGGGAGGCCTAGGCAGGGGGATCACAAGTTCAAGGCTGGCCTGGGCTACAAAGCAACACTATCTAAAAAAAATAAAAAGTCAATTAAAAGCCTGTAATCACATGGAGTGAGGGCCTGGCCAATGCACTGAGTTTCAACAAAAGCCCCAGCAGGGTTAAGGGCCAAGGCCTGTTGCATTTGTGCACAAGAAGGGCAAGACAAGAGGCCAGTGTGCAGTGACAGGAGAGAACAGGTGACAGGCAATCTGCATCAAATGCAACTCAACGTCACCAGCTGTAAGAACTTTGGTTACTCTTCCTCGTGGACCTTGTTTTCTCATTTATAAAATATTGATGCTGTGGGAGGTACTAGAAGTATTGAGAGAATACTTGCCAAGTCCTAGGTTAGGATCTGGGGAGAAGGCCCAGCACAATCCAGGTTGGTCTCTGTCACAGGGAAACTCATGTTCTCAGGTAGAGACATGTACAAGCATCAGGTGAAAACAAAAGGTCTCTTTTACTGTACCAGCTTGGCAAGTGCTACAGAATAAGCCAATAGTCCTTAACTTAGGAGACACACATGCAAGACAGGGCCCAGAGAAGACTTCCCGAAGAAGGGACATATGGATGATTTTATTGGTTCTAGTAATGTCGTGAACTGAGTTCAGACAAATCTCTTTACTTGAGGCAGGGGCTTATGATCTTCCTAGATGCTCTGAAAGGTTTGTAACATAAATACACATATATTTTTACTATACATGCACATATATGTAGTGTACATGTAGCCTAGGCTAGCCTCAGATTCACCACTAAGGATGAATCTAAAGACATATCTAAGGATGGTCTTGAACTCCTGGTCCTCCTGCCTCCACCTCCGAAGTGCTAGGATCACAGGCGTACACCACCTTTATGAGGTTGTATCAAACAGTGCTTTGTGTGTGCTAGGCAAGCACTCTGTCAACTGAGCTATGTCCCTGGCCATGTGGTATGGTATATGGGATGGCTAGTGTTTATTGTCTACTTGATAAATTGAGGGAGATATGCCTGTGGACATGTCTATGAGAAATTATTTTAACTGGGTTAATTGAGGTACTTAAAAGTGACTGGCACCATTTCATGGTGCACCTGAAATGCCCCCTAATGTCAAAGGCTTGTTCTTCTGAGGAAAAGTGATGTTCCCTCTGGAGGAGCTAAGAGGTAGAGCCCAAAGGAAAGTCTTCAGGTCACTGGAGGGGACAGTGAACCCAATTTTTCCTTCCTGTTCCTTTCTTTTCTTTCTTTTTAAGGGTTGGTTCATCTTAAGTATTTGCTACCATGATGAAAAACTAACATAGTTACAAAAATATATACTTCTGAAAGCTGGAAAATCTTCATATTTCTGAAGTCAAGTACAAAATTGCTTCATTATATAAATTCACAAGCAATCAGAAAATTCTTGAGGGCCAAGAAGGGAGACCGTAATGCACACCAAGGAAGCCCCGGAAACAGCAGCTGAGACAAGCAGTACTGAGTTATCACCCAACAGATAGGAGCAAGCAAGCTACCTGCAGCCAGTGTGTCCCAGACACTACTGGAGGAAAGCCAGTCAGCTTCAGGGGATGTGTGTGTGCGGGTCAGAACCCTGTTCACTGTCAACATAAGTAAGAGAAAGGAAGCTGAAGGTTCAGCTCAGTTGGTAGAGTGCTCCTCTGGTGTGTGTGAAGCCTTGAGTTCAGTCCTCAGCACCACATAAACCAAGTGTGAAGCTGCACACTTGCAACCCCAGCACTTGGGAGTAGAGGCATCAGGACCAGAAGTCCAAGGTCAGCCTCAGCCATGTGAGACCCTGTCTCAAAAAAGAAAGAAAGAGAAAGGGGGAGAGAGAGGGAGGGAGGGAGGAAAGAAAGAAAGAAAGAAGGAAGGAAGGAAGGAAGGAAGGAAGGAAAGGAAAGAGAGAGAGAGAAAGAAAGAAAGAAAGAAAGAAAGAAAGAAAGAAAGAAAGAAAGAAAGA
>CAJQZJ010004767.1:9760339-9818735 GCA_907164525.1 Lophiomys imhausi
AGAAAGAAAGAAAGAAAGAAAGAAAGAAAGAAAGAAAGAAAGAAAGAAAGAAAGAAAGAAAGAAGAGAAAATGTAAGAGGAGAGAGTTGCGGAGAACACTAGAATCAGTGTGCTCTTTGGACCCTGTACAGTGTCAATCATCTGCGTGGTGAAATAGAAGCAAGACTCAATGGGCCGTCGTCGACAGAGAAGGGAGAATCACCTTCTGAATCTTTGTTGTAGAAGACACCATGAGGGTGCAAAGAGAAAGGTCTGGAAGCGAAGTTCTTCAGGTGGATAACAATCACGTCGCCCACTTCCGCCCTCAGGATGGGACCCAGGAACCCCAGCCAGGGGGGCTTGGGGATCTCCGTGGAGTAGCTCCCATCCTTGAAGTGTCTATAAACCGCCTTCTTGTAGATGCCGCCTATCCTGTTGGGCCCTCGTTCGAGAAATAACGTCGCAAGTCTGGAAGCAAGAAGGAAAATGTTTTCAGTTGCAATTCAAGAAATCAGTCTGGCGATATTTTAGAAAACTAGGAATAGTTCTGCCTCAAGACCCAGCCATACCACTTCTGGTTATACATCCAAATGATTCCTCACCAAATCACAAGGATGTTTCCTCATCTATGTTCATAGCAGCCTTGTTTGTAATAGCTAGAAACTGTAAACAACCCAGATGTCCCTTAACTGATGAATGGATAAAAAAAAAGTGTGATATATCTACAGAATGGAATACTACTCAGCTATCAGAAACATTGAAATCATGCAATTTCCAGACAAATGTACGGAACTAGAGAAACTCATCCTGAGTGAGCTAACCCAGACCCAGAAGGATGCACATGGCGTCTATTCACTTATAAATCGGTTTTTAGCCATATAGTACAGGATAACTATACTACAACCAAAGCACCAAAGGGAACAGGAACATAGACTTTTTTTCCTGTCAATGAGACACTTTGCCCTAGTGGTACTGCCTTCTAGGTCCCCAGTGTATGAGGAGGCTCTTGGCTCTCATATGACTGCTGAACTGGAGCAGAGGGATATGTAGGAACACTCCACTCCAGAGGAGTGGGATGGAAGGGATGGGGGTAGAGGGTGGGAGGGTGGGACTGGGAAGGGGGGAAAGAGGACACTGTGATGGAGATGTAACTTGAAGTAATAAATAAATACTTTTTTAAAAGCCTGCACGATGTGTCCTTAAAGGGTCATCAAATGCTTGTTACTGTTTCTAATTTGGTGTTCAACATAATCAGTGGCCTCTGGAGACTCAGCAAGATTACTTTTAATTTGTCAATGTGGAAATAACAAGTCAAAAGGTATAAACAGTACTCAAGCCAAACTGAAAGAAAAGCAAAATGTTCTCAAGTCACACACTGTCCATTTACCCCTTCCAGGCCACAATGTCCCATTCAGTGTGAGTGCGTGTGTGTGCACACATGTGTATTGTGTGTGTTTGAGCATGTGTGTGTGCATATGTGCCTGTGTGTGTATACGTATGTGTGTATATGTGTGTGTGTATACCTATGTGTGTATATGTGTGTATGTATGCATGTGTGTGTTCATGTGTGTGCTCAAACATGTGTGTGTATACATGTGCATGTGTGTATGCATATGTGTGCATATACATGTGAATGGGTGTGTGTGTGTCTATGTGTGTATGTGTATGTATGCGTATGTATGTGCACATGTATCTGTGAATGTGTGTATGTGAGCATGTATATATGCATGTGTGTATGTGTGTAGGTGGAGATACAGATGTTCTATTTATGGCTGAGCGAGCACTCCACAGACATTTTTTTCCCTACGTTTTGATCACTTGTGAGTTTCTCCATTAGCCACCAACATTGCACAATGGAACTTTTCTGATGCGGTCTGAGAGCTCAGACAAAACTTTCCTAGAAATATGCATAGTTCAAAGAAGGAGCATGCATATGAAGAAAGAAAACATAAGAAGATACCCACAAGCTGTGGATAGAGCAAGCAATGAGGAGGGAGAGGTGTGAGCGGCAGGTGGGAAGTGGGTTACACGCTGGGTACAGGTCTGAGAGGCTGGGTCTGTGCAACTGCACGGAAGCTTTGGGTGGTCGGTGATGAAAACTTCAATTCCAGGTTGAAGTGCTTACGGTTTACCTGGGAAGTACTAACAACCCACTGCCCTTTGCACGGCATTCAGGACATGGTAACCAGGTTTTAAGGACTCTTCAGCATACAGAAATGTTAGAGGAGGCAGCGAAGGAAAGAACACAATGAGGAGCAGAGAGGCTGTTAGGAGACAGGAAGGAGAGAAGAAAAGGAACCAGGATTCTAGAGCTGAATGTGACCGGAGCCCTCCTACGGCCTCAGGGTGAAGGAAACTCCATCCTTGGGGGTTGGGAGCTCTGCTGAGGTCCCTTTCCAGGGGCCATGGCAGCTTCTCTGGGGACGGTGAAGTCACTTTGTACTCAGTCTTTATGTCCAACCTGGAACTCCGACCCCAGCAGCAGTCACACCCCTACATGCCAGCACCGGCTCCACTTCTAGCTCTACTGTGTCTAGTCACAGATGTGTTCTCTGGGTGCAAGAGGTCAAGTCCAGCCTGGGCCACAGTCCTGAAATGCATGTGCATTCAGCATACACCACTGTGACAAGCCTGGCACTCTATACTCAGGATTCAGAGAGGAATTGCCTTGGAGTGGAAGGTGAGGAGAGGCTTTCTACCCAAAGCAATGCCTAAATAAGCTCCCACGGAACTTTTTTTTTTGGTTTTTCGAGACAGGGTTTCTCTGTGTAGCCCTGGCTGTCCTGGACTCAATTTGTAGACCAGGCTGGCCTCAAACTCACAAAGATCCGCCTGCCTCTGCCTCCCAAGTGCTGGGATTAAAGGTGTGCGCCACCACTGCCCAGCTTCGGAACTTATTTTTAACGGACTTTAGGAAAGAGGAGTCACAGAGGCCAAGGAGAATGGAAGGCTGGCGAGGACATCTGCAGTTCTGCCTGAGGAGCCCCACACTCCATTCTCTGGTCTAAGAGCACATATTCCTTGTTCTCATCCTGTACTTCAGATGGGGCTCCGGTGACAGAGCAGGGGACACAGTCTCCACTATAAGTATATCATGTTCCCCTGTACATGGCCGTCAGATGAGCCTTGTGACTCACCCTAACCACGGTGCCCAGTTGGTTTATCCTGAGAGAATCTGGGAACCTGTGAAGGATCTCCTTAATGAATGTGGCCTTGTCACCTACAAGATTCACACTTGAGAAGAGTGTGATCAAGTTGGCAAAACATTGATGTATTTTAAGTGAGTTTATGGTTTCATGTTAGGCCACATTTATAGCTGTGGTGGCCACAGGTTGGACATACCTGGTAGAGGTTCTGGTGTCCGATAACTAGACCCAGAAGAGTCTGCCTGAATGTTCTCTACTCTCTCTAGTTTCTTAGCTTTTCCTATAAAACCCATAAGGCCCTTAGCCAGAATCCCCCACATTCCTTTTCTGCTCAATGACAGAACCAAGGACCGTATTTCTCCTGAGATACAGACAGATTCTTTGAGCCAGGATAAACTCAGTAGCCATATTTAATTGTGCCTACACAGTGGTTGTCCCCTCAAGACACAAGGCCACTTTGTATGAGGACCATCAGAAGCTTCTGTGCTGCTCCAAGAACCTCCCAGCACTTCCCACATGTGTGGATGTCAGTCCTGGATGAGCTTGGAGACCATCCTGTCGACTTCTAAGAACAGGCTGAGGACATGGTGCTTAAAAGTTGCTGGCCTGGATGCTTAGGATGCCCAAGGGAGCCGGGTCCCTGCACGAGGGCATCGGTGGACAACAAGGAAGAGACCGTAGCGCTGATGCTTGCATGGAAGACAAAAGGCAGAAAGGAGGCAGTGATGGGCGTGCCAAGTGGTATGTCAAGGTCAGGGGTCAGAGGTCAGTTTAAGGGAAGCAAAGGCAGGTTTCTATGGGAGGGGAACTGTGGGGAGGTGAGGATGCTGGTCAAACAGGCACAACATCTCCACTGAGTGTCTCTGGAGGTTCTCATCCAGGAACATTGGTCAGATAGATATCAAGATGAGCTTGGGGCAGACTCCCCTCTCTGTCTTCTCACTATCATTCTGGACTACATCATTTTTTTCCCATCTGCTTTCTGCCTACTAGCCCAAGCCATTCCTAAGCTTCCACCTCTCCATACTCCGTCGGGACACCTATGCAGCTGCTCAAACCTCTGCTCAACCTCAGGCCTGTTTTGGAGAGTCATTCTTTAGCATCTGTCCCAGCTGAGGCCCCTACTCTCCCTTCCTGTCCTTGTATAGGTCTGGTTTTAAAAACTGGGCAGGATTTCTACCTCCTTTTGCTTCACTGTTATCCAGTTCCAATTCCTCTCCCCTCCCCTCTGTCCAGGCACAGTCCTGACCATGCAGAGACATCCTTTGTGGCCAGAGCCACACCAAGTCTGATGCCAGTGAAATTAACTAATGACTTTCAGTAGCTTCACTAAGATCCAACAACTAAAGGTAATTTAAGGACTTTGTTTTCATTTCTTTGAGGGGATTATTAAATGTTAGTAGAGCATTGACTAGCTGTAAGCTCCCAGCAGTTTTGATTCTAAACAGAGGCTCTGCCCACCTTACAAGTGTCTCAGGGTGCTGACACTGCAGGTTGGCATGTCCTTTAGCCAGGATATGCCCTCTGGTGAGCAGAAGATGAGAATCTCCTAGAAGGCAGAAGCTTAGAGAGACAGAGGAGGTGACACCTAAGTGGAGCAAAGGACCCAGAGGATCAGTCTGGGTGGCTTAAATCCCCCTCCAGGAAGTCAGCCTTCATTTTCTTCCCTTCCTGGTTTCTTTTCTCGCTGTTCCAAGTTCTCAACTTCTTCACTGCTCTTGACAAGGAGAACATCAGTCTGACTGTGAAATTTTCCCCACAGGCTCATATTTGAACTCCTAGTCCCCAGCTGGTGGCGCTATTTGGAGACTGGTGAACCTTTTGGATGTAGGGCTTGTCTGGCAGGTGTTGCACTTGGGGGACCAGGGTTGTTTCCTGGCTCAGCAAGATGTAACAAGTCATAGCCATCTCCCTCCTTTATCCCTTCCCTGCAGTGATGCACAGTAGTGCTTAAACGGTCAATCCGAATACATTCTCCCTCTCTGCCCTGTTTCTTGTTTGTTTGTCTTGTTTTTCTGTGTCTAACTAATTTTCCAAGCATCTTTCAAGGTCAGTTCAAAGTCTTCCTTCTTTAAAAAAAAATTAGATGTATGTGTTTTATTTTATGTGAGAGTATTTTGCCTGAGTGTGTGTGAGTGTGTGTGTGTGTGTGTGTGTGTGTGTGTGTGTGTGTGTGTGTGTGTAGACCATATGCATGTTTTGTACCCACAGAGGTCAGAAGAAGATATCAGATACCTAGAAATGACGCTATGGATGGTTGTGAACCACCATGTGAGTGCTGAGAATCCAACCTAGGTCCTCCATAAGAGCAACAAGTGCTCTTAACTGCTCAGCCATCACTCCAACCCCAAATTCTTCTTTCTCTCCTTTCTCTCTACATTCAGTGCTCTTTTCAGACACCAGCAACTATCAGCATTTTCCAAAATGTGTTCTGTCTATCCTTGGTGGGTAAGCTTACCAAAGACAAATAGTTTTTCCTAACTCCCACTAATTTCTGAATGCTCAATTTTCTACTGAAAATGCCTTGGAAGGTTTGCCACTTGGCTTTGAGACCTAAAACAAACAAACAACCTACCAAACAAAATCCCTCTGAATTTGCCCACAAATAGGCAAGTTGGAGATGGGGGAGAGTGCTGCAAGGTACATTTGCAGAATAGCTTGGGATTTCATGCTCAAACTTAAATATTCTCCAGATATTTAAGAATGCAAGCATATTTTTGTCTTTTATTTCACATCTGAGTGGCTGGTTGCAATTGCTTAGACTAGGAGTTACGGCTGAGGTGCATCATATTGGAGAATGAGGGTGTCCACACAGGTGTATGCTCTGGAGTTGCTCTTTGCCTGTGCTCAGGCCAGACAGGAGGCAACATTATGCTTCAGGATCTTTGAGTGTTGCCTGTCTCCACATGGATGACGTAAAGCCTGGCACACACCTGAGTCGCTCTCCTGGAATGCTATGTCTAGGGAAGAAGCCTTCCATGGTCATTTACTAGGTGCCCCTGCTAATTGAATGACAAGGGATTATCCCTGGAAGCCTAGCTCATGGGTACAGTTTGTGGCCAGCATAGCTCAGAAATCCAACACATGATGCGATTGACTTTAGTTTTCTGGGTCTGCCTGTCAAAACCTGCTGAGCTCTTACAGCTACTTGCCTTTCTGTCTGTGATAAACAGGAGAGTGTTGCGTAATGTTTTTGTGTACTGTATAAAGTTTACCCTTTTTTTTGAATGCTGGTTTCTCTGTCCCTCTGTCTGGTTTCATTACAGATGTGGCTTTATTATGTTTATTTTTGAATCTCAAATTTGTGTAAACATGTTTGCCATTGGTTCTCTGCTTTGCCAATAAAATATGCTAGCCAATGGTTGAGTATTAGAGAGTATAGGGTGGGACTTCCATTGCCAGTGAGGGGAGGAGAGAGGGAGAAAAAAACAGATTCAGGCTTTAGGGGCAGAGGTCACGGGGAGAAATGAGAAGGAACTGATTCAAGATAAAATCATAAATGCAAGTATTGGGGATTATGGCTGGGAGGAAAATGGGTTAGAAACAGGACATTAGATTAGTTTTTTGTGCTCAACTCTGCATTCGGCCTTAGTCTCTATGAGTGGTCATTTGGGGAATTGGCTGAATGAAGAGTAATGGCTGCTGTGCTAATTTTATGAATCAATATTATTAATAATAATAAATCAACAGGAACAAAATTAAAAAGAAAAACATTTAAGCAGAGTATAAAAAGACATTAAACACAATCTAAATCAATGAGGCCAGTAAGACAGTTAGCATCAGAAGATGCTGCCAAATCTGAGGACTAGGATCTGACCCCTGGAACCCATGTGGTGGAAATGTAGAGCTGATTCTGATAAGTTGTCCTCTGACTTTCAGATGAATACTGTGACATACAACACACGCACGCACGTGTGTGTGTACACACACACACACACACACACACACACACAATTATTAATCAATTTAATTTAAAGACACAATTATTCCCCCCTCCCTCTAACACAGGGAGGTGCCAGCCTGTCCTGAACTAGCTAATAAAGCATGTGCTTAGGTCAAACTCACCAACACTAAGCATGTTCTACTGAAGCCTTAGCTTCAAGGTAGGAGAACCTTTGTGGGTTCTCAACAGAGTCCTCTGAAGGACCAGCGCAGCTGAGTCTCACCTTAAAGAACCCTAGAACATCACTGGGGAGCTAGAAGTACCATGGGGCAGGAGTATAGCATTTGGATATGACTTTGAAGGAAGAGGGAATTCCAACTTCCAAAACTGCTCCAGGCTGAGGACTGCTCAGGGCTGACAAAAAAAAGCTATGATTAGTTTCCTATGATGGAGTTAGGGCACAGGTCAAGGACACCCCAAGGGTTGTTTCCTTATAATAGCAGGTAGCCACTAGAACCTACTCTAATGAGTAGGGACCCCAAGGGACCTCAGGGTGAGCTACTTTTGGTGAAGGGAGGTTGAGAAATCCCACCACCATGCACCTTCTCTTCTCAGTGGTCAGCCTCTCCTTCATGGGAGAGCTGATGTCAATTGATTGAGTCCCAAACCACTCACCTGCCCAGGGGCTACCTCATTGTTCTTCCCTGGACACTCGGATGTGCCAGCCCTGTCTGCCCTTGATGCCAACCAAGCCAGTCAGGAAAGCTATGGCGATGATACCAGAAGCAAAGGGTTCAGGACTTCCATAGAGGAAGCAGAGCCTGCCCAGAGAAGAGTTTATATCCCAGGAGCCACAGGGCCAGACGCTAAGCCAACTGCAACCTGGGTCTAGCTTCCAATCTACACAATAGGACCAGAAAGGCAGGAATCTTATTTGAAAAGTAGAGAATGGTTGTGATACTGAAAGCCTGGAAGATAGACATGTTCCTTAGTTGGTGGCTGGGTAAATAACAGGGTGCCAAATTCATATCATATGGGGGGGGGTGCCAGTGACACATTGTCACCAAAATACCAACAACAACACATTTCAGACCTACATATGAAGCAACAACCCATCCAGTTGAGTGTTTTAACAATATACATGTGAGTATATGCAAAGAAAGCATCTAAAAGCCACAAGAGTACTATCACTGGGTGACTGACAGAGACCACAGGCCAGAGTGGGGGATAGGATTGCTTATCCATTATGCTATGGGGGCATTTGTGCTGTACATGTGGACTCACTTTCACATTTAAAAAATAAAATAAAATGAAACACTACAAAAATGTAATAAAATAAGGTCCAAACAGTATGGCCACACCCTAGAGTTGGTATAGTTTAAACCAGAGAGGAACCTTGGATTTCCATGGCCAAAGTTTAGATTTGTTATGTGTAGACAAAAAACAGAATTCTCTCAATGCATTTAAAGCACTGCTTTTTTTGGCATGTTCTGTTTTGTTTTATCTTGCTGGGAGTGGGGGCCCCTGCTAAGCAGCAGGTTATTGGAGATCCTAATTGAACACGCTTAGAGGAAGGAGTGAGTCACCCACAAGCTGCCAGGTAGCACCAGCGTGGGCAGAACTGTCTGCTAACAGCTGACACTAGGTCACCCGGCAGGGTATTGACAACTATTCTGCTATGCCTCTGAACTCAGACTGATGGGTAAAAGCTACAAGGAGGTTGTGCAAAGGTCCTGGCCACTCCAACAGTTGTGGAAAGGTCCTGGCTTCTCCACCCTGTCTCCTGGCACACACAGGAAAGCACATGAGTGTGTGTGCAGGCAGGTGAAGCTGAGCAGGCACACTCCCACAGGCCTGTACACACTTCTAGAAGGTCCTGCCCCAAACCTGACCAGTCTTCCCCATCACCCTCAAGATCACAGGTGTTACCACGATTGGCCTGACAGAAACCACCAAACAAGAAAGGGAGGAAAGTGTGGCCGACTTCCCACGGCAGGGCAGCGTGCTCACATAGTTCATCACTGATTGACACAGTGACTTGTTTTGCACATTCTTAGATGTGTATCAGTCCTGTTCCCTACAAGGCTGACCCAGGGAAGGGGTTGGGATTTCTATAGCAATTGTTCTCTGATGTCACCCAGGCACTGTCTGCATTGGAATCACTAGGGACATTTGTCTGATTTCAAGGCCACCAAATCAGATTTCCTGGCAAAGTCACAGCATCCATATTTTCTCCAGTCTTACCAAATAATTCTTCTGGTAGGCCTTTCCAGAGCTTGTCTGCCTGCCTCTTGGCGCAAAGCTCCTATCCTGCACTAAGTTGGAATACTGGGCTCCCAGAATACAGCATGTGAGTGGAAAAGGCACAAAGCATTTCTGGGACAGGGTGTGTCACTATAAGACCCTCTGCTCCTCTATTGCCAGGAGGGCTTCTGTGAGGAGTTACAGGTCAAGATCAAAGCAGTCGGCCCTTCAGGGCTCCAGGGCAAAGGCTGTCCCTGGAGCTCAAGGCCATCCTTGAACTTGAGGGAAGCCTTTGAAGTGGGAAGGCTGTCACTGGCCTTGTAATCTGGCCTATCATGAAAACATGATTCTGGTGTATAGCCAAAGTTAGAAACCATTCCTGTTGTTGTCCTTAGCATGAAACAAAATCTGTAGGGTACTATTTCTTTTTGACTTCTTTGTTTGTTTTTTGAAATGGGGTCTCACTATGTAGTGCTGTCTATCCTGGAACTCACTCTGTAGACCAAACTGGTCTCAAACTCAAGTGCTGGGATTAAAGGTGTATGCCTGCCTGGCATATAGTAAAATATTTAATTGGAAAAATGTTGAAAATGAAAAACAAATGAGATCATAACAAAAAACAAGAATAAATTTTAAAATAGTATTTAAAAAATAAAAAGACATTCAAGGGCCGGAGAGTTGATGGCTCACAGGTTAAGAGCACAGGCAGCTCTTCCCGAGGTGCTGAGTTCAATTCCCAGCGACCACATGGTGGCTCACAACCATCTGTAATGGAATCTGATCCCCTCTTCTGGTATGGGAGCCGAGCAGAAGAAGAAGCTGCTGACTCAGAGAGAAACACCTGTTTCTCCTTCGAGGGACTGTGGTCCAGAAGTTCCCCCCTAGCAATTGCCAAGGAGGGGATTTCAACGAACACTGCCAAGGACATACTGTAATGAAACACTGGCCTCCAAACCCAGTAAGATTGGCAGTAGTCAGAAACCACCTAGCGGTGCCAAGGTGGGCTTCCAGGCTAGGGTCTGAGGAGTTTGCGGCTCACAAAGTGTGTGCACCCCACCAGGAATCCGTCCCCTGTTCATTTTGGCTTTATTTTCCCATTAATTACCATGGAGCAATTGAAGTTGGGAACTACAAACGGTGGCCAAGGTATACAATCTCAGTCCCTGTTCTCAAAAGAGTTGCGTTTGACTGGGAAATCTACACATTGGTAAATGGCAACAGCGTAATGTTTCCGATATCAACGCCGATCATGCCATCCAGAGCCTGGGTGTCAGAGGCACGTGGATATGGGTGAAGATGAGCGGCAAACTAATGTCAGCAGGATATGTGACTACAGCAGATGTGAGACAAAAAGGACACACAGAAAGGACACGGTGTCCTCTAAGCCGGAAAAGGATGCTACTCACAAAGACGAAAATAGGTCCATATCAGGACAACCAACACTGGGCAAAAAGGGCGGAGGCGGATTCTACATTAGAACTCAGAAGCCACGCCTTCCCTAAGTAGATGGGTAATTTTTAAAAGCCATCCACATTATGTGCTCCCATATAATCTTTTCATTACCATTCCTGCAGTTCCACCTAAAGCTTGGGTTCTACTTTGTCTCACTCGATTTTCGCAGAAGCCCCTCAGAATATCTTGTTTTTAAATCCGCAAAGCTGTGTGAACTAGTGTGTCTGGCAGAACAGAGCTCACTCACTGCTCTCCAGATCTCAAGGGCACTGCCATGAGACAGTAAGAGGGAGAAGGGACGAGGAAAGTACCCCTGATTGCTAGGAAATAGAGAAGAAAGGGGCTTCCAGAAGTTCATGGTGTCCACACTGCCCCCATTTTCTTCAAAGCAGAATTGGAAGCTAATCCAGCCAGACAGCATATACTAAATGATGTTATTTTCCAGTCTCCTATGAGTATCCAGTGAGGTACAGCAGAATTGGCTGGGTGGGATTTTTTCTTTTTTCTTTGTACTGGGGACTGAACTTGGGGCATACCAGACAAGCACCCTATCATTGAGATGCATTCCCAGATGGTTGGGTGAGGTCTCCATGATAGTCCTTTAAAGGCCAATGCAGCATGAATATCCTTGAAGAAGGAGGCTTCGTGCCAAGGTTGGTCAGGCCAAAACTACAGACTGCTCCTAAATCTCCATCAGGCAGTCTGTCTATCAACTGTCTACCAGCTGCTCACATATGGACTGCTTTTTAGCAAATACAAAATCCTGATTTGTTCAAACTGCTCTTTTTGGTGAAACAAACCACTTATCAGTATAGGGTATACCAGCAGCTCCAAGCTATTCATGATTTTTAGAAATCTTGTGGGGTGTGTGAGAGAGAGAGAGAGAGAGAGAGAGAGAGAGAGAGAAGGAGCCACAGTGTACATATGGAGGACAGCCATCCTGAACCTCCACTTCATTTGAGATAACCTCTCCCTTTGTTTGCTGTGGCATACAGGATGCTCGGTGGCCTTTAAGCTTCCAGGAGTCTCCTGTCTGTACTTCCTATCCCACAGTTGGGGTGCTGCAGTTTCAGATGCACACTACAGTAATTCCATCTGGCTCTATGTGGTTCTGGGGACCTAACTCAGGTGTTCATGCTTGCCCATCAAGTATTTTACCCACAGAACCATCTCTCCAGCTCAAGTTCACAACTGGGGCCAACAGGGGAGAAACCTGAAAGTTGTTGGTCATCTAAGGCCAAGCACTGAAGAAACGAAACCTTTCCCTTTGTTCTAGATCTCACAGAAGCTTCCCTGCCACCTTCCTGCTCCTTCTGCCAGCCTCTCTTACAGTCAGATGACCAAGTCTCTCGCTCATACCCATCTTAGCCTGACCAGAGGCTACTTAAACTCCGTCCTACTGCTGTGGTGATGGTAAGAAAAGCTTTCTCTAGAACCCCTCCAATGTTGGAGCTTTGCAGAGACCAGTCAGAGTCATGGTCAAGGGTATCTCACATCCCTAGGCAGCCCCTGCATTCCATGGGGAAGAAGCTCCACACACAGTTCTTGCCTAATAAGGTCTGTGGTTAAAAAAAAAAACCCTCTGGCTTTAACTAAGATGACCCACTCAGCTCCATTAAAGACCAGGCTTGTCACCGAAGCACAGTCACACCTTAATTAAGTTCTTTATGAGCCCTGGCGGGCCTGGCATGGATGGACCAAAACGCTGACATCAATCCAAGGCAAATCAAAGGAGCCTGGTGTCCCCATTCCACCCAGCGAAGAGCCAGAGGAGCACACAGAGATGTTTCTAAATAGAACACACTTCTGAAATCCTATACTTTCTAGGAAAGGCTAGTGATTGACACCCCCAGTTATATTTTTGAACAGTATGATCAAGCAAAAGCATCATGTTGGGAAGTAAATCCAGCTGTTATAATCTCAGCAAAATAATTTCCACTTATTTCCCATCTCATCTTCTGCAGGACCCCAAGGATCTCCATTCTGTTGAGTTTTGGGTTTTGAATGTCTTTGTATTGCTAAAACCTGAACGTTCAACTCTTTTCTCCTATCATTTTTCCTTTTTCATTTCTCTTATCTGAAGGGAGAGAAGCCAGAGCAGTTACATAGATAAACTTGCTTTGGTTTCAGAGACTTGGTGTGTTTCTGGCCTGCCCCCCTCCCCCATTTGATATGGCCACTGACAAGGCTCTGGGTAGTGAAAAGGGTTAATAGGCTGGACCTTTCCCCTTTGTCCTCCTGGAGCTCTGACTCTGGTTTTACAGGTAATTAATGTACATCAGACAAGCACAGAGTGACACAGAGGGAAAAAGAACAGCCCACCTATGTGATGAGGAGGACCCTGGTCCTCTGGTTAGAAAGAAAACAGACTAGATCCACCCAGGGTTATAAGAGAGACCTTAATAAACAACGAGTTGGCAGTTGCAAAAGATGGAGGGGAGCCTAAGAAATGTGTCAGCAATTAAGAGTATATACTGCTTTTGCAGAGGACCTTATTTTGGTTCCCAGCACCCAGGTGGGCAGCTCAAAACTGCCTGGAACTCCAGCTCCAAGGAATCCAATGCCCCTGGCCTCTGAGGGCACCTATACATGCACATACGCACACACAGACACACACACTTTTTTATTTAATTTAATACAGGGGAAAAGGGGAAAACAAAATACAGAACCCTCCCAAAACAATCACATAGGTTCATTCTCATTCCTGGGTCTTCCAAGGCTTTGATTTCAAGACTGGTGGGAACCTCTCTAGAATGGAAAACCAGGTAGGAATTTTTCTTTTCATTTGGTTTCAAAACTAAAATCTGATGCTCATGTGATGGTAGGGATGCGTTTAAGGCCCCTCCTTAGCCACATAAAAAAACAATAGACAGTGTGACCTGTTCAATATCATACAGCAGGTTGAGGCAGCGAAAACTAGATGTTGAGTCTAGATTAGTTTTCAAGATTGTTCCACTGTGGTGGAAATTGGGCCCATGGTTTCTTGGGTCTTTTGAATGCTGAACATTTGTCTGAGTACCCCAAACAATGGCCTGCCAGGATGGAATCTATCCTACTTGAAAAGTGATTTGTTTTTGGTTTAAAGATACAAATGACTACCCTTTGGCTCTGTCTCCCTTGGGGTATTACCATGAAAAAACTCTGTGGAAAGAAAGGTTATTCAATATGCGTGGGCCCTCTCCTCTGTTGTCATGGTGCTTGAGTGAGTACAGAGTGTGCGTGGTGGGCTCATCTATGTCCCTCCATCGTGGACTCTTGCACATGCAGCTGGGCATGTACCAGAGACTGCAATCAAGTCTGCTGACTACAGAGATACTCCGAAGTGACTCTCCCTGAGCCACCTGCCATGGCCTATAACTCTCTGGTAAGCACTATGGGCTATTCTGCATTTCTGTCTCAAGAGATAACCACAGCTCTTCACTAAGATGTCCCTCTGTAAAAAAGAAAAGCCTTGGAACCCAGCTGTCATCAATGTGACATCACCATGTGCCAGCTGCTTCCAGAGCCAGGCACCCACTTACATGGAGCTGAAACTGGTGTGAGGCTGCCCCACTCAGATTTGGTCCACAGAAATGGCTTCCATGTGTCTAGTTTATTTTTCACCCAAGAATTCACATCCATAGTACTGCCCTTTCTTTAAAATGACCTTCTTATTGAAGGGATCCACAGAGAGATCTCCACCCCTTTTCTTCATGTAAACAGATTTGTGGAAGTGGCAATTTTGTCTTGAGAATTTAAGTTATTTGGAAGTTTTAAACAAATTCAAGAAGTCCATGTGGCCACCAACTTCTGCGTGGGAAGTTAATTTGATCACTGACCATTCAGCATCTTTTTTTTTTTCCAGCTTTTCTTTGAGAAGAAGGCAGGTGAGATTAAATATACCCCTGGTAAAAATTAAGATTTTCCTAGAAAGTTTGTGTCATTGAGGTCTCTCTCTTCCTTCAAAGCTGAGTTTAGCTCAGGAGGAAATGGTCAACATTTCCAAGAAGTAGGTTGCATGGAAAGAGGAAACATGGGTCCTGGGACCCAAGCCAGGTGCTTGGTGAGGCCATTTGCCTGATAAACCACAGCAAGTATTCAACCCCAGAGCCTCCTTCCTGGCTGGAAAAAATGAGAATAATAATATCTGTGGCCAGAAGTGAATTTAAGAGTTCCTAATACAATCCTGGGTCAAAAAAAAAAAATGACCACAGTTAGACTGGCCACATCACATCCCATGTACATATTCTGAACATTCTAATGCCCTGTAACTGTTCACACTGGCTATTTTCCAGTGACTTCTCTCTCTAGCAACAAGCTCTAATATCAGAGATTACCTTGGCAATTAGAATACTTTTTAATTTCTTGTTTATGTGTTGAAAATTACTACCATGGTGGACAGAAGTTGGAGGACAAGAATGCATCAAGTACTTTCTTTGGAAATAATCCAACAAAAAATTTTCAATACAAAGCTCAAGAAAAAAAGCTCTTTGGTCACCAAGTGGGCAGGATCCACATTGATGTTTGTTTGTTTGTTTGTTTGTTAGAAAACAGAACATGATTGCCACCATTGTGTTAGAAAGTCAGGAAGTTGAATATCAAAGCCAACTGGATCTTAGGTCTTCCCTCTAGACAGAGAGAGCTGACTAGAGAAGATTTTCTGGCAGACCCCATACCCTGAATTTCAGCAAATGAGTTTATCTTTAGGAAATAGAAAGTGGATGTTGAAAATAATATTGCCTATCAAGAAAGGATTGTGAATTCAGTTGCCAGATCTAAAATGTTCTGAGAACCACAAAGCTGAAAGCACACAGTCGCAGCTTTCAGAGCCAGCAGGTGGCTTTAGAGGGAGACCGTGGAAGAAGTAAGACATCTGAGAGGATGCGGAGCCCTGGAAGGGATGGGTGCTCTCCTCTAACATTAAAAGCCAGAGACACTTCAACATCATCCTCCCCAACTGTGCCATGAGCTCCCGCTCTCAGAAGGCATTGTCCTTTGGGATGAAGGGATCGAGACTGGAACAAACGGCTCGGCAGAGGAAGACCCATTTCTAAGTCTACTCACAGGAAACTTCAAATAGGACCATTTCTGTGTAACCACCCCTGTTTCATGTCTTATACCACAAAAGAGAAGCAAGATTGCATACAGCCTGGTTAGCAAACCACATTCCGAAAACACAACTAAAAAACAAAAAAACAGCTTTGACACTTAGTTCTTGAAAACTCTCAAATTTTCACAAGTTTGCCTTTAACAGAGTCCTGAAATCCTCTAGAAGCTGCCAAACTACTATTCAAAACACCTGGTTGTAGATGTCTCTTCACAGTCAAGAGTAGCAGATGGCTCAGTGAATATATAGAGAGAAGATTTTCTCTCTTAAGTTACAGATCCATCTAGGTTCAGGCAGAAGTGAAACCTGTCTTTCCATCCCATCTGCCCACCTCCATCATGGCCAACTGACCTACAATCTCCCTGACCCACAGCTGAAGAAAGGTCAAACCGGGAAGTCTGTGAGGACCCCAAGTTCACTCACTTGTCTTCTGAGAAACTCTTCCCAGTAATAACATCCTTCCCTTGAGGTACGTAGTTCCAGTATTCTTCCACAATCCCGATGTAGTATGTTCTGGTGACTGCACCAACCAGTCCAAACAGACCGAGGAATGTGAGAAGGATGCAGCCAGTTGGCTGCTTCTGAGACATTTGTGGATGTAACTCGGGCAGGCAGCCTGCAAGGGAGTCGACCTGGTGATCCCTCCCCCTCACTCAGAGCGAGTTATAAATAAGGAATGGACTGGACTGGCCCCTCCTCCTCAGGTAGCTTGGGGTTGGGACACAGACTGACAACTTGTGCAAGTAGACCTCCCTCAGTGGGAGAGTTGTCATGACGACAAACTTGCCAATCACCTAAGAGATGCGTAATTGGCTTATTCATTTACTGCCCAAACTAAACGGGCCTGTTTCTGAGAGTTTTTGGTACTCTGCTCTAGTATGAGTCATTTGTCTTTCCTAGGAACATCAGGGAAACAACCTGAGCTAATGGGCTCTCCCTCACCTCTCTTTTTCTCCACACCCCTGTCACAGAGCTTTGTCCAATTGGAAAAGTGGGGTGGCCAGAGTGGACCATCAGGAAATATTCCAAGCGTGGAAAAAGATGTGGTCTCTGCTGGGATAGCAGAGGCGATGATGTAATGCCTTCCAGCTTGTTTTATGAGGCTACAGGAAACACTCATGTCAAAGTACCAAAGCTCCTAATAGCACCATAAAACCCACCACTGATCCATCAGTTTGCTCGTCTCCCCCAAATACTCTCAGACTCCACCGGAAAAGTGGAGCTTGGCTGCCCTGGTAAACCAAGAGCTTAGACTTCAACACCCCTAAATCAATCATCTTTCCTCAAGATGAATGACAATGTCAGAGGAGGTCCCCTCCAGACCACAGAGATAAGTTTCGGGAGCAGATCTTGGAATACAAAGGTGACAAGAGTGCTTCTCTGTATGCCTTGAGCTGTGACCTAGAATCCCAGTGTTGAAACAGACCTTGTCCAACCTTGGAAGAGAGCCAGTCTAATCATCACACAGAACTGTTCCTGACCCAGAGCCTCAGTGTGAAGCGAACAGCCTCCAGGGGTCTGAAGCGGGACAGACTTGGGTCTGAGCCCAAGCCCCACTGCCAGCCAACTTCATAGCATTGGGGAACCAATTAATTGCTCCAAGGTTCTGTCTGTGGAACACTACTGAGGCACTCTCCAGAAAATTTAAAAGGACAATGTCTACAAAGTGCCTGCTTCCAACCCCAGCATGGAGGAAGGTGTTCACTAGCCACTGAAGGCCTCATTCCTGTAGAACTAACAGAAATAACAGGACCACCATGGATATCACTTTACTTGTGTTTCCTTCAAAATTCTTTTCTTCCTAATTTTCTTCCCAAAGTTCTACCCACATGCCTTCTGTAAACCAAACATGCTCCATAGAGATTCCACAGCATAGGTGTCATATATTCTCTCTCCCAATAAAATGTACAATGCTTATACTGTTTATGGCAAAGTGCTTCACGGCTTAGATTTATCAACACCCCTTCCCCTGGTAGAATAATTCCCAGAGCACATTTTTTTTTCACACTCAAATCTACTTCTGACTCTATGATTCTGGAAGCTTCCATGGGGTTAGGACAGAAACAGTCACTCTAGAGAACTCACAGGGTGGCCTGTGAGTACCACCTCGATGAAGAGTCAGGAGTGGTTGGAACATGGAAATGTCCCAGCCAAACAAATTTTTATTTATAATCCAGGAGATCAGGTTGCTCTGAGCCTACTAAAAAACAAATTCTATTCAGATAGTTTCTTCCGAATAACAGAAACAAGAAGTATGAATGACACACCAAGAAGAAAGAACCTTTCCAACTCAGAGATTCGCTCTCCGTTTGCTGCTGTGATGCCATCTCTAATTGAACAACCAAACAGGATTCCTGGAAAACAGTTTGAAAACTTCTCTACCCAGGGCAACAATGTACTGTTCAAATGGCATCTGTATGCCCCAAAGAAAGGAAACCGGCCTCTGAGGATTCCCTGCTACTGTAGCACAGAAGAAAACACATAACATGTTTGACAGGATAAGATGGGCTTACGATGGATGTCAAGAATCTGATTAGGAAGCCTGTGAGTAACATTCACTTTCAGCTCTGCTGAGCATACACAAAGCAGGAATGCTGCCATTTGTCCTCGAATGGATTGAGTAACACCCCCCCCCCTTCTCCTCAATAAACTCACTGAGGTGGATCTACAGTGACATGATACCACACATCTCTCTGAAATATAACATAGGTATTTTACCTACTTACGACACTTTACGGGTGTAGAGGATAAATTTTTATCTTATTTACCTCATTGCCCTTTTGCTATCCCCAGTTCCACTGAACCCTTTCTTCTTCCCAGCAAGTCTTCCTCCTTTCAAGTCTAATTTCTGAGTGAGAGCACCTAGATTTAGTTATGGTTGCTACATGACCATGAACGGTAGGTGATTTGCTGGAACATGGGCAATTAACCAGTGGCTACCCCATTGAAGAAAATGACTCTCCCCCCCCCCCGCCCCCAATAGCCATTAACTGGCAGTGGCTCCTCAAGAAGGGGCGGAGCCTTCCCTTCCCTTTCTCACGATTGAAAGTTGACCGACAGGTACAGTCCTAAAGCTCAGGGTGTTTAAAATTACACTTTTGACTCAAGAGAAGCCAAATCAGACCAGAAATGTCCTAGGTAGTCTTGGCCAAGGTGTCCTTTTTATATTGATTGGCTGATTATTTGTTTGTTTGTTTGGTTGGTTGGTTAGTTGGTTGGTTGGCTGAGAGAGAGAAGAGAGAAGGGCAGGGGTGGGGTTCTTGATTTAGTCTTGCATGGCCTGGAACTTGCTATGTAGACCAGACTGGCTTCTAACTCATAAAGAGCTACCTGATTTTGCCTCCCACATGTCCAGTCTGAGGTGTCATTTTAAAATAACAATTATAATAATCTGCCTTAATACTAGCTGTAGTTTTTTTGTTTTTTTTAATAATTTATTTTTTATTTCTTCAAGTTACATCTCAATCACAATCCCCTCCCTACACCCCCCTCCAGTCCCATCCACCCTCCTCCCCCTCAACTCCCCATCCTCTTCCCTTCTTTTTTTTTTTTTTTTTTTTTAGTTTAAGGTATTTTCCCCCCAACAGCTCTCCCTTTCAGTCCAAAAAATGGTTCTTTTTCTTATAACTATAAATACAATACAAAACAACAGAAATAAGTAGGCCACAATTATAAGAGTTATATGGCTTAGCATACATTCCCAATGTCCAGTCCATATGTATAAGAAATAGATTAATTCTCCTTCAGAGATTCCTAACATCTCACATGACCATGACCTTCCATCAGACCAACCCTCTCACTGAAGTGCTATAATAGACCATGGATATCCAGTCTCATCAGGACCCTAGCTTGCTTGATAGAGCCTCTTTCTCTCTCATGTGAAGCCCCAACTTCCTAGCTTCTCTCAATGGTGCCAGAGTTGGCTTCCCAATGTGGACAGGACCAGGTGTCTCCACAGCCTGAGGGTTTTCAGTGGCTCCTCGTGGCCTTCAGGACAGGGGCTAAAGGCCTTGACTTGAGGCTGCAGCTGATCCTGACATAGTTCACAGGGATGAGGGGTTTCTTCTCACTTTTGGCTGACTATGATGGCAACCATTGTGCCCTTCACCTATGCTCCAACCAGAGCAGAGGCTGTTGGGTGCACATTCATTCCAGGGCACAGTAATCACTAATTTATCCATCTGCTTTTCCACACACTTAGCACAGACGTTTTATGTGCAGAGACAGGGCTTTGTTCATCCCTGTGTCTCTGGTGTCTGACCTTGTAGACACTGGTAACATGGTGAAAGAACACATGTGTGAATGTATGAACAGAAATGCAACTGCATGTTATATGGCACTTTATATGAGTCACCCAGATAACAAACAGAAACACTCAACACAGATTTAACAGCCAGGGACCTGTGACATGAAAGTAGTGAATGTAGTGACAGGCCACATCAGCTCCTGTAGGATTCTGAAGGTGAGGTTTAATCAAAGGGACATTCACCTGCTCCTCTCTCCCTCCTTCCTACCTTCTTTCCTCTCTTCCTGTTTATTCCTGGTACTCCTGGGGATTGAACTCAGGGCCTTATACATGCTAAGCATGTGCTTTCCTGGTACCTAAGGAGAACCCTTTAAATAATAAAAATGAGGAGGATTGTGAAAAAAATTGAAATCACAGACAAGAATTCATCCCAAGGTATGAGAAATGGAATTCCCTATATCAACCCTAGAAAAAGAAATAAAGTCTGGAGACTATGAAAGGACAGTCACATGCATATTCTCTTGATAGCAAGAACAGATCACAGGAGACTGCCAAGACCACAACCTAGCACAGAAGAGTACTTCTTCAGGGACCTCTGCTTGGCAATGGTGTGGGCTCCCTCAACCTGGAGACACCTCTTGTGTGATGTTGTTTCCTCCTATGATAGGGTGGCCTGGCCTTGGCTTTCTGTTCAGGACAGTTCTTCTACTATGTACTGAGTGGGGTAGTCTGGGGTATGGGCTCAGATTGGACTCTTACTCAACTGTTTTCTGTATATATGACCTCCTTTAAGGCTTAAGTTAAGTAGTTACTAACCTCCCTCAGATTTAGTATATAATATCTCCCTCACAGGGTATTAAGTTTGCAAAGTGTCTTAGCTACTTTTCTATTGCTGTGATAGCACATCATGACCAAACCAACTTATAAAATAAAGTAATTAATTTGAGGGCTCATGGTTCCAGAGGATTCGAGTCCCATGACCATGGTAGTGGGGAACACGGCAACAGGAACTAGAACAAGGAGTAGCTGAGAGCTTACATCTGATCCACACACAATCAGTATGGGTAGGGGAAGAGAGCTGGGAATGCAGTGGACTTTTGACACCTCAAAGCCCACCTCCAGTGACATATCTCCTCCAACAAAGCCACAATTCCTAATCCTTTCCAAACAGTTCCACCCACTGAGGACCAAATATTCAAACATATGAACCAATGGGGACCTTCTCATTCAAGTCACCATAGACAGGACAAAAGAGAGAAGGTAAGGCAAATGGAATTACTTATCTCATACCCTTTCCTGGAAGGAAACAGCAGCATCCTACAAGAAGTGGCTTCAGCCCAAAGTAGAAGGCCATTGCTGGACTGATGTTCAGCCGAAGTACTCTTCAAGTGGGGTTATGGTTCTCATTTTCAGCAAATATGTATAGGCCTAACTTCATAGTCTACAGGCTTTATCTACTTCTCTAGAGCGATATAAGTAACTCCATTTTGAGTCTGGCTATGTTCATACATGTCAACTCATTTGCTTATTATCCTAACCTTAGGGTGCAAACCATTTTTGTCCTTGTCTGACAAGTGGGAATTCTGAGGCTTAGAATGGTTAGGTGATTTTCTCACTGAGTGTCCCACACCCAGAAATGATGGCGTCCCAAAGCCAGCCTTCCTACATAGGTGCTCAGTAAAGAGAAGAACCAGGTAACAGAGAGTACCCATGGTGCCTGCTTCAGACTACTGATAGAAATCCACTCTATAAAGAAAAATGGGCCCAGGCTGTTCACACTCCTATCTGCTGTAGAAGGACCCCCAAATTGCCTCTTGAGTGCAGCCCATCCACTCCTGACAGTCCAGGAAAAACCCTAAGGCTCACAGAAACCCACAAACTCTCCACAAACCATTCTGTTCCACTCCTCCATTTTACTCCCAGCCCTCCACCCACTCCACCCTCCACCCCCAGGAAATTCCTTCCCAACCCCTCCAATCCTCCTAGGTGCTTCCTCAGTTTCCTGCCACACCCACCACACCAGCCTCCTCCCCCAGCTTTAATCATTCCTTCCTCTGGCTTCCTCTGCTGTGGGCAGATGGATGGACGGACGGACGGCTTGCTCACCCTGTCTATCCCCTCCATGGCTTAAGCATCACTCTCTCTTACACTCTGGCATCTCCTTGGAAACAGCATCTCACCTATCCACCTAAGCAGAGGTCTCAGTTTAATTCAAATCCAGATTCAGCTCAGGGGCCACCCAGCTTCCACATGCCAGCCTCCAGTCTCCGGTGCCTGGGCTCTTGCTCTTAACTAGACTCTCATTTCCCCAGGCTTTCCACCACCCTGGGGAGAAGGAGTTGATGTTCTCACCCTGATCCCAGGATGCTGTCTTCATTTGTGCCTCTTCAGGCTGAGGTTGGAGAGCCAGCTTTGCATCATCTTCACACCCAGAGTTGGTGCTGTCTTAACAGGATGAGGACTGTAAACAACCATCTCTGAATCTGGGTGGTCAGTGCAGAACCAGGCATGCAGCAAACCCCAAGGAAGCAGCATTATGGCCCAAGCAGCACTTTTAGTGAATGAGGCAGTGTGTTAACTTTCACATGCCTCATCTCTTTTATCCTCTGAAAACAAACATAACACCCTGTGAGGGAGATGCTACACACCAAGCCCCAGCAGGGTGAATCTTGCTGAAGGTCTCACACATAGTGAAAATACCTGAGTCATGATTCAACTCTGAATCCCAGGGCCCTAGCCCCCCCTCCTATATTTGTTCTGGGTTATACTGCAAGCCAAAGCCGGGCTACCCCAACACAAGGAAGAACCATGAAGTTTAAAGGAACAAAACAACTAAGCATGTGAGCAAACTGCCCAGCAGCTGAAGTCCTGTGATGAAGCCACTGAGCTAAGCACACACCCGGGGCCACTCTTCTTTTAGGTGAACTTGAGGTCCACCCAGTCCGTCAACAGAGACTATAAACAACACAGAGTTGAGTGGAGTTCAAGCTGATCCCAAGATGAGCATGAATAAAGAGAGTCCTGTGGACTGTGTCCTGGGAGTGCCTGAGAGCTTGGGGTGGTGGTCTAGCAGCTTGTTACATGTTTGAAGGTGGAACAAAACATGCAGAAGTCTCTCTCCTAGAAACGCCCACCTATTAAAATAACTTTTAAATAAATACATAAATCATTACCTTTAATCCAGCACTTGGGAGGCAGAGGCAGGTGGCTCTCTGTGAGTTGAGGCCAGCCTGGTCTACATGAGTTTCATGTAGCCAGAGCTAGATAGAAATTACTCTGTTTCAAAAAAACAAGCAAAACCCAAAAGATAAATAAACAAACAGGATACAAATGTAGAGATAAAAAGATGACAGTAAAATGCAGAAGGGACCCAATGCTGTGTGAGATTATACCCTCCAGCTTACTTAGTGGTGACAAGAGGGGAGGGGTCATGCTTTTAGGGTTTAAAATCTGATCTCCCGAGCTAGAGACACGGCTCAGCAATGACAAGCACTCGCTGCTCTTGCAGAAGACCTGGGTTTGGTTTCCAGCACCCACATTGGGCAGCTCACACCAACGTGTAATTCCATTGTATGGAAACTAAACCCCTTTTTTCTGGCTCCTTTGGCACTGCCACTCACATCGTGAACCTATAGTCAAGCAGGCACACAGGCACACATAAAACACAATAAATAAATCTTTAAAAATAACGACAAAAGACTTGTTCTCTGTATTCAATCATAGAGCTTGTCCTTCTGGGCTGACCCCTGACTTTGCAAAGTTGTAAAATAAACTGCCTCAGTATCAATATGCAGAATCCCCAGTACTTTCTTTCTATGAAGTTATTTTTATATTTGTATTATTTGTCTATAATTTTAAATCTGTATTGAATTCAAAATAGAAAACTTAGCTCTCTTCTCATTATGTCTGATATTTTTCTCCTTTTTTCATCATTAATTAATTAATTGTGTAGCCCAATCACAGCCCCCCTTCCTCTCTTCCCATTACCACCCTCTCACTCACTTTCCCCATATCCCCCATGCCTGGTCCCAACCCACTCTGGTTGTTTGCATCAAATCGCATCAAGAATAATTGCCTCCTCGTCCACTGAAACAAGACAAGGCAGCTCTGCTACGAAAAATGGGATCTAGAGAGAGGCAACAGTGTCCAAATTAGAGATAGTCCCTGCTCCACTTGCTAGGGGATCCACTTAAAGACCAAGCAGCCCATCAGCTTCATATGTGTACTGGGCCTAGGACCGGTCCATGAAAGTTCTTTGTTTGGTGTCTCAGTCTCTATGAGCCCTCTTATGCCCAAGTTAATTGGTTATGCAGGTCTTCTTGTGGTGTCCTTGACCCTTCCAACTCCCTCAAACCTCCCCCCTTACTCTTCCACAAGACTCCCTGAGTTTCACCTAGTGTTTGGCTATGAGTCTCTGCATCTGCTTCCATTATCTGCTGGATAAAGCCTCTCAGGTGACAGTTACATTAGGTTCCTGTTCGGTTCCCTCTCTCCATCCACTTCCAATGTCTATTTTATTTCCCCTACTTAGAGGGATTCAAGTATCCTCCCTTGAGCTCCCCTTGCTACTTAGTTTCTGTGGGGCTGTGGATTATAGTATGGTTATCCCAGTAATTTTATTATAAAGGGAGAATCCTTGTTTCTCACACTGGGGAAGGACCCGAAGATGCCTCACATCCCATTAGCCTGAGGCAAACAGCCCTGCAAGATTCTAAAGAACACCAGCGCTTCCTAAAAGGAAGAACAGTGGAGCTGGCCCCTTCACTGTGTCTGCAACTCCTCACTCCACAGGAACCATCCCAGCCTGGGGTTTCCTCAAGCCCCAGGACTCCATGATGCATGATCATGAGGTCTTTGGGTAGAGCCACCCCGAGGTGTGGGTCAGAGCAGCCTTTCATAAACAATGGCATGTCAGCACCATTTGCCATTATTGTTCCAGGAAACCAGTCTCACAGTCCCTCAAAGGAAGGATCGTCCCCATCAGAAGGAGCAAGCTGCTCTCAAGACCACCTTCCGGAGCCGGAGCCAGAGCTGGAGCTAGCCAGAAGGCTCCTGAACAAGCCTGCGGCACTAGTCCCAGACAGCCTGGTAGATCTGCCAACCCTGGGGCACAAGTTCTCCAAAGAGGAAAGTGAGCCCAAACCCAAGGCCCATGTAAGCTCCTGCCCGGGCTCACAATGGCTTGCTCAGACAGCACAGGCAGGTCCAGAAACCAGAGGGGAGCCATCTTTAAGGAAGCAATTCAGAACAAGGGACTCCCAGGACTTCAGCTCAGCACAGACCTCATCATCTGGGTCTAAGGACAATACAAGGCTTAGGTCTCCAACTTCCCTCCTGAGTCTAGGGTTTAAGTTTTGTTCTTTTATTGAAAAGAGAGAAGCAGAGACAGGAGGATCCCTGGGTTTGCCAGTCAGCTAGTCTAGCCAAATTTATGTGCTTCAGGTACAGTTCAGTCTCTGGTCTACACGTGTTACACTCAGTTTTGTACATACAAATGAACACACACACACACACACACACATTTATTCACATGCACTAAAAATATCCTTTAAAGTGAGGACTCTAGCCATAAGTGGAAGCTGTCTGAGCTGAGATCTCCCAGGGACACAAATTCCCAAGAGAAAGACTTCTAGCTTTCAAAGCACTAGCCATTCTAGGGAGAAGGGCTTTATTGTAGGGCTTCATTTCCCAGCTCCCAAACATGGGCAGGTAGGTACATGAAGCATGGATCCTGGAACCCAGCCAGGACTCCGCCTTGCCTCATCACCAAGGCCTGAATCCCACCATCAGAGGACTCTTTCTTTGCAATAAGATGAACCCTGTAAAAAATTTTAAGTATCTCATGGTATTGATCTCACCAGTGTGGCTGCTGTGAATGGATGAGTTTATTGGGTCTATTCCCATGAATAGAGTTAGAATGAGAGGAAGAACTGAGGGAGCCTGAGGCACGCACTAAGACAGTTTCAAATCAGAGGGAATCCAAGGCTCCATCTAGGTCAGAAGACACAACATAAAATCACAGGCTGACTCCAAAACATTCTATTGGTCTAAAATAGTGTCCAACAAAGAATCTGAACTTGATTTCCTTCAAGGACATGATTCTTGTAGCTCATCACGGATCTTACAATGTCTGTTTTGTATTGGTCTGCATTACTAGTTCATGTGAGTCCTGGATTCCAGCAAGTTCTCCACTTAATGAAAAGTTGTTTCTAAACCATTCATGTTTTACTTATCTGTTCGTTCACGCATGCATTCATCAAGAAGTGCATACTGAGATTCTGGCCAGGAAAATACATAGGCTAATTGCACTTCCTCATCTTTTCTTCCTGCGAATACCCCTCAAATTGTTCCACAAAATAGAAACAGAAGGAACATTGCCCAACTCGTTTTATGAGGCCACAGTTATCCTAATATCCAAACCACATAAAACCCAACAAAGAAAATTGCAGGCCAATTTCCCTTATGAACATAGATGCAAAAATTCTCAATAAAATTCTTACAAACCAAATCTAAGAACACACCAAAAAGATCATCCACCACAATCAAGTAGGCCTCATTCCAGTGATTCAGGGATAGTTCAACATATGTAACTCTATAAAGCTTTAGATTAATATAGATTTAATAAACAAACTGAAAGAAATCATAAACAAGCTAAAAGAAAAAATATAACATAATCATCTCATTAGATGCAGAAAAGACCTTCGATAAAATCCAACAACATTCATAAAAGTCTTAGAGAGATCAGGAATACAAGGATCATACCTAAACATGATAAAGGTAAGACTATAGCCAACATCAAATTAAACAAAGAGAACTCAAAGTATTTCTGCTAAAATCAGGAACAAGACAAAGATGTATACTCTCACCATATCTATTCAATATATTACTTGAAGTCTTAGCTAGAGCAATAAGACAACTAAAGGAGGTCAACGGGATACAAACCAGAAAGGAAGAAGTCAAAGTATCTTTATTTGAAGATCATATGATAATATACATAAGTGTCCATAAAAATCCCACTGAGAAACACTTACAACTGATAAACACTTTCAGCAAAATAGCAGGATACAAACTTAACTCACAAAAAAAATCAGTAGCCTTTATATATACAATTGACAAATGACTGAGAAAGAACCATAGAAATAATACCTTTCACAGTAGCCTCAAAAAATGAAATATATTGGGGTAATTCTAATCAAGCAAGTGAAAGATGTATATGATAAAAACTTCAAGTCTTTGAAGAAAGAAATTAAAAAATGTATAAGAAGATGAAAGATCTCTCATACTTATGGAACATTAGGATTAGCATAGTAAAAATGGCCAACTTGCTGGGCATGGTGGCACACACCTTTAATCCCAACCCTCAGGAGGCAGAGGCAAGCGGATCTCTGTGAGTTCAAGGCCAGCCTGATCTACAAAGTGAGTCCAGGACAGCAAGGGCTACACAAAAAACTCTGTCTTGAAAAATCAAAAATAAAAAAATAAAGGCCATCTTATCAAAAGTATTCTACAAATTCAATGCAATCACCATCAAAATTCCAACACAATTCTTTATAGATCTTGAAAGAACAATTTTCAGCTTCATATGGAAACACAAAAAAGCCAGAATGGCTAAAACAATTCTGAATAATAAAAGAACTGCTGGACATATCATCATCCCTGACCTCCATTTGTACTACAAAGCTATAGTAATAAAAACAGCATGGCACTGGCACAAAAACAGACATATTGATCAATGGAATTGAATTGAACACTGAGACACAAATCCACACATCTATGGACACCTGCTTTTGGATAAAGCCAGAAATACACATTGAAAAAAAGATTTCAACAAACATTGCTCGTCAAACTACATTGGAAAAAAGACAGCATCTTCTACAAATAGTGCTAGTCAAACTGGGTGGCTGCTTGTAGAAGAATGTAAACAGATCCACGCCTATCACCCTGCATAAAACTCAATTTCAAATTGATCGAAGACCTCAACCTAAAACCAGATACACTGAACATGATAGAAGGAAAGTATGGAATAGCCTTGAACTCATTGGTATAGCAGACGAACAGAAAACCATTAGCACAAGCACTAAGATCAACAATTATAATAAATGGGACCTCATGAAACTGAAAAGCTTCTGTACTTCAAAGGACACCATCATTTGGACAAAGCAGCAGCCTACAGAATGGGAAAAGATTTTTACCAACTACATATCCTATAAGGGACTAATATTATATATACATACATATATACACACATATAAGTATACATATGTATATATACATACAATATATATACACATATAAATTCAAAAAACTAGATAACAGGAAAACAAATTATCTGATTAAGAAATGGGGTATAGTTCTAAGCAGAGAATTCTCAGTAGGTGAAACTCAAATTGCTGAGGAACAGTTAACAAAATTTCAACACCCTTAGCTATCCAGGAAATGCAAATCAAAACTACTTTGAGATTCCATCTTACACCTGTCAGAATGGCTAAGACCAATAAAACAAGTGACTGCTCATGCTGACGAGTATATGGAATAAGAGGAACACTCTTCCATTGCTAATGGGAGTACAAACTTGTATAGCCACTATGGAAATTAGTGTGGCTGTTCCTCAGAAATATGGGAATTAATCTTCCTCAAGATCCTGCTATTCCACTCTTGGGCACATACCCAAAGGACACTTCATCCTACCACAAGGATACTTGCTCAACCATATTCATTGATGTTCTACTCATAATATTCAGAAATTTGAAACAACCTAGATGTCCCTCAACAGAAGAATGGATAAAGAAAATGTAGTACACTTACACAATGGAGTATTACTCAGCTGTTAAATAAATGACATCCCCTGCTCCTAAAGGTATTGTGGATGTGACTGCTATATCACATGTGCATCAGTAGGTGGCAGAGAGGAGAGGGGCTATATCTGCATTCAGGGTTCTGAGCTATGAACATCTGAATGAATAGTAGCCTAACATTCCTGGGGTGGGGGGGGAAGCAACCTGGATACCAACACCACTTTGGTGCCATGGGGTAGTCTGTGATGACTACCAGAACAGTACCAGGCAAGCACCAGATGGGGTCCCAGAACAGGGAACAAACCAGGAACTAGAAGAACTCTGCCTGGCCCTAGATGTGGGGGTCGTGTGTGAATCAGCCCTGAGGGAGTGAGTGTGGGAGAGCCAGCCCTGCCTTTGGTCTGCTATGTGGTGGTGTTGGCAAGGGAGAGGTGCCCTCCCCTCTCTCTGGCCCAGATGGGGTCACAAGAGCAGGAGAGCTGTCCCTGCCCCTCACATGCTGCAGCTCTTGGGAGAGCAGGCCCTGCACATTTCCATAGTAGAACTGGCCATGTAAGTGGATGTTGCTGGTCCAGAACCAGGGCTTTGAGCTGGCCCACCCCAACATCTACCCCATGGATGAACTGCTGGAGTGCAAGAAGAGGTCAGTTCCACAACCAAGGACTGCAGGATCTCCATGACACAGGACAGTTACAGCATATCTGAGAGGAGTTGCAGTGAGGTTCCAGTACTGATGGAGTAGCAGAAACCAGGGGTCTCGTACCAGACCAAGAAGTCATTATAATGAACATTTGCAAGTAGAACGTCTGGACAAAGGGGATATTGTAGGACATACTGAGATGTCCTACATATCATACTTATTCCACATACTTATTCCACAATAAGCTGTTATTTTTTATGATAGGACAGATTGCAAGAGTGGAGGGTGGGTCTGGGGGGAGGTGGGAGATGGGAGGGAACAGAGTGCATGATGTGAAATTCACAAAATAAAATTTTTTTCAATAAAAAAATGGCATCATGAAATTTTCAGGCAAATGAATGGAACTAAAAAAAAAAATCATCCTGAGGTAATCCAGATACAGAAAGATAAATATGGTATATATTTGCTTATATGTGAATATTAGTTGTTAAGTAAATGATAAACTACAATATGTAGAATCAGAGATGTTAAGTATAGAAGAGGCTAGAGGGGGCACATATAGATTATATGGGTGAACTGTGGGAGGGGACAAGAATGGGAGAAGCAGGTGGGAAGGGGAGATGGGATTGAGGGAGGGACTAGGAAACAGACAGCTGGAATTGAGCAGCATTTTTAACGGGTAGTATGGACACCTAATGCAGTGTCCTACGATGTGTGAAGGTGTTCCTAATGAAGTCTCCAAATAATGGGGAGACAGAGTCCCAACTGGCCATTTCTTGTCACCAAATGAAGCTTCTAGTAGAAGACTAGATTACATTCTATAGAGGAATTGCTGGCCAGAGGATTCTCATGGAAATCCTCAAACAACCCAGGCTGTTAAAAAGACAATAGGTTGATCTCCACAGACTGACAGCAAGGTCACACTGCTGAAGACAACACTCACATACCTCGTTGAACATGAAAACGTTGAGTTGGTGCCCACATAGAATCTCCACCCCTGTGTTCTAGTGCCTTTAGTATGGAAAGTGACTCTTCAAGGTACTAGGCTACCACAAGAGAAACATAAACAACATCCCACCCATAAATCCTTGATCAGCAATGCTGTCTTGCCAGCAAAATACACTAGGGCAACAGTGGCACTAACCTTATGGGAATAACCAACCAACATCTGATTTGACTTAAAACCCACTCCAGGAGATGGAATCCATATCCAACATTGCTTGGGTGACCAAGAACCAGAGACTAGATAGCCCACAGATGGGGGGAGGGTTTAAACCAAATATGACTGGTCTTAAAAAAAAAAGGAAGAATAAAATGAATCCTGATGATATTCTTCTACGCTCATAGACTGATACATTATTCATCCCTCATCATAAAAGCTTCCTCTGCAGCAGATGGGAACCAATATAGAGAGAGACCCACCACTATACATTATGCAGAGAGAGAGAGAGAGACTTTGCAACACCCAGCTCTAAGTGGGTCATCTCTATCAAATCCCTCCCCTCAGAGCTCCAGGGAGGCCCATGGAAGATGATGTGGAAATAATGAAGGGCTTGAGGGGATGGGGGGCAGCAGGAAAATAAAGTCCTCTAAATCAACTAAGCAAAGCTCATATGAACTCAGAGTCTGAAGCATCAAGTATAGGATGTGCACAGCTCTGCGCAGGCCTTCTGCACACTTACAGCTTTTAGTTTAGTGTTTTTGTGATGATCCTGAGTGTATGAATGAGTGGCAGCTCTCTGGTTCTTGTGCCTTCCCTTGAGCTCTTTCCATTCTGTTGGTTTGTTTGTCCAACCTCAATGTGACAACTCTCTTTTATCTTACTGCGTTTTGTTATGCTGTGTGGTTATCTCTTAGAAGCCTATTCTATTCTTTTTTTTATTGAAAAATTTTTATTTTGCGAATTTCACATCATGCACCCTGTTCCCTCCCTTCTCCACTTAGTCTTTTCTAATGAGAGACAGAAGGGGAGTGGATCTAGTTGGGAGGAAATGTAGTGATGGGGTGGGGGACAACTGGGAGGGCAAACTGTAAAAAATTCAAAAGCTAAAACTGCGTATAAGAGGGCATGTGAGTATATCTCAGTAAAGTTGTTAAGTATCTCATTAATTGTAGATGGCATGAAGTCCTAGTGCTCACAGATAAGCAACTAGGGAAACTAGGAGTGTTAAACATGCAGGTTTGTCTCCTCAATGGAGGATATGAATAGTTGTTTTTCACCTGGGAAGCTAGGAATGGCCTGGCTCGAGGTCATGCCACAAAAATTACAAGCTGTTTCAGACGAAAGCAGCCGAGAGTCACCAGGTTATAGAAAAAAAAAAACTGTGAATTAAATCAATCTATATACTGTAAGGATATGTTAACATCAGAATAGAATCCAGCAAAAGTCTTCTGTCAGGGATGTGGATTTGCTTATATTTCCACAGGAAGTGAAAGGCTGTGAATACTATCAAAACTGATGAAGATTAGAATTGAAAAGGTGAGGTCCCCTGAGGACCTTGGCCACTGACCCCGTAAGTGCTCATTTCATGGTAAATGTCTCTGTTTATAATTTCTCACTACACATATCACAATTAAAGGCTTAAAACAGAAAGGGGAAAATGTAGTCAGAATTTTGGAATTTTGGCTTCTTTAAAAAACACAGAAATATTCTAAGAATATGTTTTCATTTTAATACCAAGGAGGTGGGGCTGCTTTACAGCAGCTATGATTTACCTCTGCTCTAGCTGAGGCGTGATTTTGTCAGCTGCAGATAGTTTCTGTGCTTCTGTGATGTTTGGAATTCTGGGGACTTTTCAGAGGGTATATAAATTCTAGAGCCCCAATAGGTGGATTGTTGGCAGTTGGTTGTTGTTGGTTGTTGGTTGTGGTTTGTTAAGTAGTCATGCACAAAGAAGAAACAAAAAGAAGAAAAATAAATTATATATCCTGATGGCAAAGAGCAAACTTGCCCCAAGGAGTTCAGTGCCACTAATCAGCAGGAAGTAGTCTATCCATAACATGGCCCCCTTTCCTCTCTATCTCTTTTTCTCTCCAACCAAGTGTAGGGGGTTGGAAAGGGTGAAAGAAAATGGGTGAAGAAGGGTGGAAGGAAAAAGAACCCATGAAGTGGTAAAAATCTGGTTACACACCACTTAAAATGAAATCAATAATTTCACAGTGTCACTTGGAAAGGTGAGGCTAGTATGATAAGGTGTCTCTTTTATGTATGTATGGCAGGTTCTCACTATGTAACCCCCGTTGGTCTAGAACGTGATATGTGGACCATTCAGGCCAGCCTGAAACTCACAGAGACCTGCCTGTCTCTGCCTCCTGAGTGCTGTGAATGATAACGTAAAAGAGAGACCACATTCCCATGGTTTTTATTACAGTATGTTTCTCTTTTTATTGGTCATTGCTAACTCCTTATTATATCTAACGTATAATTTAAACCCATAGCCAGGCATGGTGGGACATGCCTTTAATACCAGAACTCAGGAGGCAGAGGCAGGCAGATCTCTGTGAGTTCAAGGCCAGCCTGGTCTACAAAGTGAGTCCAGGATAGCCAGGGCTACACAGAGAAATCCTGCCTTGGAAAAAAAAAAAAAGAATATGTCCCCTATGAATAAGGGGATATGTCTTTACGTATATATGTTCTAATAATTACAATTCTCTGAAAATGTAATGGATAGTCTAATAACATCAGTGGTATGTCCAAGAAAGACTACTTCAAGACCCAGCCATACCACTCCTGAGCACACATCCAGAAGATTCCCTGCCAAACCACAAGGACATCTCATCAACTATGTTCAGAGCAGCTTTATTTGTAATAGGTAGAAACTGGAAACAACCCAGATGTCCCTCAACCTAAGAATGAATAAAAAAAAAAAAAAAGCTGTGATACATTTACACAGTGGATACTACTCAGCCATCAGAAACAAGGAAGTCATACAATTCGCTGCCAAATGGATGGAACTAGAAAAGCTCATCCTGAGTGAGCTAACTCAGACCCAGAAGGATGCACATGGTGTGTATTCACTTATAACTGGATTTTAGCCATATAGTACAGGATAACTATCCTACAATCAACAGACTGAAAGGAACAGGAATATGTACTTTGTTACCTGTTAGTGGGACACTTTGCCCTAGTGGAACTACCATGTAGGCCCCCAGTGCAAGAGGGAGCTCTTAGCCCTCATGTGACTGATGAACTGAGGAGGGCTGAGATGTGGGGGTACCCCACACCAGAGGAGTAGGATAGGTGGGAGGGGGGTAGACGGTGGGAGGGCGGAACCAAGAATGGTGGAGGGAGGGGGCTGTGATGGAGATGTAACTTGAAGTAATAAATAAACATAATTTTTAAAAAAGAAAGAGCGAAGACACATATATACATCTGGGAACAAGATCAGTGGGTGAACAAATGTGCTACATATGTAGAATAGAATAGTAACCAGTCACAAAAAAGAAATAAAACTCTCATACATGCTGCAACACAGACCTTGAGATCATTCTGTGAAACAAGACAATATAAGCACTATATGACCTTATTTTTGCCAAATCATTTAGCATAAAGGAGAAATCAATGGATATCCTCAGGGGACTCAGACACTGGGAAGAGAGCAGATTTATTTATTTATGTATTTATTTATTTTGGTTTTTTGAAACAGAATTTCTCTGTGTAGTCCTGGGTGTCCTGGTCTCACTCTATAGACCAGGCTGACCTCAAATTCACAGAAATCTGCCTGCCTCTCCTGCCCTAGTGCTGGGGTTAAAGACATGTGACACCGCACACAGCTGAGAGGAGATAGTTTTAAGAGGCATGCAATTTCTGTCTCAGATGTCAAAAGAGGTCTGAAAATAGATAGTACTGGGAGTTACACAATAATAAACTACTGTCACTAGATCGTATATTAGAAAGTTATTAAAATAGCATGTTTTCAGGCCAGTGTGATGGCTCGGTGGAAAAAAAGCACTTGCTGCCAAGTGTGACCATCTGAGTTTTTCAACTTGTTCTCCGACTCCCACACCCACCCTGATGCACATGTGCGCTCTCTCTCTCTCTCTCTCTCTCTCTCTCTCTCTCTCTCTCTCACACACACACACACACACACACACACACACACACACACCAAACATAATGAATAAATATAATTTATTTTTAATAAATAAATAAAATACAATTTTTTATTTTACTACATTGAATTATTTTAAAAGGGGACCAGTAGGAAGGAGCTCAAGGGTGACAAAAAAAAATATATCTAATTCAAGACCATCGAACCACACCTGAAATTCAGGTAAATATGACCCATGTGATATGTTGGATCCCCTTCATGAAGAAGTTAATTTGCTTTTGTGAAACTGAAATGTTACTAGGCAGTTTTTACTATCAGTCTTGACAAGAGACACCCTCAGAGCCTCAACCTAAGAACAGCAGAGACATGGAGAGGATCCCACAAACATTATAGGGTCAGAGTACATGGGAGGCTCACAACTAAAGAGAGGGGAAGTGAGAATCATGCCACTGTAACAGTTCATTGTCTCTTTGTCTCCCTTGCAGCTTCTCCTGGTCCTTCAGGGGCTGAGATCACAGGAAGTGAGAAGAGCTACAGGTCTATGGTGGGCAGAACATGGCTGCTCAGGGGACAGAATGACAGCAAAATGAGGCACCAGAGTGGTATGCACCTGTGATAGGATATTATCCCAAACCCTCACAACACATGAGGCTCTGCAGCTGGGGGGCAACAACATCAGAGAACTACTGGAGAACAGCCAAGGATAGACTGGACTTGGCTGTCATCTGGGGTGGCCCCTCAGCCTGTGAGGAATTGTAAGTGTCCTTCCCTGTGATGGCCAAGGCCCACCTAAGGAGGGATGTCAGAGCTCCCAGAAACCTGTGGTCAGAGATCTCAGGTGCAAACTTGCCAACTGGAATGACTGCTACCTGTCTGCCTGCTGACTTCCTTCAAAAGGACAAAGTGTACTTTTAGGATCCTTCATAACCACAGAGAAGCCAAAGTCCAGAATTTTGGAATAGGACCTAGGGAAGGACAGCTTCTAAATGAGACTGATGTCTTAGCTTGCTTTGGGCTCACCAAACTGGCCCCCACTGTTGCCTCATATACCCTGCGCATCCATAAATTATCACTTCATTAGATACATAGTCACACCACTAAAATTACATCCACAAAATGCTCCATTAAAGGACTCTGGCTCATCCAGGAGAAATGAGTCACAAACATTAAAGAAAAGCCACGTTTTAAAACCTGGCATTTCTTGGTAAATTCCCTAAGGCAGCCCAGCCAGGCACGCACTTGCTCTGCTTGTGGCCTGAATTCCTTGTAACTCTGGATCTAGAGACACAGCCCCTTTCCATAGGGTAGGCAGGATAGATTTCAAGTATGGCACAGACTTGGGGTGTCTGGCTACTAGATTAGCCAAGATCCTTGGGGCAGGGCAAGGTAACCTAAATTCCACTCCATCTTGACTCTAGCCTAGTGAATGTTCCTTCGCTTTATTGCTGCATGGGCTCTGGAGGCAGGGTGAAGTCCAAAACAGCAAGATATGACTGGGATGGCTCTTCAAGAGACCAGCAGCCAAGCTGCAACCCAGTCCCGCTGCCTCACTCCTGGCTGTGGGTCCAGAAGGGGATTGTAGCTGCATCTGTATGTTAACTGTGACTCTGTTCACAGCATCCAAGATGGAGCCAGCTAGGTGTCTGTCAACAGACTTGTGGATAAAGAAACCAGGTGTAGACACAACATGAAGTTTTATTAATCCATAAATGACAAAGTTTTGTGATTTTCAGGAAAATGGATGAAACTGAAGACCACCGTATTAAGCAAAATAATGGAGATTATGAAAGATAAGCATCAATCAGTGTTTTCTCTAAGATGTGGAATCTGGACTTAGGAGATATATGCATATATGACATGGGCATGGAAGTAAGACTATCTGGGAGAGGAGAGGGCTTATTGGGAAGGAAGAGGAACCAAGAGAAGGCAATTGGGGGATCCACACAAAGTACTATGCTACACATAAGTGAAAATATCTTGACAAACTCACTATTTTTTTAAGTTTTCCCCCCAACTTCTCCCCCCTTTTAGTACAATAAAAGGCAATTTTTCTTATAACAATAAATACAAGGCAAAACAATAAGAACAATTATGAAAATTATAAGGTATAACATATATTGCCAATGTCCAGTCCATATGTATTTGGCAATTAATAAGAATATTCTGTTATCTATCTCATTGAGTTTAAAGTTCTATACCTAACTCAGTTTCCATCGTAATTTGCATTACCAACTTAAAAACATCTTCTTAGACCTAGAACATCCTTTTAATTCCTAAACAACTTAAAACTTAGCTATGAGACTATAATTATCTAGTCTTCAACCACATCAGAGACCTGAGAAGGATAAATATATCTGATTATACAGGAAGTGCAGAGCCAGCAGCTTCCAAAACTAAGAAATGACAGACAACTGGCTGCCTGGACAGTCCCCAATTTCTCTCTATAACATTGGAGCACCTATCTTCAGCGTTTTGGCCCAGTATCGCTGAAAGACATTAATTGTGAAGCAGGAATTATGAAGGACTTGTCCACTCTGTCTTGGCAGAGCTAGGATGTTGACTTACATGCTTCAAAGTTTTGTCCTTTTCAGACAGCATTCTATCAACAGTTGAAGCAAGGACTTTTTCTTGCTCAGTGGCTAGCTTGCCACTAATGCAGCCATCTCCAAATGGAGATTCTTCAGTGTGCATCATCTACTTGGAATAGAATGGACAAGTACTGCCAGGAGCTGATATGTCTCAATATCAAAAAATCTTAAGAAAACATTTTTAAATGCCATGTTCTACAGATCTCTTGAGGTTTTTGAAGACCATCTATATATTTCCATATATCTGAATAAGCAAATGTTGCTTGTCTCTTAGCAACTTGACAAACATCTTAGGACATTTAAATGGCTGAGCACAAAAATCTGGACAACAAATGTTACTATTAACCTCCTTAACCATATTTTCATTCTTATTTGGGCCCCCCAAACAAGTTTCTTACATCCCATATCAGCAGGAAGCAGTTTTAAGAGGGTGATGCCCCATTCTCAAAAAGTGGAGTGGGTGATTTTTTTTGGTCATTTAATGGGTTATAGATGTATGTTGTTAATTACAGGGATTGGTTACAAGTTGTTATATGATCTTGTTAAACAAGGTTTAGGAGGTTAGACCTAGGGATTTCTCTATTTTTTAATTTTCTCTATCCTTCTCTCCTATGTAGTGAGAAAAGACTTGAAAAGAAAAAAAGGGAGGATATAGACATGATAGAGGAATGATAGGGTAGATTATTGAATCTACTCTTATATCTTTGTATATTGATACAAAATTAAGGTTATATTTGGCTACATGGGTATAGATCTTTGTATATTGATACAAAATTAAGGTTAACTCTTTTTAAGGTATTGTACCTATGTAATTCTTAAAAATGCAACGTGAAGTTCTAGGCCTTTTGATAGCAACTATCACAAACTGTTTAGGATAGTTAAGAAATGCAATCTAATACTCATTAGTGTATCACAGATGTTTTCTGAGTTAAACCCATTATTTTGTATAATAAACACCAAAAGGGAGGTGGTACCTGAGTGGAGTTCCTGAACAATGAAGTACTCTTTGAGTGCCATCATCAGTGGGTGGTGCACTGTTTGTAGGATGGAAACACAAGAATCAAACTGTGACCCCCTGGCCTTGAGTGAGTTTCTAGCCCTCACTGACTCATCCCTAAGTATAAATAAAGGAGCCACACAATTCAAGGTGCCAAGAAGATCAATCAGCTTTCCAGTAGGCAACACTAACTAGACTCTTTTACATGCATGTACACACACACACACACACACACACACACACACACACACATGTGTACACATGACACAAAGGTGGGAGGGGATTTGCGAGGTATTGAAGAGTTTGGGGGAAGATGGAAGAGGTAATGGGAGGGTGGATATGATCAAAACACATTTTAAACATTATGCAATTGTAAGTAATAAGTAAAAGATGTTCTTTATTTTTTAAAAAATGGGGAAAGATGAGCAGAAAGTTTGACTCTCTCTTCGCTTATCGACTAACCATCCACTTTATTTTTAGTTAAAAAATAAAAATAAGAAGGAAAAAGATTCAGTGTCTCCCCAGGGGAGGAGTAGAGAAGAAGCTAGGCAGACAAGAGTGGAACAAATTTATAAACCCCTGAGATAAAGCACACAGGTATTGCTTATTGACCTCTGAATGTGTGGAGCATGTCACCACATCTTAGCTAGCTGGACTAGTGAGTAAAAGAGAGGGAAACAAAAGAAACTGATTGTGTTATATTTATGGCAGTCAAATTACAAGTGGGTTAGAAAAAATATGAAATATTCTCAAAAATTCATAAACCCATTGGTCTTTCTGCCCAGCCTCTAAGACTTAGAACATACAATTGAGTTTGCATGCACGCGTGCACGCGCACACACACAGACACACACACAGACACACACACACACTGCACGCGCACACACAGACACACACACACAGACACACACACACACACACACACACACACACACACACACACACCAGCTGCTTTCATGCATCCCTTGGGTTGAGAGCTGAAGTGAGCAGCAGAGCATACATTGCCCAGAGCACATGGGAGAGGCTCTTCCTCTCACAGGTGGAGTATGCAAAAGGATGGCTTAGAATTGCCTCTCCGTTAATGGCCACTTCCTGATACCAATTTCTCTGATCTCAAGAGGCGTTTTCTGGCCATCCTGGTTGGTTCAGAAAATATTCCTATATACATCCCTTTCCCTGCCAGAAAGCAGGTGTCACCTTGTACTAGAATTCAGTTAGAGTCTTTTAATTGGGCTGTGTATGAAGAAGGCAAGGTAAGACAGGCACATGAGAGAGAAAGGTGGGGCGGAATCTACACACACAGGCCAGCTTGATCAGATCCTTGGGTGTCTTGTTGATGTACACACTACAGGATAATGGACTTATGTGGCTTGAGAGAGACCCAAGTCACCACCAAATTGATTTTGAATGTAGCAGAAGGCGGTTCACAGAGGCAATGGCCACCAGTAGCATAAGAATGAGATCCTGATGGGGGGATCCCACCGATCAGGATAAAGAAGAATAAAGAGCCGGGCTGCTTGGTGGCACTTCAAGAGAAGTCAAAAGGTTTTGTCTTCAGTGACCCTTTCATGGGCGCGCCCTCTCAGTTCTTACAGAGGCTTTCCAGAATGGCCATATTAGAGTATGACACTATTCGCCAGGAAACATACAAGAAATCAAAGAGAGACAAGAAACGAGACTGCTACTGAGTCCCAAACCATGAGATGCTTTTTGCCCCCATGTTCCTTTTTATTTCTTTCATTCTTTTTTGATATGTGATTATGATGTACACACAAATGGAAATGTAAAAAGCAAATAAATATTTTACGTTAAAAAAAAAAAGAATGAGATCCTGCACTCCTCTTGCCCCATGGCATCTCTACCTAAGCAGAACTGGTCCCATGAGATCCTTCCTGGACTGTCCGAACCCAGAGGCCTCAGGCATAAGCCCTTGAACATGCCTTGGATCCTCTCAGCATCCACAGTTGGCGCCTTCCCTTCTTTGAACAAAGTAGAGGATGTGCTGCCAGCCTGGGTTATAAAATGGTGCTGAGGAGGCAGGCAGGGGGAGAGAGAAAGGGCTTCTGGACCTCAAAGTCAGTCCAGACAGGCACTGAAAGCCTGGGTGAGCTTTGGACTCAGAAATAAGCATTTGAAGGACTGGGGCTGTAGCTCAGTGGTAGAGTGTTTGCCTGACATGTATGAGGCCCGAGATTCAATCCCCATTATGGCCTCCCATCAAAAACAAAAACAAAAAAACAGGAGAGTTCACATTTGAACCAAATAGGTATATAAGCAGAGAGATAAGAAGCACTTAAAATCAGAGTTTGGTCACTTCAGACACTGCTAATTATTAATACCTTGCCTACATCCTAAATGTGAGAGCCAAGATAGGCAATTTGGTGCACAGATAGTGTAGAACACTCTGACTTTGGAGAAATATTTCCCTCCAGTGCTGAACAGGGCTGGTGATCCCTGTCTGAAAACAGTCTGGGAAGATCTAGAAATGAAGGATGTTGACCTGCCTCTTCCCTTCCCTCTTCTTCTCTCCTCCTCCTTACCCCCTACTCTCCTTCTCCCCTTCCCTGTTCCCTCCTTCCATCCTTCTGTGGTAATTACAACTACCAAGGTGTTATATCCAGATGTCCAATATCTGAGTTTATTTAAGAAGTCAAGAGAGGGGCTGGAAAGATGGCTCCATGGTTAAAAGCATGTACTGTCCTTGCAGAGGACTCAAGTTTCATTCCCAGCAGCCAAGTTGAGTGGCTCACAACTGCCTGTAATTCCAGCTTCAGGGGGATCAGTCACCTCAAGCCTCCACAAGCACCTGTATCCATGTACACATACCTACACGAAGACAAGGCATGCCTCACATGCGGAAGTTTTGGGCAGAACACTTGTGATTCCAGCTGGGCAAAGTCTTACCTCTGGGGAGTACACTCTGGCTTCCCGGACTTCAGTGTACATGCAAATCATCCAGGGATCTCATTAAACTTCTGATTCAGCAGGCAGAAGCCTGAAATTCTGCATTTCTAAGAAGCGCCCAAGTATTCTTAGGTTGATTGACAAGCATTGCCCAGATGTATGAGGGCAATTCTTGCCCCTGTGGGTGGAGTATGTCAAAGAAAATTTTAGAGGTCACCAGACTGCTTACACTATTTTTTGGTACCAGTTTTTATGACCTCAGGGGGCATGTCCTAGCCACTATAGTTGGCTCTGAATACATCCATACATAACCTCTCCATAGAGAGCAGATGTCACCTTGTGTAAGATTAGTGTCTTTTAATCAAGCTGTGTACCAAGGCCAGGTGAGACATACAGATGAGATGAGAGTGGATATCCACACACACAGGCCAACTTGACTAGATGCTCAGTCTCCTCGCCTCTCCAGTACAGGCTGATTAGCTGATCATGAAATCTGTATTGTCCCCTTCCTCCTCATTTATCACACTCCGTGCAAGCTCTGACAAAGGGAATGTGGGCAGAAGTACTATAATCCCAGGGTTAGCTCATAAAATCCTCCCACAGAAGGTTCTCACATTCTCTCTCTGCTAACGATCTGAGGGAGGGCTTCAAGAGAAAAGCACAGTCAAAGGGGAGAAAGGCCCAGGGCCTGGCTTCTGAGGAGGGAGTGTAGAGAGCACTTAATTAGACTTTAAGCCCACAAGAAATAAATCTCCTCTGATCTGTCATCTTGACTGACAACTGATCTGCATGCTGATCATGGTAGCATGCCCTGATAGAGGGTATGCTGAACAGGCAAAAGTAGGAGATCCCTAGAACAAGGCCACTTGGGCTCCTGATACCCTTCAGTCAACGGGCTAGGAAAGGAATAACCGTTGGTAGGCCTGATTAATCCAGACTGCTTCTACACAACAGAGGGAAGAAAGATTCTATCTGAGTGCAGGAGATCCTTCAGCACGTCTCTTAGTGTTACCGTGTCCTGTGATTAAAGAAAGTAAAAACAAAACTAACAATCCAATCCAGGTATGTGATAGATGGCCCAGAAACTTCAGGAATCCAGGTATGGGTCACCCCTGTTAGGAACAGAAGGCCATGAGGCCAGTCTAGGGTGAGGCAGCATGGTGCTGATACAGATATCCAATAGGAAGCATGGCTGACCAGGACATCCTGGCTGTGAGCGGGCACAAAAGGGTTGACACCAAGTGTTCAAAGAACACCAGACTTTCCCTGCAGAGCTAGATAGTAAATGTTTTTAGTTTGGCAGATGAAAGAGTTCCCCATGGCAATACGCCATTCTGTTGTGGAATGAAAACAGCCACAGACAAGACGCAGACAAGGGGTTGACCAAGTCCTAATAAAACTATATGTATGAGTACTACTGCAAATTGAATTTGGCATAATGTCTATGTATTGTGAAATACCATTGTCCTTTTATTTCTTGATTAAATTAAGCTCAGAGTTGGAGGGGTACAGCCACTCCTTATTAGATGATGGAAGGTTCCCTTTGTCTTTTGATTTCTTGATTAAATTAAGCCCGTGGATGGAGAGTGGTTCAGCTCTTCCTCATAAGACTATGGTAGGCAGCCATCATCACATATATTTACAAGCCCCACAGGACTGCTCAGCAGAATGAACCGAACACACACTATGGAGTTCTGCAAATAGAAATATATTAATATCGATTCATCAGTTTTAACAAATGTGTCAGACCAATGCAAGATGTTAGCAGAGCACATACTGGGTGGGGAGAAGTACGGGTAGGCATACAAAATTCTGCACACTATCTGGTCAACCAACCTATAACTCCAAAACTGTACTTTAAAAAGAGAGGTCTTTAGAAAGTGTAAAAACTAGGTTGACAGTTCATGCCTGTGGCCCAGACTGAGGCAGGAGGATCACAAGTTTGAACTTGCTTCAGCTGCATAAGACTCTGTCTTAAATAAAAATGGGGACAGCAGAGATGGTGCAGGGATCAAGAGATCTTGTTGCTCTCGCAAAGGAACTAGATTCAGCTCCTAGCACACACATGTTGGCTCACAACCACTTGTAACTCTGGTGTTCTGATGGCCTCTTCTCACCTCTTTGGGCAACAAACACATACATGGTTTAAACATTCATGCAGGCAAAGCACTCATACACATAAAATAAATAATCTTTTTTGTTTGTATGTCTTGAGGTTTTTTTCAAGACAGGGTTTCTCTGTGTCATAGTACTGCCTATCCTGGAACTCGCTTTGTAGACCAGGTTAGCCTTGAACACCCAGAGATCCGCCTGCCTCTGCCTCTAGAAAGCAGGGATAAAATAAATAATCTTTAAAAAAAATTAAGTGTAAAGCCCAAACCTGAACCTTCCTTTGGAAGCCAATTAGCATGACAGAAGGATCCAGGTAATATGGTCATGTGATTACACCTAATGATTGGAATAGCCTGAATAGTGGAGGGGAGGCACCCAAACACACCGTGTCGCCACTGAGAAGGGTGGAGGGACCTCTTGAAGGTTGTAGCTTCACCATCATCCTCTTAAAGACCAGTGGTTGTGGCTATCTGAGGAAGTAACTGGCTGAGCCAGGCCCTGCTTTCTTCATAGAGATAGATCACTCACAGCCAAGGAAGGAGGGAGGGTGAGTAAGACAGGAAGATGAGCTGGAAGAGGGGAAGGGAAGGAGATCCCACCAGGGTTCAGCCAGCATTCCTGGAGCTCTGCTTAGCGCTCCAATTGAGCCTCAGAGACAGACTGAAGTCAGTGCTGGGGCCTCCTCCTGTGATCAAAGGCTGATGAACGCCATAAGCTAACTGTGGAATTGTAAGTTCAGATGCTGGTGGCCACACCACTGTGCTCTGAGAAGGCTGAGTAGAATTAGAGATCAGGGGAGATAGTTTCCTCAGTCCATAAGCACTGAAGTGTGAGTGCTGCCCCTACACCAGTCCCTAGGCTGAGTTATGGTCTGAAAAGGTGAGCAGAGGGCTCAGGGAATGTGACAGGTAACCTTTTGGGACACACATGGAGACTAACTTCTCTCTTTTCCCCTCTCTCTTCCCCCCTCACTCTATAATGAAGTCACTCTTGCTCTGCTCTTTAGTGTGCCCAAAAGAATTCTAGTTGGAAAATTCCTTTATTCATAAGTTGGATATGCTGGCTCAAGCCTGTGACAGCAGCACTTAGGAGGATGAGACAGGAAGATTGCCATGAGTCTGAGGAAAGCCTGAACTATATGGTAAATTCTAGGGTCACAGAGTGAGACTCTGTCCTACTTTCCCCAAAAGCAAATAAAATATTCCCTCATTCACCTTATTCTTCCCCACTATCTCCCCAGGATAAGCTTCTAAACCTAAGCTGCCATGGCACAGGAGACTCTTGAGCATTTACAGAATGATTAGCATAATGGAGAAGCTGTAGTTTGACATTTTGATTGTGGTATTAAACTTACTAAGTACCTGCCCCTAGAGGCATTGCAAATGTGGCTACTGTGTCACATGTACATCAGTAGGTGGCAGAGAGGAGAGAAACTATGTCTGCATTCAGTGTTCTGACCCATGAACATCTGAATGAATAGTAGCCTAACATTTCCTGAAAAAAGCAAGCCTGAGACCACCACCAGTACAGCCTCAGGGAGCCCAGATAGGTAGCTAGCCTGCGATGACCATAAGTCCAGCACCAGGCAAGCACTAGATGGGCTCCCAGGATAGGAAGCAAGCCAGAGACTAGAAGAGCTTTGCCTGGTCCCATGGACCCCAGGCAGATGGCTACTCAGGAGAGGTGGGCAAGGAGCGAGCCCTAGACAACCACCAGACTGGTACTGTAGGGCCTAGACAGGGAGCTATCCTGAGATGAACATCAGTCTGCCACATAGGCCTGGGAGTTAGACCATATTGGAGATGATCTCTACCAGGTGCCATAATGAGCAATGAACAAGTAGGGCATAGCACTCCTGAGACAAACCTAGACACTCAGAGACCCTGGGCACCACTAAGAGGAGCAAGTAAGTTGTGGAGAAATAGAAGAGAAAGAGAAACAGAAGGATGTAGGTGCAAGAGGAGAGGCAGAACTGGAGACTTGAGGGTAGTGAGGAAAACCTGGTGCAAGTAGCCAGTGATGCCACCTAGGACCATGGTGGGCTCCTTATGGGCCCTCAACAAGGGCCATATCTGGTTCCATGGCCCTGCAGCAGCCATGGTCTGTTACTACCAAAAGCCAGATGGACTTCCCTGGTCTGGGCTGCTACCAGGAGGAGACACATTGATGTCTAAGAGCTGTACAGAATTGTCCCATCCTCCACCTGGGCATCATGAGAGAACTTAAGAGGCATGAAATCAGGAGAGCTGACCCTACCCTTAGCCAACTGCAATACTCAAAAGAGCAAGCTCTCCACATTTCTCTGGTCTGGGCTGCCACTCAGGAGCTGCAAGTGAGCTGACCCCAAGGATGTGAGCTTAGAAGAGCTGGCCCTACCACCTGTCTCCCTGTGGTGGTATGGACAAGGGAAAGATACCCTCCTCTCCCTCACCCTTCATCACCCATAGGAGATGGAAGACCTGGCCCTGGGGTAGTGAGAGCAGGAGCATGGCCCTGTCTTTCACCACCTACAGCACTCAGAAGAGCAGGCCCACACCTCACCTGGGCAGTACAACTGGCCCTGGATGTGGGGGTTAGTGTGAGTGTGGGAAAGCCAGCCCTACCTACCTGTTGTGTGCTTTGTGGGGGTGTTGCTGAGGGAGAGATCTTCTCCCCTCCATTTTGCCCTCACCATCATTGGCGGACAGGAGATCTGGCCCTGAAGGGGTCACAAGAGCAGGAGAGCTGTCCCTGCCCTTCACATGCTGCAGCACGCGGGAGAGCAGGCCCTGCACCTCATCTTGGCACAGAAGAGCTAGTCCTAGATGTGGGGGTTGCAGGGTGAACCCCCACATTTAGGAGGGTGTTAGCCCAGGAGAGCTGGCCTGACTCTTGTCCACTGACATTGGCATTGGGAATGGCAAAGGAGAGACCCGGTCCACTCTCTTTTGCCCTCACCACACGTAGCAGGCAGAAGAGTTTGCCCTGATGGGGTCATGAGAGCAGGAGAGCTGGCTCAGTCCCTTACCTTCTGCAGCACCGGTGAGAGCAGGCCCTGCACCTTACCTGGGTAGCACAGTAGAGTTGGCCCTGGATATGGGGGTTGCAGGTCCAGAACCAGGGTTTTGAATTGGCCCACCCCAACGTCTACCCCATGGTTGAACTGATGGAGTTCATGAAGAGGCCAGTTCCATAGACCCAAAACACAGGAGCTCCATGACACAGAGCAACAATAGGATATCTGAGAGGAGTCCCAGTGAGGTTCCAGTACTGACAAAGTAGCAGAAGCCTGATGCCTCATACCAGACCAAGGAATAATTGTAATAAACATTTACTAGCAAAAAAAAAAAAATATGGAAAAGGGGGAATATTGTGGGACACACTGTGATACACGACAACTTCCACAATGAGATTTTTTTTCCCCTTTTGGGAGAGGTTACAAGGGTAGAGGGCATGTCTGAGGGGAAGTGGGAAATGAATAGGATCAGGTTGCATGATGTGAAATTCACAAAAAAAAAGAAAAGAAAAAAGAAAGGAAGGAAGGAAGAAAATACAAGTTTGTATGTATGTCTGGTGGGGGGATCTTAGTGATTCTCTGTTCAGTAACAGTAAAATGTGGAAAACTTCATCATATGGATAGACTTTTCAGCTATTAATTGTATAACATCCAAGCACAAATCAAGTATTTCCAGTGAAAACTTAGCATTTAAATTAGGATCACAACTAAAAATGTGGCTTAGTAGTTAGAGAGCTTGCCTAGCAGGCATGAAACCTGGAGTTTGAGGCAGTAGGATCAATTCAATTTTGCCTGGGCCACCTGAGACTCAGTCGCCAAAAAAAAAAAAAAAAAAAAAAAAAAAAAAAAAAAAATCCTAAATATCAAGACACTGGAATTCAAAGACTTAGGAGAAAAACAAATATTTTATTCTATATGGATTCAGCGGCGATTACCTGAAGTCTATATACCTGAATGAAACTGGAATTTAATCATAAATATATTGTTTAAATTTAATTTCTTTTTTTTTTCCTTTTCAATAGGACTTCAAGAAAATTACATTTGTCTTGTGTTTTATTCAATTGGCCACACTACACAGACATCACTGTTGCTTCCACACTGGTCTTTAACTGCCAGCACTTCCTCCTCACCACCATTGCTGTCACTGTGTCTTCTTAAATTGTTTCCTACGGGTTGGGGGGGGGGGGTTGTTCTCATCATTTCCCAAGTGGCCTGTCGTTTCTGATCTGAACTGTCCAGTGTGGCCACGATTCTCCACCCACCACAGCTGAACAGAGCCTGCGTCCCCCCAGAGCCCACAACTCTGTAGTCTCCTGTCTACATCCTACCGTCCTGCCCATGTACTAGACAAATAGTTGGCCATTTCCATTTGAATGCTATATGCAGTCATCTCCCTTGGCTAGTCTCCAGCCTCCTTCAAGGTATATATTCTAACCAGTTCTCCCAGGAGCACCTCCCAAAATGACCTCAGGTCCCCCACTGGTGTGTCTGCCGGCTGTGCTGGGGCACTACCGAGTCTCCCTGGGACCATATGTCTATGCCGTCGGCTCCCGCAGAGCCAGGAGCCTGCCCCGTTTTATGTCCCCCCAGCGGCGGCACCTCTGTTGTGCTTCATAAAGGCTTGGGAGTGAGCGATACTACAATAAACCCTAATGAAAGAGATGCATAGATGGAGAATACAGACTTCATACACTGATACTTCTTCCTACAGACGTTTTTCATGTGGTGTGAGACCACATCTGGCCGGACATCTTTCATGTCATTTGCAGAAAGAAGGCACTTTCATCAAAGGCTTCGTCTGCCCAAGCATTTTATAGTAAGGGCCCCTTGGTTTTAAAGCTGCCGCTTGTCCAGACAAGGCTGCCAGCATTCACCCAGAACCTCAGCAGCCCTTCACCTGGTACCATCACTGTGCTTCTAAAGTCATCACTTCTCCCTGCAGGAGACCTTTGCAGGTTGATTCTTAATGGAAACATTGAACTAATGTGGCTGTAGAAAGAGGTTTCTTAGAAATTGCAGGCCAAGGGCTGAGGGTGTAACTCAGTTGGTAGAGTGCCTGCCTGGTATGCCTGGGTTTCATCCCCGGCACCACATAAGCCAGGCGTGGTGATAACTGCCTGTCCTCCAAGCTCTCAGGACATGGATGTAGGAGGACCAGAAGTTCAAGGTCATACTCCTAAGAAGTGAGTTTGAAGCCAGTCTGCGATACATGAGACCCTGTCTCAAAAACAACAACAAAAAAATCTACAGAAGCAAATTTTCCAAAATCTTATTTTCAGTCTCTAATACATATAGAGACCTTTATCAATTTATTCAAAAAAAGAGGTGCTGTTACACACACACACACACACACACACACACACACACACACACAATGTGTCAGGTTCTCGGCTAAGGACAGAAGATACAGCAAGGAGGAATCATGATGGGAACCCCATGAGCTCACTGCCCAGTAGAGAACTATTTCAAATGAGCAAACAAGAATCGGCCTTATCACTTTCTATTTGCTCAGCTTAGAGATGGGAGATGTGAAAGATGCTCATCTGAGCATCAGCATTGGGTAGAGCCTGACATTAGGCACCCAGGGACTTATGCTGAGGGTGCCATACAAAACACACTGGTGTACAGACGTGGGCTGAGCCACTCTGAGTCCTGCTGGCAGACGTGTCTGCCCTGGAGTCGGTATGCGGAGTGAGGCTGCAGAGACCCACAAGCTGTCTGAAGAAGATTCAGGGCAACAACAAGCCAGGCAGGTTGGAACATGGAGAGTGGCCCAGCGTTCATGGAGACCTTGCTGATGGCTTGTTAACTCCAGTGGCATCCTTTGACATAGGAAGTCCACCCTGTGAAAAGCCTAGTTTCACATATTTTGCGTCATTATGAATTCATTGGTAATAGATGTGACATAGCTTGTTACAATGATTTATCATTAGACATTTTAATGTCTAACTTGGTATATGTTTATTATAAAATGATTAAGGTAAAACTAATACTCACAGAAAATACAATACTAAGTTTAGGGCATCCAGGTTCATTGAATCATTAGATTTAATTTTATGTTATAATCTACAACAGGAAATATTATAATGAGATATATATATGTATATATAATACATGTATTATAATCTCACAAACTCTTCTGTTATAGACATTAAATAACATAATGCTATGACAATGGTTCCCTGAGAGATGAAACAATGGAAATGCCTTTAAAATTTTTATTCTTTTTATAGTTTCCCCACATATTTGTATACAAACACATAATTCTTCCTGTGACACAAATCTGCATGTCATCAGACAGCATTAGGTAAAAAGACTTGGAGGTTAAGAAAACTTAAACTTTTCAAAACTCTCAGATGTTACCCTTATAAATAAATACACAGTATTCAAATCCATAAGTAATACCCATAATTTGTCTGGGGCATAGATATAAGTTTATGAAAATATTAATTAGGCAACCAGTACTTAGATGAGGCTTCATACCAAGTTCTGGCATGAGCTAAAATTATAAAGAGTGTTATAGTTGTCATTTGACACAAAACATCAGAATTCCTAAACTTGGCTAAGGTATAGAGACAAACACCTTTAATCCTAGCATTCGGGATGCAGGCACATCTCTGTGAGTTCAAGGCCAGTCTGGTCTACACAGCAAGCTCCAGCCATCCAGGGCTATACAAGGAAAACCTTTCTCAAAACAATTAATTTAATTTAGTTTAAAAGGACTCTTAAATTCAAGGGATCTCATTTTACTTGCTATTTCCTTTTCTTCTTTCAAGTCCAAACTTTATAAAAAGAAATACGAATCATGTACGGGCACGGACATGTGGCTTTGAGGATTACGTTTTTAAAAAAAATCTAGATGAACTATGTAAGTTTTATCTATTTTTATCAAGGGACTATAGAGAATAAATCTTACAATAAAAGATTTATAAGTAATTGGACTGGTTATAGCCAAAAATGTTACCTATAAAGTTTTTCTAGTTATAGTTAACAAAGATGAACTTTTTAAGAAAAGCTTTTATTAACGTTTACAGAGGATAATAACTTAATTTTTATGTGTCTTGTTAATTTTTTTGGGGGGCCAGGGGTTGAAGCAGGGTTCCTGTGTAGCTTTAGCTGTCCTGGAACTCCCTCTGTAGACCAGGCTGGGCTCGAACTCAGAGATCCCCCTGCCTCTGCCTCCCAAGTGCTGGCACTAAAGGTGTGCGCCACTGCTGCAGCTGAAACCCATATGTGATACTAACACTGTTATAGGGGCCAAGAGCCTATGGCCAGGCAGGACAGCAGCCCCACAGGAGAGCTTCCCAACTGCTACTGTGTCAAATGAGCGGAGTACTAAACTGATTCCTGAGGGCTCATCACTGGAGCATCTCTCAACCTTCATCAGAGAAGGTTTTTTGGGGGGTTTTTGTTTTGTTTTGTTTTAGTAGATGGTGATTGACAAGGAGATCCACAACTGGTCAAGGTGCAGAGAAAAAGAAACTGAAGAATGCTCACCCCTAAATGTGACACCTATATGCCACCATTGCCTCCCAAAATTCAGTGATCATTGTGGAAGAAGAGGAGGAAAGATTTTAAGAACCAGAGGCAGCAGGTGACTATAAAGAAACTGTTTTCTGGACACAGCAAGACAGTTGTACTTTTTGAACACACGTGGCTCTAACAGCATGTATAAGACTTATGCAAACTCAAGCGAGACAAGATCCCAGAGGGAAATGTGGAGGAAGGTGTGAAGTCCTACCCTTAGCAGAGGAGCTGTTGGCAACTGATATCTGCTGGGACAGGGAGAGTCTGTTCTCTTGAACAGTGTGTCTTTAACAGTGGTAGGTCAAGGGCATACCAGTGGAGTATATGTCTAAAAGTATATACATAGGACAAACTGTACTTTATGGATTTAAAACCGAAGAGTTTTATGCAGGGTGATAGATGTGGCTATATTTTTATTCTTCTACATGAAGCTAACTAAACTAAACTAGCTAGTTTAGTTAGCTACTACATAACTAAACTAGTTAGTTATGAAGTTTAAAGAACAACCAACATCATTTGTTAGAGGTGTCATCTTTTCTACAGTGTCTATTTTTTGGCTTTTTTGTCAAAAAAAAAAAACAAGTGTCCATAGGTGTGTGAAATCATATCTGGATCTTCAATTCCATTCTCTTGATCAACATGTCTGACTGACAACCAACACCATGCTGTTTTTATTACTAGAGCTCTGTAATAAAACTTGAAATGAGGATGGTAATAACTCCATCAGTCCTGTTAGAATTGCTTTTATAAAACTGTGCCTGTTTCGCAGTTTCTCTCTTACCGCAGATATCACCAAAATAATTGAGACTCAGTTATATTTATTAAACAAGATTTACAGCGCAACCCTCTATGCTAGCCTGACTCCCTCTTTGCAAAAAATCCCCAAGATACTTGCAGTTTAGTGCTTTCCCTGCTCCAGCTGACTCTTCTTCATGTCTCCTTCACCTCCGCTCCTGGCTGAATCTCCTACTTGTCTAACTCCTCCTCCCTGGAGGGCAGGAAGTCCAGTCCTATTCTCTCCCCTGCTCAGGGATTGGCTGTAAGCTGCTTTATTGGCATATCAGGAGACAATTGGGGAGCAGGGCTTACACAACATTGAGACAGGAGATTCTCAGAATAAGGATTGCAACCAGATATGGGGAGGGGGGATACAGAAATCAGCATTTGCATTACGCAATAACCTTATGCCTACAAATTTCTTTTTGTTCAGAATTATTTTTGATATCCTGAGCTTTCTGTGTTTTCAAATGAAGTTCAAGAATGTTTTTTCAATTTCTGTCAAGAATTGTGTTGGAATCTTAATGAGGACACAAAGTTGGATGGGTAGGGAATGGATCTGAAAGTAGTTGGGGAACAGGGTGAATATCATCAAAATATACTGTAAAAAGTTTTCAAAGAACTATGTTCCACAATCAACCCAATTCAGGCCAACTTCTCTGTACCTCAGTTTCCTTCTATGCTAAATAAAGGTAATGTAAATGAGCATAGCCATACGTGGAGCTCTTAATGAGAAAAAAAGCATGCAGTGCCATAAGCTACAGTCACTGTTGTTAGATCTGTATTACCTGTTGTTACTACCATGTCTCTTTGTGACATCAGTCAGTAGTAAGAACACCTTCAGGAAAGGAGAAAAAGTAAACTAATTATAGACCACAATCTCTCAGCAAAAAATAAAACAGGTCTGGCTGGGGCTTGTTTTCAAACGAGCCGATGGATTACCAACCAAAGGCCACCTGGTGAGTCAGTAAAAGCATCTGGAAGCAAGCCCAGAACTGGAGGTCCTGGGGAGTCATGGAGGATATTCAGATCTCATTAAGCCATGAGGTTTCCTGTAACACTATCTTTTTATTTTTACTTATATATTTATTAATACTTAAAAATTACCTAACAATTACCTATAAAGTTCTTAAATCCTAAAACCCAAACCCTAACTCTAAAACCTAATAACTAAAACACCCTAATACCTATGAAACAAATGCTTAACACTAACCTAAAGTTTCTTAAAAGGATATTTTTTCAGATTAATTCTCTGGTTGTGGATCCGTATGGATGGATGGGCTCAGCAACTTTTCAGTCTTAAAGTCTATGAGTCTCGTTCATCAGATCTTAAGGCAGTTTATAAATTTAGTCTGTTTCGACCATTTAAGTGGGGTGGCCCTTATATCAAGCAAGAATTGCCTCTGCAGTCCTAGGGCCCAATTATTTGCAAGATGAAAAGTTTCTTTTTTTTTTTTTTTGGTTTTTCGAGACAGGGTTTCTCTGTTTAACAGCTCTGGCTGTCCTGGACTCGCTTTGTAGACCAGGCTGGCCTCGAACTCGCAAAGATCTGCCTGCCTCTGCCTCCCAAGTGCTGGGATTAAAGGCGTGCGCCACCACCACCCGGCTAAAAGATTTTTTTTTGGTTTTTCGAGACAGGGTTTCTCTGTGTAGCCCTGGCTGTCCTGGACTCACTTTGTAGACCAGGCTGGCCTCAAACTCACAAAGATCCACCTGCCTCTGCCTCCCGAGTGCTGGGATTAAAGGCGTGCGCCACCACCGCCCGGCTTGAAAAGTTTCTTAACCTCACCATTCAGATGCTCTGGGCCTCCAAGAGCTCTGCTCCAGTGCTTTGTCCAATCCAATGCTTTCCGGCTCTGAGGGGAGATAATTCTCCATTTAGATGTTCTAGAGCACCAGCGAGGATCTGCCTTTGGATTTGCGGCAGGTTTGTGCAAGATGGTGATAAGCAGTGGAGTGCGGTGAAACCTCTCAGCAAGATGAGGAGGAAGGGCCACGAGGCCGAGTGGCCTTATGATTTAAATCCTTTGCGTGGTAAAGAGTCTCCGCCAGGATTCCAGCCTCTCATTGACATGGTTCCTGGTGGACTTTTTCAGGGCACACTCCTGTCCAAAGTCCCATGATCAAAGACGTCATCTGCTTTTTGAAGGCTTTCAATGGTAAACAAGTCTGGAGGTTGGATCTGCCCATATCTTTACCTGAGATGGCAAATTTCCAAAATCTAGACACTACATTAATTTCACTAACTCTATCACAGTTTCCTAATAAGAGTGCCCTGCTTTTCCCACTCTAACCTCAGTGTGAAGGCATCAGGCAAAGAAAGGTGCATGGGCAAGTTCACTGACCATGCTAGAAAGAAGCAGGGTCATAAGGACAGTGTAGTTCGTAATGGTTAATTCTATGCATTACATTTCCCTTTATAGATCGCTTTCATGGAGCCTTCGAATGTTGAATTGAGTAGTACAGGCCACACTGAGCATCCCAGGGACCCTGGGTTCAACCCCCAGCAGCAAGAACGTACAGTAAGTAATAACAGCGGCAGTACAAAGTTGCACCTGGTATCCCTATTCCACTCAAAGGCAGAGATCACAAGCACCTGCTGTATAATGATCTAGTTGCTCTTACAGGGAAACCTTGCCATGCCACTGACCACACACTCACTGCCGATTACACAAAAATTATGCTTAGTCCTCATTCTAATTGACCTTTAAGATAGATGGCACATGCTCACTGAATGGTAATTCAATTAAATCTTTCTCCCTAGGTTTATGTTAATTAAATGCCTTTATGCTCCTGTTACCACATATTTTAAAAATAAAAAATTATAATTTCAACCTTGCAATTGTGAACTTTCACTGCTATTCCCTTAGGTGACAATCGTCCTTCTCCCAGTCACACTCCCACTCTGGATGATGCTGACCTTATACACTCAGCTGGAAACAGGAGAATAACGCACAGGACTAACCAACAGAGCGTGCATTCTTGTCTCAGTTATTAGACCTAAACCCGACTGAAATGGAATCCCCCTGCCTAGGGCCCCGCAAAAAAAAAAAAAAAAAAAAAAAATCAAGAGCCTTTTTTTAATTCTTCCTAAATTTGTAGAAGAATTGGAGGCTCCTTTGCACTCAGCCTAGACTTTGGAGTATGTGACCAGCCTGTCGTAGTTTGAATGTGAAATGTTTTCCATAGGCTCATGTGTTTCACTACCTGGTCCACAGCTGGTGCGGCTGTCAGAAATTTGTGGAACTGTTAGAAGATGAATGAAGCCTTGCCGGAAGAAGTGGGACACTGGTGGGCGGGACTTCACTGTTATAGACCAGCCCCTTTCCGGTCCGCTTCCTCTTTCTGACTGCCTGTAACAACGGAAGGAAGCCACATCCTGGTGATACTGCTTAGGCCCCTAAATTTAGCAGTGGTGATAGTCAGCTCTTCCAACCCTGACCTCTTGGTTAGGGGCATGTCCTAGTTTGGGTTACTGTTGCTATGATGAAGCACCAAGACAAAAAGCAAGCTGGGGGAGGGGTGTATTTGGCTTACACTTCCACATTGTAGTCCATCACTGAAGGAAGCCAGGACAGGAACTTAAGCAGGGCAGGAACTTGGAGGCAGGAGCTGATGCAGAGGCCATCGTGGGGTGCTGCTTACTAGCTTAATGTTCATGGCTTGCTCAACCTGCTTTCTTAGAGAACCTAGGACCACCAGCCCAGGGATGGCACCACCCACAAAGGTCTTGGCCCTCCCACATCAATCACTAAGAAAATGAGCTACAGCTGGATCTTTTTTTAGTGTTTATTTATTACTTCAAGTTACATCTCCATCATAGTGCCCTCTTTCCACCCCTCCGGGTCCCACCCTTCCACCCTCTTCCCGCTCTCCCTCCTATCCTACTCCTCTGGAGTGGGGTGTCCCTATATATCAGTCCCCCCACCCCCGTTCAGTAGTCAGATGAGGGCTAAGAGCTTCCTCATGTACTGGGGGCCTACATGGCAGCACCAGTAGGGCTAAGTGTCCTACTAACAGGTAAAGAAGTCTGTGCTCCCTACAGCTGGATCTTATGAAGGCACTTCTCAGTTGATGTTCCTCCTTTCAGATAACTCTTGCTTATGTCAAGGTGACATAAGACCAGCCAGCACAGAGGCCCAGCAGGTTCCCCAGGCAAGAGGAGTTGACTTAAGTTTGTTCATGTGACTTGATTGACCAGTGTACTATTTTCTAGGGCGTCCACAACAAAATAATACAGTGGAGGCTTAAGTAAAAGAAATGTGTTTTCTCACTACTATATCATTCCAAACTCATGATGTTGTCAGCCTTAGCTTCTCTTAGGATCTCTGAACTTGGCTGAAAGGTAGTCACCTACTTGCTGTGTCCTCGTGCATGGTTTTTTTGTGTTGTATCTCTTTATGTGTAAACATTTTCACTTCTTAATAGACAACAATCAAATTGAAAATTTTTTCCCACCCTGTTGTGCTAGTTTTAGTTTAGTCCCTTCTCCAAAGGCCTTGGCCCAAGTGTTCTTACAGGGTAAGAGTGAGGCTTTCCCAGTAGATTTCGGTGAGACACATGTAGACTCTGCTCATCTTAATGAGTAGAAGGAGAGCTCAGAAACATTAAAAAGAGGAAATTATCAGCAAAAATAGTGCACAAAGTTACCGCAGATTAAAAACTAAACATATCTGGCCCAGCCTCACAGACTGTTCCAGCCAGGATGTCAGTAAAGCCTTGGACTTCTCAACCAAATGTTCAGCTTCTGACTACAAACTTCTCAAGGCATTTAAGTCACTGAGCGCAAAGAGACTGGACAACAAACATTACTATTAACTTGCTTAACCATTTTTCCATTCCTATTTGGGCTCCCAAACATGTTTCCTACATCCCACATCAGCAGGACGCAATTTTAAGAGAGACATGTCCCATTCCCAAGGTGGGGTGGGTGATTTTTTTTTGTCATTTGATAGGTTATAGATGTATGTTGTTAATTATGAGAATTGGTTACAAGTTGCTATATGATCTTGTTAAACAAGGTTTAGGAGGTTAGACCCAGGGATTTCTCTCTTTTTCTTTTCTGTATTCTTCTCTCCTATGTAGTGAGAAAAGACTTGAAAGAAAAAAAGGGGGGGTATAGACATGATAGAGGAATGATAAGGTAGATTTTTGAGTCTACTCTATCTTTGTATATTGATACAAAATTAAGGTTATATTTGGCTACATGGGTATAGATCTTTGTATATTGATACAAAATTAAGGTTGACTCTTTCTAAGGTATTGCACTTATGTAATTCTTTTAAATGCAATGTGAAATTTTGGCCTTTTGATAGCAACTATCACAAACTGTTTAGGATAATTAAGAAATGCAAACTTATAGTCATTCAAACTTGTCATTTTGCTAGGTACTTGTTTAATGTATCACAGATGTTTTCTAAGTTAATCAGAAATCATATTGCTAAGAGATAAACAACATTAGCTTATTCAAATATACGGAGATAGATAGATGGTCTTCAAAAACCTCAAGAGATCTGTAGAATTTGGCATTCAAAGAAGGTTTCTTAAGATTTTTTGATATTGAGACATGTCAGCTCCTGACAGCACTTCCCTTTTCTATTCCAAGTAGATGATGAGCATCAAAGAATCTCCATTTGGAGATGGATGTATTAGTGGCAAGCTTGTCATCAGGCAAGAGAAAGCCCTTACTTCAACTGTAGACAGAATGCTATCCTACAAGGACAAAACTTGGAAGCAGGTAAGTGGATGGCCTAGCTCTGTCAAGACAAGGTAGGCAAGCCCTGCATAATTCTTGCTTTACAATTAATGTTTGTCAGAGATACTTGGTTAAAACACTGAAGATAGATGCTCCAGTGTTATAGAGAGAAATTGGGAAGTGTCCAGGCAGCCAGTTGTCTGTCATTTCTTAGTTTGGGAAGCTGCTTGCTCTGCACTTCCTGTTTATTTACCCTTCTCAGGTCTCTGATGTGATTGAAGACTAGATAGTTATAGTCTCACAGTTAATTTTTAAGTTGTTTAGGAATTAAAAGTAGGTTCTAGGTCTTAGAAGATTTTTTTTTAAGTTGGTAATGCAAGTTAAGATCGAAACTGAGTTAGGTATAGAACTTTAAAATCGAGATAGATAGATAATAGAATATTCATATTAGTTGCCAAATACATATGGACTGGACATTAGGAATGTATGTTATACCTTATAATTTTCATAATTGTTGCCTAATTGTTCTTATTATTTTGTCTTGTATTTATTGTTATAAGAAAAGGGGCCTTTTACTGGACTAAAAGGGTGAGATGTTGTGGGGGAGGGAGATACACCTTAAATCAAAAAAAAGAGGGTAGGAGGGTGAGAGAGAAGAGGGCAGGGGGGTGGGACCAGGAGGGGAGGAGAGAGCGGGCTGTGACTGAGATGTAACTTGAAGAAATAAATAAATGTTGAAAAAAAAAGAAGAAATTTACTTGTCAAAATAAAAGGTACTCAATGGAAAAAATAACTAAACATATCTAAGTTGAGAATCTCACCCAGCACTGAGGAGGTAGGCAGCTTGGTGGTAGAGTACTTGCCTAGCATGTATGCTGGAGGGAGGGAGAACGAGAGAGAAGGGTCCAAGTTTGTACAACAATGCACTCACACCAAGACACATCAGTGTAAAGTTTCAAAATGGTAAGGACTTAGCTAAGCCCTAGAGGCCAGAAAATGCAAAAGCAAGTCACTGTCCACTAACAAAACCAGAAGCCAAAAGATAGTATAATAAAGTCTTCAGCATCTAGAAGAGGTCTACAAAGTCTTCAGCATCAGGAGGGGTCTACAAACCCTTCAGCATCTGGAAGGGGATCTACAGAGCCTTCAGCATCTGGAAGAGGTCTACAAAGCCTTCAGTATCAGGAGGGGGGTCTACAAACCCTTCAGTATCAGGAGGGGGGTCTACAAACCCTTCAGCATCTGGAAGGGGCTCTACAGAGCCTTCAGCATCTGGAAG
>CAJQZJ010004767.1:9818745-9829438 GCA_907164525.1 Lophiomys imhausi
TCAGCATCAGGAGGGGGGTCTCCAAACCCTTCAGTATCAGGAGGGGGGTCTACAAACACTTCAGCATCTGGAAGGGGCTGTACAGAGCCTTCAGTATCAGGAGGGAGGTCTACAAAGCCTTCAGCATCTGGAGGGGGTCTACAAAGCTTTCAGCATATGGAAGGGGGTCTACAAAGCCTTTGGCATCTGGAGAGGGAAGACTACAAACTCTTCAGCATCTAGAAGGAGGTCTACAAAGCCTCCGGCATTGGAGGGCATCTACAAGTGTGAATTCACTCTGACAAGTTATCACAATAGTTGAATATAAAATTTAAAGACTCAAAACTCAGAATTTATCTTTAATATAAACTTTTGCAAGCCATTTGAGAGGAAGCAAAGAGTAAGAGGGAATCAAGAATGAGACAAATATGGATTCTAAAATACTGAAGGGGTGAGAAAATTCTGGATGCCTGCAGTTTCTGGCACTGTATCAGAGAGAAAGAAGACCATTTAGAGAAAATCTGTCTACCCCTAGTCTTCAAAATAAATAAAGTTGTAATAAAAACAGCCAATGCCAGGACCTGTCAGACTGCCTAGAAAAGACCCTTGCTATGCCAACTGGATAAGCTGGGTCCAATTCCTGGAACCCATGTGATGGAGAAAGACCATTGACTCCATAAAATTGTCCTGCAATGTCCACATGTACATTATTGTGTGTGGCATGCATGCCCCCCACACACAATAGATGATATCATCATCATCATCATCATCATTATCAATTTAAGTAGCAGAATTAAAAGGAAATTTGAGACTATGAGAAAACTCCAAAAAACAAAACATGATTTTGGAACAAAGCCAGACCCTGCTGAATTCTTAAAATGTTCCTCAGCAGCCTGCTCTTTTCTGAAGGGAAATAGAGGAGCAGTGGATCTGGGGAGAGAAGGATTGGGGAGGGCGACAGGGAGGAGTGGAGGGAGGGGCTATGATTGGGATGTATTGTATGAGAGAATAATAAATAAAAAGAAAGTCCAAGATGAAAAAAAATGCTCTTCAGCTCCTAAACAAATCCCCTAGTCAAACCCCAAAAGAGCAGGATGTGACTGCCACCAACCTTGACAATTAGTAGTCCAACTGAAGGATGATGGGAGGTGGAAAGCTAGGAGGAGCGCTGAGAGCAAGTGGAGATCAGCGTGCTCTCCTCCCACAAGGTCAAAACAACTGCTGTCAAACATGAAATGACCCAAAACTTCAAAGAAGTTGATAAAGAAATGAAAATCATCTAATCAAAGTAAATAGTTGAGGGAACAGGATAAGATGGGGTTAAAATGTTTACTAAACATGAATAGAGCTTCAACAGCTGTCATCTAAAATGGATCATTCAAAAAATACCTACATAGGCATGTATGTAGAAGCAAGGCAATTAGCATAAAAGGACACAAGATTGAAGTGCCTGCCCTGAGGGAAGGGACAGGAGTTAGGACAAGAGTGAAAAGCCTGGCTTTTTATCATGGGAGTTCTGTACTATTTTAACTGAAAACAAACAAACAAAAACACAAAAGCAAAGGCAGTTACGACACACTTATTTTTAATTTTTTAAAGGATTCTAAAGTTTTCTCTTGGGCCACTGTCAAATTTCTGGGTAAAAGTCCTTTGTTTCATATACAGATCGTAATTCTCATGGATAGCTTTCAGGTCCTGGTCCCAAGAAGTCTTTGGGTGTATAGCCCTGCACTTTTCAACGCCAAGGCTACCATGGCCCCCACAGGTCACAGCCATTAATAACAGCCAGAGTTTATATGGCAGCTTTCATCTGAAGACAGTGATGCATGCTCCAACATCACTCCACCTTGTTCCTGTGGGAGATGGGAGGCAGGTGCTATTAGCCCCATTACACAGACCGGGAAACTGAGACCAGGAACTCCCACAACCAACCTGATAGGTTGGTTCTTTCAAGGAGTGTGAAGTTTTGTCAAGTCTGTGAAGGAGTGACTGCTGAATCTCACGACCTTTGCAAGGGATCCTGGGACATTTAACCTCACGACCCTTGCAAGGGATCCTGGGACATTTAACCTTGTTTGTATCCGGGAAAGGACCTCTTTCTACAGACAGAGTGGACATCATTCTTTTCCCTCCTCTACTGAGTGGTCCAGAATCCAAGGTGGGGGGTGGTCGCAGAGGGAAGGTGAGGCCAGGGAGGAGAAAGAATGGTAGAACAGTTGTGGGTGTCGGTTTGCTCATTCACTTAGTGTTTGGGGGCTGATGAAATGGCTCCGTGGGTAAAGGTGCTTGCCTTTAGACTTGATGACCTGGGTTCAATCCCAGACCCACACAGTGGAAGCAGAGAACTGCCTTGCAAATTGTCTTCTGATCTTCACGCACATCTCTTTGCTGAGAGGCTCTCCGATTCTTAAAATCCAGTTTAAAAGGTAAACAGGAATTAAACCAGGCACAGTAACACCTGTGGATGCCAGCATTTGGGAGGATCAGGAGGCAGAAGGATCAGGAGTTCAAGGTCCTCATTGGCTTCATAGCAATTTTGTGACCAGCCAAGACACAAACAAGAAATAAATAATAATGATAAAAATAAGCAAGCCGTGTTATCATAAGGAGAGCAAATAATCTTCCCTCTTGAGAATTCTGAAGGCTGCTACTTATTTTTCTTGACTTTCTTTTTTTTTTTTTTTTAAGGCAGTCTGGACTCTGTGGTCCTGTGGTGTGGGAGGTTCTGGGCAAGGCTGTGAGACATGGAGATGGCCAGGGGCAGGCCTCTCCCCATTCTCAGCTGCTGCAGCAGGGGAATGGTTCTCCAAACGGCCCCTGCTGGAGCCTCTTCCAGTACTGCAAGATCTAAACAAGAAAGGCCTGGCATTCTGTTAGAGTCAGGAGCCATGGCTGTGTGTGCAGTTAAGTGACCAGTGACTGGAACTGGGGACATCAGAATGACACTAATTCCTCCTTCCGCTTAGCAATGCTGCTGCTTTTTATCCTGTCCCCATCTTACACAGTTCCACTGTCTTGGGTTCCAGTGATATCTTCACACTTCACCCTATTGTTGCATGGAGTGTCATTCCAGGGGCTGTTGACTTGGGTTTTTTTGTTTGGTTGGTTGATTGGTTGGTTTGAGACTTCTTACAATTTCTTTCATCTTTGCACAAACAGGACGTGCGCATGCCAGATGTCTCCTGAACAAGCCCCATGCCACCACAAACAGATCTGGAAGCCCTTTCCATGAAAGAACTGGAGGCCCAGCTCGAACACCTCCTCTGCACTTTGGCATACATTGGGCTTGTAAACACCAAGCATCTTTTGCTGTGAGCAGCAGGGCATTTGGGATGAGGACTTGTTTGTATTTTTCCTCCCCATTGTATAAAAAGTTACACCAACCACAACACCCATCCATCTATTCCTGATTCAGCTCACAAAACCCGTGCTGTAAGAATCATGCAGGGAAACCAGAGAAGAGCTATTTCGGGGCTGTGGGAACCTCTGGGGTAGAGTGCTTACCTAGCCTTGCATGGGGCCTGTGCTCACACCGGGAAATCCGTCAGCAGCAGCAGCAGCACAGCAGCCCTGGGTCTTGGCAAGGGCCCAAAGGGCTTGCAGCCTCCTCTCTGTAGAATGAGAGCACCAGAGCCCTGCCATCATCCTCTCTGTCTTGTAGACCCAGCGACTCAGCCAGAATTGGCCTCATTATACATACACCAACATCAAAAGGCATGTCCAAATTCTCTGGGTCTTCCCAGACTTTTATACATTCCTCTATAGACACCTAGACATGTTTGATTGGTATTATTATTAATGATAAGTGTAATTCCTACACCCAAACTGAGCATGAATTTTAGTAACAGTTTCTTAAGAACCTCTATAAGGTAGTGGATTCATCCTTGAGTCCTTTGAAAACAGAAATGCAGTTTCCCAGACATGTCTGTAATTAGTAAAATTTAAAATTAAGAATCCATGCTGTGTTGCTCTGCCCCACATTCCTTATCTTTCTAGGGTTTGCACAAGGCCTGAGCTCCCTCTAATGGTCACACGCGGTTGTGAAAGCATTCCTTATAACTGCCCAGAAGTACTGTGAGGTCCACCTAACAGGACAGAGCCTCTGGAATAGTAGCTCCTTTTACTTGGTAGAAACTAGAGCTTTAAAAGGCAACAAGCATTCCAAATTATTCTTGATTGATCTTTGGAAAAGAAGCCAAATTAAAGTGGTGCGTGCGTGCGTGCGTGCGTGCGTGCGTGCGTGCGTGCGTGTGTGTGTGTGTGTGTGTGTGTGTGTTTGGTGCAGGTGTACATGAAGGTCAGACAACAGCCCCAGTGTCGCATAAGGTACCTGCCACGTTTCTTGAAGCTGGAGCCTGTCACTGGCCTAGACCTCACCAGTTAGCCTGGCTGGCCAGTAACCAACAGGAACTCTCTTGTCTCCCCTCCCCAGTCCTGGAAATATTAGTATACACCACCATCCACAGCCTTAAAAAAAAAAAAAAAAAAGAAAGAAAAAGCATGAGCTGGAGGGATTGAACTCAGAACCCATTATCAACTGGGGGCATTTCCCAGCCTCAAAGTAAAATTTACAGATATGGGTGAATGCTATTTTAGAAGCCTCATTAGAAAGTCTGAGGTGATGAAATCTTCATATTTCTTCCTACTTCATCTAAATGCTCATCTTGACCCAGAAGAGCAGCAGAATTACAGATAAGCACTAAGTCCCCCGGGACACTGGAAGTTGGGAGAATTGCACCTCATCTAACTCTGTGGCGCACTTGACCTTCCGATCCTTCTTCACTACCGGCCCAGCTCAGTTCCGAACATAAACAAGTGGCTGGTGGCAGAGTTGGAGAGAACTGTCCCATCGTCCTGACTGTAATACACAGCCTTCATTTCCTACTTGCCTGTATAGCTGAAGAAAAGCAGATGTGGTCCTCATATAATCTGTGCTTGGAATCCCAAACAGCAAAATGACTGTTTCTGAAGTCTTGCTTCTCCTGTGTTTATTCTGAAACAACCCAGCAGGTTCAGTTGGTCTATTAGTCAAGTTTCTCAGGCAAAGGGCTGATAGGATATAGATATTATTAAGGAGGATTTACTACAGCGGCTTACATTCAGGACTCCAAAAATGGCCATCTACGTGCTGAAGAGCTAGAGGGTCCAGCAGCTTTTAAAGTCCACAAAACTGGAGACCTCAGCAGCACTAATACGTTGATGAAAACCTCCAAGATTCGTGGAGAGTTTCTGGTCTTCATCCCCTGCAGCTTGAGTTTGGTGTCAGTGAAGGAAAGATGTGCTCAGCAAGAAGCAAGGGAAGGCAGCCAAGAACACTCTTTCCAGGAGCGCTGCTTTTTCCTGGGATCGCTTTTCTTTTGAGCTGCATACTGGAAGGCAACACTCACCTTGTCACTCTTCCCTGCATACCCTCACCCAGACACATCCTAAGATTTCTTTATAGCTCTGCCTGACCTAGAACTCACAATCCCCCTGTCTCAGCCTCCTCTATGCTGGGATTACAAGCACATGCTACCATAGTCCAAAGAGTTGCTATTTAAACAGGAACTATATGCATGTTCATCTCTGCTTCTTCCTAAACACTCTCTCCCTCCATAAGCACAAAACGAAGCTGGGCATGGTGCCCAAATCTAACAACCTGAGTTTGGTCCTATAGGCCCACATTATAGAGGAGAGTCAACTTTTTTGTTTTGTTGTGTTTTGTTTTTTGAGACAGGGTTTCTCTGTGTAGTCCTGATTGCCCTAGACTCACTTTATAGACCAGGCTGGCCTCAAACTCAGAGAGATCTGCCTTCTTCTTCCTCCCAAGTGCTGGGATTAAAGGTGTGCACCACCATGCTTGGTGAGAGTCAAATTCTACATGTGATCCTCTGGCCATCACATGAATGCTAAGACATGTACATTCATATATACATACACACATAGATACATACACACATGTTCACACACACATTCTCACTGATATATGCACACATGTAAACACACATATGGATTCATACACATATACAATAAGTAATTGTAATTTTTAAAATTTGGTTGTGAAGATTGCACCTTTGTATTCCCAGAACTCAATAGGCTGGAGCAGAAGAATTGTGAGCTTGTAGGACTAACCTAGCTCATGGCAAGACGTTTTCTCAGAAAACAAGCAACAGCAAAAGACAATCAAACAATATAAAGGAGACAGGTGCTTTGCAGATAGCTCAGGGCCCAAGCCGGACTCACAGAACCCATATTTAACAAGCCAGGTGCTGTGGCTCGTGCTTGCCATCCCAGGAAGAGACGGGCGTATCGCTAGAGTTAACTGCCAGCTAACTTAGGCTACTCAGTGAGCTCTAGGCCAGTGAGAGGCCATGATAAGAGAGGAAAGAAAGAAGAAAGAATGGAAGAAAGGAACAAAGAAAAGGGCTACTGAAAAATCATCACTACGGGTTGTCCCCTGACCTCCACACACATGTGCATACATGTACGTGTGTCTGTGTGTAACAGGAAGATAAGATGAGGGCTTAGGATGATATCACTGCACTTGGGCAAGACAGAGACAGGAGTCACCTGGAGAGAGCTGAGCTGTGAACACCACAGAATCCACCTATGCGTATTTCGTAGAGGCTGACCACACACCTTGGCAAGGTTTGGGACCTAGTTATTGGGTTTGAAAGGTGGGTCTGAAACCATGTTAGGTCCACTGTGTCCTAGGACATCAACATCTAGACAATAGACAGGAGAGGAAGAATAAAGACTCACATGTGAGCAATGTGGACACCCAGTAATTTGTAGAGTTCAGGTTGTCACTAGACCACTTACATTATTGCTGTATCGTGTGTGTGTGTGTGTGTGTGTGTGTGTGTGTGTGTGTGTGTGTGCGCGTGTGTGTCCAGTCACATCCCTTGGTCTGAGAAACACAGAAACCACTTATGCTGATTTGAGCACATCCGTCCCTCTGTCCCATGTCAGACTCTCGGGTGGCTTCTCGCACTAAGCTGACCCTTCTTATGACCTTGCTGAGTCTGCACACACCACTGATAGAACACAAACGATTAAACACATGTAAGAGAGACAGGTTCTCACTCTGCAGCCCAGGATGGCCTCACACTTGTGATCTTCCTGTCCCAGGACTCCTTTTACAAGATGCTGTGTAACTAACTACAAGCCAGAGCACATTAAGATCTCACCAAGTTTATGAGCCACATGAATTGGTTGTCACTATGTCTGCTCTTTCGGTTTCTAGCACCTGGATGCCTTTAGCAGGGGTATGCCTCCCACAGTCTTCCCCACTTCCAGGATACACAGTCATCTAAACCGCGCCCCCAAACCATCTGTGTTCAGCCAGACATAGGGGTTCACATTTGTGATCCCAGCACTCTGAATGGAGCAGGAAGATCAAGAATTTGAAGTCATCCTGGGGCTATATAGGAGTATCCTGAAAGGCTGGGTGTGTTCCCCACCTCAGACGAAAAGGGGAAGAACATATCTGAGTAGCCAGTCACCATCAGTCAAACCCATTCCCCAGGACACATCTCGGTCTATGTCTTATTGCCTATTTGAAATCTCCATCCCCATTTGCCTCAACTCCTTCAACGGCTCCAGCACGGGCCCCAGTCCTATTTGATCCTTCTGTCTCTTCCCTGTAGATCAGCTGTTGGGCTTTTATAAAACAGTGCTACTGAAACAAAGAAACCTTTACATCTATGGGTGATGGTACAGTCTCATCGGAGACTAGAAAGGCGCGGATGTACGTGGAGGAAAAGCAAGAGACAGAGAGGCAACTGAGAGGCAGTCCTGAGAAATAAGACCAAAGGCCCATCCGCTTGTCTTGGCTCAAGCAGTGCCTTGTGGCCCATTCCTGTCCCTCTCTGCATATGCTCTCCCAGAGAAGCCCCTGCCTTAAACGCAAATCTCTTTTGCTGCCTGCTGCTCCATCCACCCCAGAAAACAAAGGTGGCTACGAGCAGCCAAGCAAAACCATGGCTGATTGACAGATACAAGTAAGTTCCCCAGGTGCAGAAGGACTCAATTTAGAGAAAGTTTATTCCAAGAATTCTGGGATTCTGAGAAAATCAAAACTTTCTTACTCTAGGGTGTATCCTCACAGACACTGGTAACTTTGCAAACATGTTTTCGTTGTTACAATCATGATCTCTGAAAATAACATACCAAGAAGCCACAAAGCTATGTGATGATTAAAATGATGGGAAAAGATACATTCTCATGTATTGATTTGATATTTTTATCCCCAGGCCTGTGCTAAACATTTTATCTAAACCAAGTAGCCACCTCACAGATGAGAAACTCAGGCTCAAGAGATTCAGTTAACATTCCAAAAGTCAAAAAATCCAACTTTTAGAATTGAGCCTGATGCCATGTTAATATTCTTGACCATTTCCAGGTGGTCATCAAGGTTTATTGCTAAGACACTAGATCCATAGATTATAGCAGATATTGTTCATATCTTTTTTATCAAAAAAATGAAGGATGGATTTATAGTCAAATTCATTTGGGATACACTGGGTGGAAATAAAGTTGATTAGACTTCTCTATTGTAAGATTTGTCAGAATCCCCCTTCTGTGTGTGTACGTGTGTGTGTGTGTGTGTGTGTGTGTGTGTGTGTGTGTGTGTGTGTACGTGTGTGAGGTACATACCCCAGAGCAAGAGCAGAAGTCAGAGGACAACTCAGCAACTTACAGGGTTATTTCTCTCCTCCCCAATGTGGAGTCTGGGGATCGAACTCAGCCCACCAGACTTGGCAGAAATCTCCTTTACCCCCTGGCCCTTGCCTGACCTTTACATGTGCACTGATAATCTTCAGGAAGAGAGGAGCAAATCCATGATTCCTGAGTCTTATTTGACCATAAAACCTTGTTCTCCTAGGACAGCTTTTATGGTATTAATGGTTCATGGCACAAAAAATGCTGTGTGACTCAGGTGACAAGGTGTTTCCTCCCACCGGAGGAGGGGATGGGGAGTGGTTATGGAGCACACAGTCTATGTCAAATAAACATATGTGGCCGTGGGAATCAGAAGGGCCTGTCCACTTTCATATCACAATTTTTTCTAGTCATTTCAGCAAACATGTCTGAAAAGCTGTGGACGGAAGTGGTAGCTATTTCCAGAGAGGTACCCACAAGCTCCTTGCTTTAGTTTATAAACTCAGGGATTTTGTACAGCCAACAGCCCCCATAGCAGCCATCCAGGCCCCTGCTGGTCCGTTTGTTCAAATTAGAAAAAAGCAGAGGGCACAACTTGGCAAGTAGGCAGAGTCATTGGCAAGACTTAAAAGGCACCTTCTCCACCAGATGGCTAAAGGCTGTACTGATCACGGTTCTCCAAGGTCAGAGAAATGATTCCTGTGAGCCTCTGATGTCCACACTCGTTCTGTGGTATACACGCACCGTATATGTATATATGTATATATATATATGTATATATATATGTATATATGTATATATGTATGTATATATATATATGCCCATGTGCTTATCTCCCCCTTTCAGTCCAATAGAAGGTTCCTTTTCTTATAACAATAAATACAATAAGAACAAATAGGCAATAATTATGAAAATTATAAGGTATAACATACATTCCCAATGTCCAGTCCATATGTATTTGGCAACTAATAAGAATATTATATATATATATAGAGAGAGAGAGACAGACAGACAGAGAGGGAGGAGGAGACAGGGCAAAGAGCAGAAGTACTGACACTGGCTGCCACAACTCAATGACAAAGGTTGCTGGCAACCAGCAGACACCAAGAACAGTTTCCTGCTCTGATCCTCCAGCACCCATTCACCACCTCCATTTCAGCCTTCCAGCCTCCAGAACCACGGAAGAATAAACATCTGCTGTTTCCAGCCTCCCAGCTGGCCATGGTCATCTGCTGCAGCAGCCACAGGACCCTCAAACACGGTTCCTCTGAGCTGCAGATGCGCACTGCCTTGTTCGGAAGTAGCTGATCCAGCTAAACCAGTGACCCTGCTCCAGTCACAGACATTAGCCAGTCCTGCCAGCTGGGCTGCCCCGCCACACCTAGCTCTCCCACCTACCCAGAGCCAGCCAGAAGAGGAATCCAGTGCTCCACCATGTTTGTGTGGAGCTTGATGTTTTCTTGCCAACCATTACCCTCCACTCAAGGAAGGGACATCCTCAGGTTGAGCAGCTCACCAAAGAAAATATAATCCTCTAGAGCAGATTCTGCTTCCAGAGTGGGGGGAAACAACTTAAACTTTAACATTCTTTTCCTCATTCAGAAGCCCTCTTCATAAAGCACTGGATTTGGGTTTGCCTTCTATGTAATTTTTTTCTTTTGGTTTTTCATTTGGGGAGTAAAAGAAACACACTCTTTTTTTAAAGGCATATCTTTCCCTCCCCAACATCTCCCCTTTATCCCCTTTTAGTCCAATAAAAGGCTTTTTTTTGTTATAACTAAATACAATACAAAACAATAAGAACAATTAGGCAACAATTATGAAAATTATAAGGTATAACATACATTGCCAATGTCCAGTCCATATGTATTTGGCAACTAATAAGAATATTCTATTGGCCGGGCGGTGGTGGCGCACGCCTTTAATCCCAGCACTTGGGAGGCAGAGGTAGGCGGATCTTTGTGAGTTCGAGGCCAGCCTGGTCTACAAAGTGAGTCCAGGACAGCCAAGGATACACAGAGAAACCCTGTCTCGAAAAACCAAAAAAAAAAAAAAAAAAAAAAAGAATATT